>VZDJ01007753.1:13600388-13971390 GCA_008694505.1 Cyanoderma ruficeps
GGGGGGGGGGGGGGGGTGATTCTTGGGAAAGCTTCCAGCACTGGGCCAACTGTGGAAACAGCCAGGCTTTGTGCCAGCCCTTGGGAGGGAGGGGGAGCTCGGAGCCATACAGGGAGTGTATCAGGCAGGGGCTGGTGCAGCCTGTCGCCTTCCGCAGAGTCCTGCTGCTGCTTCTGTTTCAGGAGAGAAAAACTATTCTGTCCAGAGCTGTGGTGAAGCAGAGACTCCTTGAGAGGGTTGGTGCAGCTCTTGATGGCCTTTGATAGCAGATGGCATGAAAGAATCTGACATGTTGTGCCTCCGGCAAGGAGGAGGAGTTCCTGCTTGTATTAAGGGGGAGGGGAAACAATCTCTGGATAAGTGAAGATAAGGGAGTATTGGGGGGAAGTCAGTGAGAAGAGGAAGCACCTCTGTGGGGAGGTAGATTTGTGATCTCTGTGTCTCACCTAACAATCTCTGCAGTCCCTGTTCTAGACTCTGCAAAATTGCAGTATTTGGGGACCATGGCTACAGACCCACTCTCGGAGCTTCAGGATGACCTGAACTCGGACGATACCAGCCAGTCCCTCAGCCAGCTCAAACTGGCCTCCATAGATGACAAGAACTGGCCAGAAGATGAAGTCCCTGATTTTCCCAACTCGGGTAAGTATGCTGCTTGTTTGGGATCTGGGTTTTGGCCAAAAAGCAGTTGTTTGTCCTGCATCATTGTGGTCATATCTACATATACAGAGAGCCTCAGCTCCATTTAAAAGCTTTATAGACACATTAAACTTGCACCACACCCAAGTGAATCAGCCTCAGTATTGAACAGCACTAAAAAGTGCAGAGCCAGCTACTGTAAATATGCTCTTCTCAGTCCTGTTCCTGGCTACATTTTGGTGCTGACAGTATAGATGTACTGAAAATCCTTGAGTTTCCTCCATTATGGTCTCTTGCAGGAGAGTTTGGCCTTCTGCACTGGAATGGTCTCAAACTTCCATCTGGGAGATGGGGCTGGAGACCTGAGCTGTTGCTCTGAAATCCTGTGCTATGAACTATGAACAAAATGGTTAGGAAAATTAGCTCAAGGATGTACAGGATGACCATCCATCAAAGGACTATGTTAAGATCCTCCTTTCCAAAAAAGCTGTGGCGGTGTCCTTGGGATTTTGTCTTTGTGAATATTTGTGACATATCTGAACAGTTGTTCAAGAGAGCGTGCATTCTGAGGGACAAATATGGATCTCATAGGACTAACAGGACTCTTCTAAAGTCATTGCTGCTCTTGTCCACTCAGAATTTCAAAAGTGGGTTTTCAAGGTGTACAGTTGCATACATTAGTTCCTCCCATGTAGAAGTGCCATTTTTCTTATACTTCTGTCTCTTTGTACTTGCAATGTGCTCCAGATCTCTTCTTCTGATTGCTTGTTTCTTGTACTTTGTGCAGACGACTCCAAAGGCTCCCCTGAGCCTGTCACTCACCTGCAGTGGGATGATCCCTACTATGATATTGCCAGGCACCACATTGTGGAAGTAGCAGGTGGGAACCTTTCTGTTTTCTCCTTTGATGACTTTGCAGCTGGGCTGAGGAAGGGCTTTTCTAACAGGGCTCTGGGGACATCTGCTGTTTGCCAAGCCCAAGTGGCAATGAAGTGGCACAGAAGGAACACCAAACTTCTCGAGTATTTGTGATATGTGTAATTTTCCATTGACTTCAGCTAAACTTGGGTTATTTCTTGGCTCTTGCTGACTTGATTATATTATTATCAGGGCTCAGTTGCTTTTGGTGAATTGTTTTAGGTATGGCCCTTTACTACATCCCAAGTGCAAGAGTGGTTTTTGCTTGATAATGCCACAGGAATTACCTAGTTAAGCAATACAGTTGTAAGGTCCTCAACTGACTGAGTAATCCACAGTAGGTGGCATCACTCACATCTGAATGGCCAGAGCTTGCCATCCTGTCCAGAAATAACATGTACTGGATTCTGAGATAGGGTGAATAGGCCTGTGTTCCACTGCAAGGAAAGACCTGTTCATTCAGGATCACAAGCATTTGGATTTTCTTTATGTTTGCTTGTCCATATTATTTTATTTACACTAACCCTTGGTGATATACTGCTGGGACCTCCATAAGAAAGACTTTTGGGGGTATTCTCCAGGTTGCTGTGGTGAGCCCGAGTGAAGGGTAAGGCCAGTTTGTCTTGTGTTCCTTGTTTTTAAAAAAAGAAGCACTTCTTCAACTTGTTGTGGCTTGATTCATACTTCCTGCTTGACTATAGCCACTTCCTACCCCTCCTACTGCCACCTCCTACCCCTCCTGCTGCCATCTCTCTGTGCCTTGGTCCCTGCCCCACATGCGAATTTTCAAGGAAGCAGAGGCACCAGCTGGAGTCCTCTCAATTCAGGGTTGTTCTGCAGCAGAGTTTGACCACAACAGAAAGAGTCTCAGGCAATTACTTCGGTAAGAGTTGTTTTGATATCATTCTTTCCTGGGCAGTTTTCTCAAATGGGCTTTTTTTCCCTGATCTCTCATGTTCCATCTTTTATGGAACAAAATAATAATGGCAGACTCAAAACCTTGTTGTTTATTGTCTCCTGCTCAGTTTGACTGGCCAGGTGTTTGACATTTAAGCCATTATGCCTTATAGATTTCCCAGAAGCGTTTTCATTTACAAATGTGTTACTAAGCTTCTTTTCCATGGGGCTGGAGTTTCAGGACTGTGGTCTATAGAGGTCTGCACCCTGCTCTGTGCTGCTGAAACCGGAAGGGGACAGATGTGTGGACTCCACCATTTCAGTGGTAGTAGCCAGAATATTTGGAATGTGAATGGCAGAGGTAACTGGTGTTTGAGGACTCTGGGAAAGGGTGAGTTAAATGATCCAGTTAGACTGAGCTTCAGACTAAGTGCTTAGCAGAGTTTAGATCAGAGACATTGATAAGACTGGAATGTCAGCTCAAACCAAGGATATACTTGGTCTGCTGCCTCGTGACATAAACACCACTCCTTCTGTGAGATTTCTGTTCCAAGGTAACATGACGCTTTCTTTGACAAGCTCTCTGAATGGAGTATCACTCCAGTGGAGGTGTGTGTCAGTGGCTTTTGGAATGCAGCCATTTGACTCGGTCTAGGGTAGCAAATGAAGAATTAGCCAGCTTCCTGAAAAGATTCCGGGCTGGGATGGTGTCTGACTGGGAGCTGTGCCTGCATCCTGGACTCTTTACAGTTGTGGTTTGAATTTGTATTCCCAGTGAGGTCTGTGTCCCTGCAGTGTCTCTGTGTAGTGCAGAAAGTGCTCAGAGGAGCCTCTGTTCTTGCCTCCTGCTGGCCAATTTTCACGGGTAGCTGATGTGTCTGAAGGCATGTGATGGTCCCACCCACGCCGTGTGGTGTGATGCCTTTCTTGGCACTGGGAGAGCTTGGAGCACTGCTCCAGATAGAGGATTTGCTGCCATATAGGTTTGAGACTTGCTGGTTTCTCATTTCCTGAAAGGAGAATTTATGAAGTTGATCAGAGGGGTCTGACTTGTAATCTTGGTTCCAGGGTAAAGCTGTTAATTTTTATTTTGTTCAGTAATTGATAATTTTAACTGTTCTGAGTATCAGACAGGGTAGTGTTCTCTGGATTGTTGTTGCAGGCAAACAACCTGGGAAAGTCTGGAAAAGTCCTTTTAGAGGTATCCTGGAGAATAAAAATCTTGCTGGAGGATTAATATAAAACTGTTCAGATCTGGCTCTGCTGACAAATTGTGTTTTTCAGCAGCTCCAGGTGCAATGAGCACTAGCTATGCTGAGCCTGAAACAAAATTACCCTAGTTCTCTTGTAAATATTAGCAAATAGCAGCAGATCAAGGATAGTTTTATCAGTTCTGTTGATTCATTAGCTTTCTGTCCCATGTCCTTCCCTGTTCTGTGCTTCAGAGAAGAAAGTTTGTGGCCAGCTCTGTTCCTGCCTGCCCTGAAATATGTTCTGGGATGATGATGATGCTATTTTGAGACAACAGCAGAAGGCTGGTTCCCATCCTCGGGCTGAACTCCGTGATCCCTGTGTTATCCTGTGTGGTCAGAAGAGCAATTGCTTCTTCATGGATGTGTGCATGATGTTAATAGCTTAATAAAAGCCCCATTTTGATTACAAAAAGTTAGCACGCTCATTTTCTAGCTGACCTTAATTTCTGATTCAGTCCAAGACATGCTGGATTTGAAAAGCCTGACTATCTGACCTAAGAGGGGAAAGTACTGAAAAACGTTTTGTACAATTTGTTGGGAAAATAAATTTTTGGGGTTTGTTTTTCACTTAAAAATAGTGCAGCAGTTTCATGGAGACTCTCCTTTGTGCCCTGTGCTCCTGTCTCTTCTGGGGACTGGGATCTTGCAGGGAGAGGCTGTCCATGGGAAAGGAGCAGGCATGTTACTTCTGTCCCATGTGATGGTGTGTTACACAAAGATGACAGCAAAAGGCATCCAGGCCACAGTCCTGAGGGAGTACTCAGAACTGGAGTATTGTCAGGAATCACAGTATTTTAGTTTAAGGAAACATTCTTTTGGTTCTGAGACTCGATGCTTTTCTGGAGGAAGATGTTGATGTTCTGCTGGTCTTTTCAGACCTGCCTTAAAGTGTGTGTTTATGCAGGCTCTGGAGAGGTGTCTGTGTGGTTTTGTTCTTGATTCTGAGCGCTTCTTTTTGTGAGCACTGTAGCAGTGAAATTCTTTACAGGTAGCCAGAAACTGAAAGAGAGGAGGTTTGATTTCATTGCACAATCCACTTCTGCAAAGTGTGGTTTTTTTCCTTGCTCACGTCACATAGCATTTGGAGGAAACACAATCTCCTGGTTGAGGGCTGTTAAGGAACTATCCCAATTTCTGTTATGTTGAGAGTTTCTGTGTTCTCCTGCCAGTTCTTACATGGCAAAGGTGCTGCTTCCATCTTCTTGGGTGTTGAGGCAGACTAGATGTGACATAGTCTTGGCCTTGAATTTTTAGTACAGGCTGAATTGCAAAACTAAGGCAGGTAGTTAATAATAGTCTAAAGGAGGTCTCTGGAAATGGCAGTTCATACTGGAAGCCTGTGGCTGTGTGGGAGGACCAGGGCTCTTGTCAGCTCTGGCAAGGTGTTCCTTCCTTGTTCTGGTGCCCAGTCTGAAATACTGCTCTCTTCTTTGTGGTCAATATGCAAAACTATGGCTAGGAGGTTCATCAGCATTCTCATTTTACACAATAACTGGTTTGCTTTCTCTTGGGATAAGAAAACAGGGGCCTAACATGTATCAGCATATGAATTTCTCACTGCCATGGAGGGTAGAAGTGTATCAGTGATCAGGAAAGTGGCTGTCTCTATATACTCCAGCTACATAATCCCTGCCCAGTGATTTCAAAACTTTGTTGGAGCTCAAAGCATGTTTGTGTGGGAGATCCGCTGCCTCACACCATTAATTGTCAATCTGTGGGGCTGCCCTCACAGAAAAGCTGTGATGCCAATATGTGTGCGGAGCTATGAGCGTGCTTTCTTTTGTGTTATTGGATTGAATATGAAATTTCAGCAGTAAATCTATTTTCATTGGTGAATCTGATACCAAACCTACCCAACAAATGTGGCTGCAGGTGCCAAGGCTGTAACTAGTGCTGATGATTTGCTGTAGATGTTGGTGCTTGACATGGGGAGGTAAAATCAATCTTGGAGCACCAGTAGCTGTTGTTTCTCTGGGCAGGCGAAGGTAGAAGTGGCAGACAAAACTTGTGTTGAAGGTGTGTTGTAGGGTATCTTTCATGGCTAACAGACTCAGCAAAGGCCCTTTAGCAAAGGGTAACAAGAGTCCTTTACCCTTCAGGCATGGTACGGTTTCACTGGCTCCATTAATACAGACTGTCTGCGTTTCTGCTGGTTTTGGGTGTAGTTTCTGGCTTTTAACTTTTTTTGTTTGTTCGTTTAAGAATATTTTGTATGATAATAAATGATGAATTGCCTCTGTAGAATTGAGTCAATCCAAAGCAAACCCAGTTTGTGCACCACATTTTGATATGCAATGTCAAGGGAAGGGAGAGTATCTAATTTTAAGTCTCTAAGGAAGGCTAAGAGAATGGAGAATGTCTTCCTAGAGCCCTGCTCTGCAAAGGCTTCTGTGTGTCTGTTGAGTATATAGCTGTGAGAGTGATGGAAAGGGGCTGGGTGTGATAATAAATGCCTTCATAAACTAGAGGAACCTTTTTTTTAAAAATTCTAATTGGCAGTTAATTTTTTAAATTCAGGATCTACTAATCATGAATAGAAGTTGTGGGTGTGGGATGTGTTATTCATATGGCATGATGCCATTCTCTGTACATTTCTGAAGTTGTTCAGAGGACTTCAGAATTAATTGCAATTAACCCTTTTAAAAGTGGCAGTACAGCAGTTGCCATTTTGGTGGCAAAGGGAGTGTAATAGTAAGGGCAAGAAATCTGATTATACAGAATTTGTTGCAAATTCAAAACAGAGATTTGGGGATCAAGGGTTGCTGTTATTGCATGTAATTGTTAGATAAGGCTGTTTTGGAGAGGAGCATGGGGGAAAGATGAAATGGAAGAAGGTTGAATGCTGCAAGACAGCAGCTAAATGCATCCCACTGGCAATCTGGCTAGTCTCTCAGACTTTACCCTCACGATTAGTTTCTGGAAAAGGGTGCAAAGCTTGGCTTGCTATAACTTTTTTTCTGTTCCTCCAGACCAGGGTGCACTTGATGGGGCCCAACCAGGTAGGTAGATTTTTTGTGGCACTAACATTTGGTTCTGTAGATCATGGTATTCCTTTAGCATGACCATGGCCTGTAGCTGGACTGTCTCAGGGGAGCCCAAACTTTGCTCAGCCTTAGGCTGCACTGGCAATTTTTCAGGAGTCCAAAGGCTGCACAAAATTGTTGTCTGAGGGCTGCACCTCTGCCTCAGGCGCAGCAAAATCATCTGAGCCAAATTTGGCGTGTGGGCTTTACTTTGGGCACTTGGGGGCTCATGGGTCTCAGTGTAAATCCTGTTCCTGTCCTGTCATGGTGGTGGCCTTCTTGGACCAGTTCAGTTTGAACTCCAGTTTATCCTGTTACCATATGTGCTTTGGAAGTTCATTGTAGGATTGCTTCCTATTCTTTCACATGATCTGCTGCTGCGCTCATGTGCTGAGCAGCTGGCACTTAAACTGGATTCTCCATCTGAAAGCAACTGTTATCTATCTCTTCTCCATTTGGCTGCAGAGATGTTGTGTTCTGGTAACTTGCTGGCCTGAAGCTGTGCTTGACTGCCTTGGGCTTGCTGAGCATTTGTTGATACTCTCCGGACTTCAGTCCTAAGTCTCGATAATTTGGCTGCTGGTGCTTTCATGCTTCTCAATGTACGTGAAAAATACTATTGGTGTGAAATTCTTACTGCTAAGACCTTCACACAATTCAGGGAAATGCTGATTCTCATTTCCTCATTATGTGGTCTTCTCCCCCTTTTTCTCTGCTGTCAGACATCCTCCCATTCTGTATTCCTTAATCTTACCCTCTAGTATATTTTTGTATCAGTTAAAGCTGTATTCACTTCATAAGGCTTTCTGATTCTGGCAGTGTTTGGATATCGGGAATATTGAGGTGGACAAAATCGTGTATTAAAATACTTCTGCTTTGAGCTCCTTGCCTTCTTTTCCTCCAGGGCTAAATCCACTCTGAAATTCAATAGGCAACTAAAATCTACTATACTTAAACGTGTCCCAGCTGTGCCATAAGCTTAGCGCAGCTAATTGAAATGAAATTGCACTTGACAGGTTTTTTTACTGGCAGTGGCTCTGATTAAACATGCTAAGCTTTGTGAAACTTGTGTAGTAATGTTCCAGTGTTCTGTAGTGGTGCCCTTTCCTTGACCCTGGGCTCTGTTAACTTGGCTGTTCTAGCACTAACACTAGCTTTTGGTGGCAAGGTTTATCCATCTGCATTCTCTCAGTAGCAAAGTACTAGGATATTCCCATTTGAATCTTTCAGCAAGGTGGGCACTTAACTGAGGCAGCCTCATGAAGGTAGGAATGAGCAGTCTCTAGACTGCAGTTAGGCTGCCTCAAATCATAACATAAATGCTAAAGGATATGTTTCAGGATATCTGATGGATATATTTCTATTTACCTAGAAATAATAAATATCAGGATTTGTATGCCAAGGGTGTATTTTCCATGTTGGCTGTGCAGATTCATTTAATGCCCTGTCTTGGGACATTATTGCCATCTTGATGTGAATTTCTGCTGTGATACATTCCTATTGCTGCAGGTTTCAATCTGAAACATTTGCCTCAGTATTTCAATTTCAGCCCTTTTAGAAGTTTGGCCTTGCACTCATGGCTTGGAAACACAGCAGTGATTTTCCTTGCCCCTTGTCTTAGAAATGCCCTGGAAATGCTGCTTTTGGAGTGAGAGGAGGAATGCAGTTCAGGCCTTAGAAGTGCTATAACAGTATTCAGAGGCTTATGTCCATCAGTACTACAAATTCATATCTCTAAAGAGATATGCAGCTGTCTTGGCTGGAGAGGCTTTACATATTGACTGTCTTGCTCTTCGTTGTTAAAAGCTAAATAATCTGCATCACATCCTTCAGGGAGATAGTTTAATTCCAGTGTACATTGAAAATATTTTTTATGTGTGAACTTACAAAGTTGGTGTGCTCTGTGACTGCTGATGGTATATAATTGGTTATTGGTTTGTTGTTAACTATTGAGCATTCCTCATCTGGGAGAGGCAGGAGGCAGCCTGAGAAGCCAAATGATTACTTCATGGTCTATAGTTGTGTTCAGTGGAAACCTCAGCTGTTTGCAATTGCAAACAAGGGGTGAAAACCTAGATACATAAGATTAATACTGTAAACAGGAAAGCAAATAGTACAAGGGATGGAGCATCTGGGAAAGATCAAACCTGATAAGAATCTGTTCTGTAGGAGGCAGAGGGGCCACCTGAAGGTAGTTCCTTCAACAAGAATGCATGGAATGGGCTTTAGGTTCTTGTTTATAAATTGGAGCAACTGATTGTTCAGCTTTGATGCTGAATTTTTGATTTTGTCATGTCTGGAGCAAGGAGACTGGTAAGATATATGTCAGGTAGAAACAAGATTGGCGGTTGATGGTTTTGAAAGTTTCTGTGTTGACAGGCTGAACTCAGTGTGATGAGACTGGAGCGAAACCCAGAACTCAGAAAAGGGCATGCTGGTTCCTTTGTAGGTCTCATGCATAAATTCATTCTGATTTGGAAGGCAAAGCAGGCCACTCCTTTTTCAGTCATCCAGGGCACTGTAGATTATCTTTTGATGTACTTGTCCCTGGAAATCATCCAGGGGATAAATGCCATCTCCCCTTTGGCAGAATCATGGATTGTCTGTTTATTCTTTACCAGCAATCCCAGACTTTTCACCAAGGCTATATAAGGAACAAGACTGTAGACTTTGCATAGGCCTTGCTGTAGGCTTTTATGTTATTTCAGAGAAAGCTATTTAAGGTATGTCATTCCCAAACTGTGACTTGTCAGGCCTGATAATCAGTGCCCAGAAGCCTGAGCTGAGTGTGGCCACCCACAACATGGCACGAACATGGTGCTGTACTGCACACCACGAAGGCCTGCCTTGATCAAGCTTGCGGTCTGCGTCTGGCACTCAGACCATCCACTCTGGTGTGAAATGCAGCCTCTCAGTTAACTGAAGATGTCACCTGTTCTGAATTTAGCATAGAGCTATGTATGATCTGCAAAGATCTGTTGTCTTTCTGACCATTCTCTTTCATCACTATAAAACTCAACAGATTCTCAAATGCTGCATCTTCTTGGTGCTTTACACACGCAGGACCCTTTGTCCTTCAGATAGAGACGTAGGAGTTACTCAGGACCAGTGGGAAGGGTCACAATATGCCATGTTCCTTACCCAGGACTTTTTAACCTACACTCAGTCTTTTAGACAGTTCAATTACATTAGACCTGGCCCTAAAGCTCATAGCAAGTTACCAAGAAACTCTGGGCTAGGCAGAGAGTGGGCTACCGTGGGATATGCAATGTGATGTTGGTCTTGTGGCCTGGCTGTGACTGTATCCGGTTGTTCCAGATGAGCCTTGCATCACTCTCTCCCTAGTCCTGTATTCCAGGTCGTGCATCCTCCCTGACTGCCCTGTATCTCCGCATGTGTATGTCAGTGTGATGGCCCGTGCCGCCCCTTTCCTGCTCCGTACCTAGTGCTGCCGCAGCGTCCTTAGCTTTGATAGAATTTCTGGCTTGTGCACATCGGTAAATTCTGTGTTGTCTGGTGAGTGACTTGAAAATGGGACTTGCAAGTGAAAATAAAAATGAACAAGTAGCAAGAGAATCTGTTCTGGCAAGATGGGGGCAAAAGAGTGGGATCTTAATGTCATGGCTGGCGTGTATGGGTTTATGGGTTCTCTGGTTGCCATTTGCAGCACCAAGTGGTCATCTGGTACTAACAGGCTGTGTTTCCAGAAACATCAGGTTTGCTATTCCGAGAACTCGGTTGCTGCATGGCAAGTGTAGCCAAGTGGTAGTTGAGGGTCAGAACCTGTGCAAAGGTGAGAAAATGGCTGCATGAATATTGTAAATCCGTGCTGGGAAAAGGATTTATTTCAAGAGGAATGACGTATTGCAGATGTGTCCTACATAAGTAGTGATCCTTGCTGCTTTTCTGTGCTGTGGTCTGTGTGAGATAGTTTACCATATGGGAGTAAAGAGGGTATTGTTGAGTATAACCTCCACAGCCCCATTCACTGTTGCACTCTGCCTGACAAGAAAACACAGGTTTCAGAGCAGGGTGAGTAGCTAAAAAGGTGGGAAGACTTTCACCCTTCATACTAAAGGAACCATTTCATCTCCACTGCTGCTAAAAAGAAGTCATCTTTGTGGAAATGGATTGGGTGCTGTGAGTGGGAGAGAATCAGACTTTCCCTCAAACTCTGTATGTCCGCAGGATTTGTGACCTGGTCCTTACTTATCCAAATCTCTCTATTCCCCAGCATGTCTGCTAAGCTTGGCCATGTGTGTCTGCCTGGGCTTTGCTCATGGGGCTGAGATCTCTGCTGGAAGAAGTCCACTGGCATTGAAGACTTGCTTTGGGGAAAACTTGGCTCATTGTCTGTGAAGCCTCAAGTGGTGGCTGGGAGTGTCCTCGATGACATGACGGTGCTTTATGGGTTATTTGGCTCCATTGTGATGGGGACTGTTTTCTGCATGGCTTTTACAAAGAATGCTTTGTTGTGCTGCACTTTGCAGCTCCTTCCGTCTCAGGCTGGAAAAATCTCTCTGTGGATGGAAAATCTAAGAAGCAGTGAAGACCTTATTCCACAATCACCCTGGAGAATCCAGCAGCCCTGTTTGGCCCATCTGTAGAAGAAACTTAGGCTGATGCTTGTTTCTTATCTTTGGAATGCAACTGGAACTGCTGTTTTTCTAGGAATTTCTTGGTTTCCAGGGTATGAAATGGCCTGTGTTCTGTGTGCAGGACTAAGTTTCAGGTGAAGTAAGAAACAGATGAACCAGACTATTAAAAGTTAGTCTGGGACTGTGTGCAGGGTGGAAGGAGCTATTGTGCCAGTAAGGGGCAGTTTTCTCTGTGCCTCCCTGGACACATGTGCTTCAGGAGCAGTGCCCAGGGACAGTTTTGCAGGATGAATGCTCTGAGCACTCTGCTCTGTACTTGCCTCCATCCCTATGTGCCCAGAGGCATCCTGGCTTCCAGTCCTTCCTTTCCTTTCAGGGCTGGAGCAGGCAATCTGTTCTTCATTCTCACTGTTGACTTGCCAGGCCCTTGGTGTTCAGGTTTCTGCTTCCACACTAGGCCCATGATAACTGCTGAAAATCAGATTTAGCTTTGCTGGCAGCTCTGCCTTGTTATGGTGGTTTCTCATTCTTTCTTTACCCCTTGCTGCCAAGACCACAATGGAGTCCTTAACTCCCTGTAATCTCTGGCATTTTATCTGCAGGTGATGACAAATATGGAAGAAAAGTCATTTTGTTCAGTGCCTGCCGGATGCCCCCAAGTCATCAACTAGATCATGTGAAACTGCTGGGGTAAGTAGAGTCTTAGTAGACTGCTGTTGATTTCTTAAATCTAACCTAATTCTCAGCTGCTGGATTCCTGGAGACAGATCCATCTGCAGTAGCTTCTTTAGCCGGACATGTCCTCTCAAGTGCTTACTTCCATTGCTGGAGATGCAAATCCTCTGTTATGGCACACACAAAGAGTCCCAAAGGGAGGAAGAGTCTCTCTGTAGCAGAGCACAAATTGAGTTCATCAGTTCTTTCTTCTCAGGTACCTGAAATTCACACTGGACCAGTATGTGGAGAGTGATTACACTCTGGTGTACCTGCACCATGGCCTGACCAGTGAGAACAAGCCATCCCTGAGCTGGTTGCGGGATGCCTACAGGGAATTTGATCGCAAGTGAGTAAAGCTGCACCAAGCAAGGATGTTGTGTGCTGTTCTCTAGCCTAACACAGAGGATCTTCCCCAGGCCCCCTGGGTAGCTTGCTGATCATATGTCACTTATTCTCCTGCTTAAGGAGGTGGATTGTTGTTTAATGCAGATTGAATCACAGGATAAACAGCTCCTTCTGTAGTCACATCCTTTAAGCCAACAGGCAAGCAGCAAACCCAGGACCTGTGTCAGCCCCATGATATAGGTTCCTGGGAAGGCTGCTCAGTGGTTTTAGATGAATCTTGGAATCCAGGGTAGCATGCCCTTAGGCTGCTGGGTAGCCTGACACAGCTACGGGGCATGGGAGAGCAGGGGCCATGGGTGCTGGGGCATGGTGATGCTCAGTGCAAAAGGGATGAAGCATCCAGGGTCCCTTAATCTTGTGAAAAAGTTGGTTCCTCTACATAAAGTGCAGCTTGTCATTACTGGGCTTCTCTTGACAGGTACAAGAAGAACATCAAAGCCTTGTATATTGTGCACCCAACCATGTTCATCAAGACCCTACTGATACTCTTCAAGCCTCTGATCAGGTAGGAAGGAAGCACTATTGGAGGGTCACCCTCATGCTCACACTGCAGGGGAACAGTGGGGCATTCTCAGGCGGGCACAGGCTGAGCCCAGGCTGCCAAGCCTGTCCTGAAGTCTCTCACCTTTTTCTATCTACTCCCATTTCTGAGCTCAGAAGTACTCACACACCAGAAATACCTATTTAGGTACCTACAGAGTTTGCAGCTCTCTGCTACTCCATTTCTCTCCAGCTGACTAGAAGTAAAAAGTTGCAGGCTTTGCAACTCATATATTTCATTTATTATGATACTGAAATCATAACTCTATGAAATAACTGGGAGTAAAATCTTCTCAAGCCTACTGCTGAACATAGGAAGGAGAAATCTGGCATTTGAGGGAGCCTGCTGCTGATAGGGCTTCTAATGTATCTTGGAAAGTCTTAGTAAAATAGATGGAGTGGGAGAGCGATGTGGGTGACATCTCTGCTGCTCAGCCATTCCTACCTTGGCCCCACTGATGTTTCTTGCAGCCCTCTGCCTTCCTTTACGGTAAAAAGTCAGTTCTGTTACTGGATTTCTCAATTCCTCACATATCTACCTTTCTCTTCTTTTTCAGCTTTAAATTTGGGCGGAAGATTTTTTATGTGAATTACCTTAGTGAGCTGGAGGAGTATGTGAAGCTGGAACAGTTGGGAATCCCAAGCCAAGTGCTGAAGTGAGAATTCTGCCTGTCTCCTCCTTGCTTAGGGCTGTGTGAGAGGGGCCTTTTTGTAAAGAGTGGCAAGAGAAGGAAGAGATTGTTCCACTCAGGCAGTGGTTGTGCAGGGTGTGGTGATAAATTGCCTTCAGGACTGGTTTCTCTCTATAGTCCTTCGTCTGTGTCCTTGGCCACAGTCCCCAGTTCTGTCTCTGAGTTAAAAATCCTCCCCAATGGAGCACCAATCCTGCATCTCCCACTCACCCCCTGGGGACTTTCTGTGAAATACTGACCTTAACACTGACCTGGAGCTCATGGTGTGCATCTGCTGTTGTCTGGGCACCTGCTTAGCTCATTCTGCACTGCTCAGCTTGTCTTTGGGGCTTCCCAAAGTTGCCATAATCTCAGTCCTATCAGGTTGCTTTCCTGTCCCACACCCACATATGCATCTGTCTCACCACAAGCAGTGCTGTCCTGTCCTGCCCACGCTGTTACTCAGCTACTCCAACTCTTGATTACAGATAGCTGACTCCTTTTCTCCCTGCTTTTTTTCTGGCAACCAGTTATTTGTTCTTCTGCTCCAGAGCTGCCTGTGGTGGTTTTGCATTGGTGTAATCAACCATACTAGTCTGGTGCTGTTACCAGTGGGTGTGCAGTGCTCAGTTCATGCACTTTCTGGGAGATGGAATGGCTTTTGACTAGTCTGTGTTTTGCTGCAGGTATGATGAATACCTGAGATCCTTGCAGAAACCTTTGCAAGTGCCCCAGAAGCCAACACCCCCACGCCCACCGCTGCCAAACCAGCAGTTTGGAGTCTCCCTACAGCAGTGAGTATTTCTGGGCTATGTTGCTTTTGCCCTGACTTGCTTGATATGAGGTCACTGTATTTATTATTGAACAGCAGCAGAAAATGTCTGCAAAATTTGTTGCAGTTCAGATTTCCTATGAAACTTTAGTCATTTTCCTGAGGAACTCTGTGCTCATGTCCAGATTCTGACTAACTCAGTTCAATTCCACCCTCTTGATCTCTGGGTTAGATTGTTTTTGCAACGTAGGGTCAGTAAGGGAGAAGCAAAATAAGGGCCGTGGGGACAGCTGGAAACTTCCTTTTAAGCAAAAGAAGTCTGTAGGAGGCTGGCAGGGGTCTCTTTAGGACTATGCTACTTCGAGCAGTGCTGCAGATTTGTTTCTTAGTTGTTTTCCAAATCATAAATTCTATTTTAAAAGCACCTCTATTCACCCTTGTAGTGAATCCCACTCCCCATTCCTGCACAGTGACAAAGGCAAACACAGATACTGGCAAGGGCTGGTGATACTGACTAAGTGTTGAAGGTATTTTTAACTCTGAGTGTGGTTTTGCCTCCCCGGGGAATGAGGAGGAGCCAGTACTGTGTAGCTAGACACATCCTCTGAGGCAGTCTGGGAACACATTGCCCAGCTTCAGTGCAACATTTCCAGATGGTGTTTGCCCTGGTGCTGGGGTGCCTGAGCTTGTTAGCAGCCTGGGAGGGGAGAACAGCTCCCAGCCATCGGGTGGTCTGGACAGTCGAATGTGAGGGTGGCAGCAAGCACCTTGGCGTCACCAGGTTTTCCCTGATGGCCATTTGGTTGCTAAATCTTCTGTCACAGGAATGTGGTGGCCAACATTTTTTTCCTCATTTGTGTCAGCTTCTTTCTAGCCCTTGCTTCTAGGGGAAAGGAAAAGTGAAGCATAACCCTTTTCACCTGATCTGTAACTAGCATCCTTGCCTTCTGGGAAACCCTTTGCCCTGGCATATACAGGCTGATATTTTTACAGAAGACAAAAAAACGTTCCTGTGGTCTAGTAATGAGCTCAGTTGCTCCAATGAATGATGTAATGTGATGGGTGAAGAGGTTAGAAGGCTGGAATAATGGCTGAACCAGGGATGGGGATAGCAAGATCATACATAGTAAAGCTTGTGTGGGCAAATTCAAGAGTTGGAGGCTGCATGTAGGGCAGGAGCAGTCTGGTGTACCTGTCATGTGTAACCTGTTGTATCTTGCTGCAGTCTCAGGGAGAAGAGCCCTGATCAGTCCCCTATTCCTCTGGTGGTCAGAGACACCACTGCTCACTTGCTGGAGCATGGTAAGTGTTTGGGGAAGCCGCAATCCCATATCAGTGACCTCTGTTCTGTCTAAGCTCCCATCAAGACTGGTGAGATAAAGAAGAACAGAACAGGGTGTAAAGCCAGAACTAGGTGAGTTAACCTTCAAGTGAGATTGTGGAGGGCTTAAGAGACCTCCTTCTTTCAGGAGTCCATGTTCCCACTTGTATAAAAGTAGCCAAATGCTCCTTGTTTCCTTTGTCTGATAGTGGAAGCAGAAAGAATTGTTGTACTCTAAAAAAGGGACTTGTTGATACCTGTCTGAATGCCCCACAGCATGGATTTATAATTGTTAAGGCCAGCATTGTTAGAGACTCTCACATGGCTGATTTTTTTCTTCTCCATCTGCTGTCACTTCACAGCTCTTGATACAGAGGGGATTTTCCGGAGATCAGCAAATACACAGGTTGTCAGAGAGGTTCAGCAAAAATACAATATGGGTAAGTGCCCAAACACATCAGAGGCCCTCTCATTCCCTAATAACTACTGTCCGACTGCAACTGTGTTGGAACTAGTCCATCATGGATCCTCTCCTCTGATAGGTCTGTAGGTAAGCCCTCCTCTTGGGATATGACCTGAGTTGCAAGGGAGAAGTATCTGGTACTTCCGCTGTGTGGAAAGCATATTCCTTCCCACTCATATTCCCCTTACTACCCTTTTTATTCCTGAAAGTTTCTCTGTTTCTTGGAGTGGGATATACCATCTTAGTCTGGTTATACTGAAGGGACTTAAGATGACCAGGATGAAACTTAGTAATTTGATTCAAATTTTCATTTGGTTACTTCTAAAGATGTAGTGCTGGATTCAGCACTGCTTTGTGTATGATTTTGGAACATATTTTTCCACTCTGCTAGAAGATGTGGTTCTTTAGGATTCTGTGTTCTTTAAAACACCCCTTCCTTAATTTTGGGCTCTGACCATCATGTCCTGTCCTTTGTCTGGAGGAGGTGCTGCTTTGGCCAGTGAGCACTGAGTCTCTGCTCTACTTTCTCAGGTGTGCCTGTAGATTTCCAGGAGTATGAAGATGTCCACCTCCCTGCTGTGATTCTCAAGACCTTCTTGAGGGAGCTACCTGAGCCCCTCCTCACTTTTGGCCTCTACAGCCATGTTGTCAGCTTCCAGAGTGAGTTGTAACAAGTGTGCTGCTCCCTGAATGTTGCACTGTCTAAGGGCAAAGATGTCTTAGTGGGGACAGCTATGGGATACCTTGTGACTGCTAACAGGGCCTTTGTCAGGATGGGTGCTGAGGATTGTCCCAACTCGCTTGATTTTTAGGTGTGGAGGAGGAGAAACGTGTGGATGTTGTTCGCAAAACACTCCAGGATTTGCCAGAAGAAAACTACCAAGTGCTCCGTTTACTGACGGCCTTTCTGGTGCAGGTGAGCGCTGGCCTAAGCATTTGCCTGTCACAATGCTGAGAAGGCAGGCCTTCAGCCTAAAAGGTGCAGGTATACAGCCTGTGTGGTCTATACCAGAGAGGCTGAAAGCTCCCCAGGGTGGAGGTAGCAGTACAAAGTAGCTGAGTAGAAGAGGGGCCTCAGATCTGCTTTACAGTACTTCCTTCTGCCAAGAAAGCCACTGCAAGGCCATTCAAGCAAGAGGAAGATCGTGAGTGGTGATCTGGACTTGTAGAGATGTTATCTGACAGTGTTCTTGGTCCTGTTGTTATGATAGGGCCTGGCCAGCTTTTCTGCTCTCATTTTCTCTGTGAGTCTGTCAGCTCTGGCTTTGGGGAGGGTAGAGGGCAGCTGCTGTCCTATTGTGTGGGATTCACAATGGTCTCTTTCCTTCTCACATAGGTCTCTGCTCACTGTGACAGAAACAAGATGACAAACACCAACCTGGCAGTTGTGTTTGGCCCAAATCTGCTCTGGGCCAAAGATGTGGCCATCACTCTAAAAGCCATCAATCCCATCAATACCTTTACCAAATTCCTGCTGGACCACCAGAAGGAGCTGTTTGAGGCTGCGGAGGCCTGAATCCAGGCCAGCCCACACCTGCACACTGTGCCCACCTTCCCCCTTCTTTGTCTTGGAGCTGTGACCAAACTGTCTCCAGTACAAAGGGACCATTGATCTTCTGGGTGATGAGCAGAGTGAGAGCTGTGGAGATGATGGTGAAAGTGTGCAAGTAAGTGAGCAGGAGACCTGCAGCTCTGAATGAGCAGGGGAGCTGGCCTCCCAGCTGCTGAGACTGGAGTCCTAACCCACCTGTGCAGCTCCTCCAGGGCTCATCACCAATCTTCTGTCCTATCAGATGACCTGCCTTCCTTTCCTCCTTCCCTTATGCGCAGTTTTTCTGCCCTCCTGGTCCCTTCCTCAGCACAGATATTTTTGTTCAAGCTCCCAATAGCCCCAGGTCACCCCTCCTTGCCTCAGCTGGGCTGTCTGGGCTAGGGTGGGCTTGCTGGGTTTTGTGATGGAGACATTCCTACTGTGAGTGCCATTTCTCAGCACTGAACATGCATCCTGCCTTTCCCCAGGGGCACCTAAAGCAGGGAAGAGAGCAGCAGTCCTTGTGCTTCAGGCAGCAGCATGTCCTGCACTTGCAAACACCACTCTAGACTCCCTGCTTTTGGCAGGCAGGTGAAGGACAGGCTGACAGCAATGGGCTGTGTTACCTGTCAGACTCCAGAACAATGAAGGTGAGTTTAGCCCAGAGCCCAGCCCCTCAGGGGTCACCCACTCCAGGTACTATTCAGTGTTTGCTGGACTGTAGTGGGTGACTTGCCTCCCGTAGTTATCCAGCTCAGGTGTGCTTGTCCCTCCAGCAGCACTTCCAGCCTGGCTGGGAACGTTCATGCCAGGCCTGGCTGTGTATGCAGGCCAGCTGTGACCCTTTGACAGCTGATGAGTCTGAATGGCAGGAGCAAGTGCCCTGGTGGCACTGAGATGCTGAACACCATGAGGATCACCATCTGTCCTGGCAGCAGCACAAGGCCTCCTCTTCTGGCATATGTATCCGTGCTGACTGGCACAGACTGCCTTGAGTAGTTAGTTGTCTTTATGAGCACAACTTTTCCCCAGCACAGTGTAACAGAGAGCATGGCCTTGAATGAAGGTCTGGGGACTGGGGCTAACCCTCACCATGGAGTGCACCAGGCCTGGATTACAAATTTCTGCCCAGGTGCTGAGCACTTATGTGCCAAAGCTGTGAGGGAACAGCTATTCCATGCCAAGGGCCTTTGCTGTGTCTCCTCCTGCATTCATACCTTCCCCCCTGCCATCTGGTCAGATGCGTCCTGTGTGCCCTGGGCACAGCTGGAGAGATCGTGTTCTCTGCAAGGCAGGCTCAGACTCGGGTGGTCCTGGCACCTCACTGGAGCTGCTGTGATGCTGTTAAAGCGTCTCTGTTGGGCTTGGGTTGCCTCATTCCCATTACCTGAGCTGAAAGAGATTCTTCTCCTCAGCCTGGGCCTGTCAGGGTTTTAGGAGGGAGCTTTTAGCCTTACTTCACTGGTGTGATTTATCTTTGTATCTTGTGCCCTGTGTGCCTGGGCCAAACCTCCCTGCTGCACCTGGCCGCAGGGACAAATCTTTTGGACCAAGCAGAACTGTTTTTTTTAAAAGCTACTGGATACTAAATAGAATTTGCTTTTTCATAATACTTAAGCCTGCCTTTAAACACTGACCAAGGGTTGGTGCCCCTGGTGTAATGTAAGTGGCATCTGCTGCAGGAATTCAGGAGATTGCTCTTTTTGCTAAACTCTGGAATGGGGATGGGTGCAAACGCAGGCAGCTCTGCAAGGCAGCACAAGTCCAGCCAGCTGGCTTGGAGGAGGCACACCAACATGTGGGTGTGAACAGTGAACAAGAAAGTGAGCCCTACTAAGACTGGAGCAAGAGATGTTCTAAGATAGGACTGGATCTGATCCTTTCTAGATACCGGGAGACTTTGTCCTATGGAGGCTGCCCGGTTGCTGACTTCTTCAAGTCTCCCTCTTCCAAGAGTAGGGGCCTTCCCTGTTTGGCCAGGATAGGAATTGTTTCATCCTGAACAATTCACAGCAGTAACTAAGTAAATGTTTTGGAGGGAGAGATAATCTGCTCCTCATTCACCTGTGATCTCTTCTAGAGTAAGTTAGCAGAGTTGATATGCTGTGGAGGAGTAATCTGGGGTGGACTAGTGTGGAGAGAGTGTACTTGCCCCAGTGTTGAGGGGCAAGGCTGTGGAGGCTGAGGGAGCCCAGTGCAGCCCCTCTTTCCCTGCAGGCATCCTGTCCTGTGGAGGCTTTGGTACGGGGAGAAGGAGACTTGGTGCTCTGACTGTATCTGCAGCTGACACTGGGTTCACCTCCATCTCCCTAGAGGAAAGGCAAGCCCAGCTAACTTCTGGGACAGAAGCCCAGCAATCCGGAATCCAAGTGCCTGTGTGCATGAGGCCTGGCCCTGTGCACTCTCTGGGGAAGGTGGCATGTTCTGGCCTTGCAGAGCAGCAAGGACTGTTCCCTGCCCAGTAGCCAGAGGAGCAGTGCTGGAGTAGCTCCTGTCCAGAGGGAACATGGGGAATACTGCAAATGTCTGAGTTCTAGCTGGAGTTTGGTGGATTATTTTAGGGGTTTTTTTTTGGGATTTAGTTGTTTTTTTGGGTTTTTTTAGTGAATTCTTGAAATGACGTTTCCTTTTTTAGCAAAATAGAGGCTGGTTCATCCCCTGCAGGCAGGGATAAAAGCCTGCTCCAGTTCAGTGCCTGCAGGGAGCAGATTTGGAGAGTGTTCAGGGAACTGCTACTGCTCATGGCGGGAAAGCGCTTGCAAATCCTGGAAGGGACCCACTGTAAATATCCTCTTTCCTCTGCTGCTCCTTGTGCTGGAGCTGCTGAGGGCCCTGGAGCAGGCACAGTAACCAGGGTTGCTTTTGCAGTCTGTTCTCCTGAATGCCTTGTATTGAAATATTCCTCCTGTGATCTGAGCAAGGAACTGGCCCGGGCCTGCCTGCAGCCTGTGTCAGGTGGGTAGTCACCAGAGCCTGCACCTGCCAAGGCCAGGGGGTTAAATTCCCTCCTCACATGGGCAGGGTGCTGGCTGGGCTGGGTTTCTCTGCCTTGTTATAGGTTGGGGGTGGTTTACAATTAAGGTGCTGGTCTGTGTCAGTTTCTCCTTGCTACAGAGCTGCCCAAGGGTCTCTTCTCTGGCCTGCCTTTCAGGTTAGCTATTAGCCATTTCTTCCTGTGGGGGTACTTGTTCTGCATCAACCTCCTGCTTTTAGCACCTAGAACATTCCCCTCTGCTAAGCCTCCTGCTGTCCTAATGGCCTCTGATCACTCCCTGGCCCAACCTGTAAACTGACACCAGAGCTTTTGGGTGGTGCAGGGGGTCTGGGGCCATCCAGATGCCTTCTGTGCTAACATGAGAGAACCGAGGGCCAGTTTCCTTTTCTAAGCACAGGGCCTCCTGTGCAAAAATTTTGGCTTTGCTTTTGTTGCTGGCATTCCCTGCCTTCTTCTTTGTTCATGTTCTTCAGGTGCAGGCCTGGGTTTTCACGGTTCACACTGTTTATTTTCTTTTAATCTGCACCAATCTTGTATTTCACGGTTTGCACTTTTTGTATTTCAATAAAAATTAAAATGTAATCTCAGATCCATGTATGTCTGTCAAGTGGCAGCAGCAGTGGCATGTCTGCAAGAAACAAGGCTGACTATGCTGCCAACCACAACCATGCTCAAGGGAGGAATGGAAGTATGAAATACCTCCTACGTGAGTAACTTTGAAGAAATCCTAGTTTGCAGGAGCCTTGGGCTGGAAACAGAGTTAAAACAAAAATGAAGTAGTATAGATTTGGCTCTTTCCTGAAGAGAGCTGTTCTTCCACATTACCATCTTGTCATGATGAGCAGTCTGCCTAGGATTGCCAAGGGTGCCAAGTGGGAGCCACCTTAGGATTAGCTGGCTAAGTTTATCATGTGGCCAGGTGATACACACAGCTGAAGCCTGTACTTTCTCATTTCAATGTATGTGGATTGCTAACTTGATGAACAGTAGTCTGGTTAGGACCACCACACTCCCCTTGATCCATATTCAGTTCACTGCCTTTTCCTAAAGACTGCCATTTGCCCGTGACATCAGTAAGCTTTTTGGCTAGGATGCAAGAATTAGGAGTTAGAATGGAGAACGCTGGACCTCAAACCATCAGCATTGGGCAGTAGCCGGACTGCTGGGATGTCAGCAATGATGTGTCAGGGTGATGTGTTAATGCTGATGTTGACACTTGCATGTCTAAACTGTGTGCTGCCAGTTTGTACTGTTCATGAACTGTCCAGTTAATGGCTTCCCAGTGTTGCCAGTTCCCCGTCTGCCTGTTGACATGGCCCCTGTAATGGGGTCAGCATGGTAAACATGCCAACTATGCAGCGAGATCTCAAACCTCCTCTCAGTGTAGCAGCTGGTCCTGACGCTGGGCTTTGTCACAGTGACCTGCCTGGCATTGTGCTGTAGCAGCATCAGCTCAGAGGAGCTGGAGGGCAGGTGCATCTGTCCCTGACAGGGAGCTGGCGTTGGCAGGACCTACATTATGTGCAGCCATGGGCAGTACTGAACACAGTGTGAACACCACTGCAACTGGACATGCTCTCATGAGTAGCTGCCCCCTGGCTTTGTGGACACTGTTCTGAGAACATTTTTTATAAATACATACAGTAGGCTCACAAGGTGATGGCATTTAATTGCTCATGACCTGGGTGATTAATCATACTTCTGTGGTTGTTTGCTTTCTCACTTATTTGCTGATGGTTTTTCCAATCCCTTGTCTTACTGGTGACATGGTGTAGTGAAAGCCCTGTAGTAAGTCCAAGATCCTACAGGTTTCTGTGAGTTTTGGCACTGTACTGTGTCTTTTTTAAATGTATACGTGCATATAGTGTAGACAGATTGGTATCCATAAGATTGCAGTGAGATGGTCAGTTTACCTTCTAAAGATGTGATTAAGAAAAGATTGCTTTTATTAGTTACCCTTGTATTCCAAGCTGGTATAGTCCCTTCATAGAAGCTCCTAATACAGAGAGTAATTTTTCTTTTTTTCTCCCCCATTCCTGCCATTTTATCCACTGTGTCTTTCTTTATAATAACCCTTTACACTGAAGTTTAAATCAGCAGTTGTTATTAGTACATGGATTTTTATGATCTTGTCTTTCCTTTAAAGGGAAGGTGTTGGCACCATACCTGGCATTATGTGTTATACAGGGTTAACTTTTATCAATACTAGAATCATTTGTTAAGTTTGGTTATTCTTTCCATATTTTACTTGTCTCTGCTTGTCTCTCCTGTCAACTCAAAACATTGCTGCTTTCCATGCTTTCCACAATGCAAATTCTGTGGGTATATTTTTTCCCCCTTTTCCCACCCCTTTCCTCTGGAGATGAGTTAATATTTCAGTTTCCCAATTCACTGGTGAGGTCAGCAGGGTCAAACACTCTATGACTATTCCTCCCACCTCCAGGCACCTGTTCTTTCTGTCCCTTGCTGTCCTTCCAGTAGGTTGAGCTCAGTACGATCCCACTGACCACTCCAACTATAATGCACCAGTCTATTTTGCCCTCTCTGATGGAGGCAGCTATTTACTGTCCTGCATTCACCAACAGTCCCCTGACCCTCCTGTTTCCTGGAGGAAAAGAAGCATGAGCCTGGGACTGTCCCAGACCTGTTGGTACACAGAAAAATGCAGAGAGTGTTGCTTACATAAAAGTTTTATTGGAAATTCTTTGAATACTTGAAGTACACTGGAGACTTTCCAAAACAATAGACTTGAGGAGCCTTCCCGTCCACCCAAAGTATCTGTAAATCAGCAGCTACATACATACTGTCCTTACTGAGTTGAGCAGAGCGCTGCTAAAATAAACACCCTTCATAACACAGTCTGTGGCAGGCCACAGCAGCAGCTAGATCTTTACTGAAGCACAGCATTTGTGCAGTGGTCAGGGAACTCAGAGCCTAGATATAGCAACTGTGTGTTGAAACTGGGGACTGTCCAGAGAAGAGGCAGGTAACTCAGCCCTGGAGAATCTCTTATTGCTATGGCCATCCAGCTCAACACTAGCAGCTTATATAGGCAATTTTCTAGCCTTTTGCAGAGAAGAAAACATGCCACAGTGACATTCTGCCTTATGAGCTGTGAGAGTAGCCACGTTAGGAACTTCATCAATAAAGGAGCACAAGTACAAGCCCTGACCTCCTGGGTAGGATTAACAAGAACAGCAGTGCTCCCTGCCAGCTCCACAGCTGTCAGCAGAAGAGCACAGCAGGAGTTCTGGCTGGCTGAAGTTTAACCTCAACTATTCTCTACTCATACGGTGTGAACCAGCACTTTGCCTCATCTCTGCTGCTCTGCAGCCCACACAGTATCACTTTAGAGACTAAAGGTGACAACCACCTGTCTGAACTACTTCCTACAAAGTGGCAGACCAACTTCCTGAGCATAGGTGAGAGGCAGTTGATCCATTAATTCCTTGTGTTCCTGCACCCTTCTGTGACCCTTTCCACCTGTGAAACAAGGTGGCTCTTGGATGGGGATCAAGTATTTGTTACAGCTCATGTAACTAAACTGTTTCATCATGGAAGCTTTCTTAAATGTTTGTGCATCTTACTTTGCATGGACAAAGCAATTTCCATGTGAGGCTGCTAAAAAGTTGAATTGGTTGAGTAAAACAAAAAGGTTCTGGTGGGTAACTTTCCTTCAATGAAGCCCTTACCTGATGTTTTAGAACTTAAAAGGCCTCCCAGAAAACACATCTCCCAACAAAAAAATCTCATAAAGTTCAAAGCATTGCATTGCTCTGGCCTTACCGTAAGCTCTGTTCTGAATTTGGCTCCTTGCTCCAGCAGTGGCACAGAAATAGTGTTCCAGAGTGGAGCTGGGGTTCCCCCATCAGCTGCAAGCAATCTCTTCCAAATTTGTAAATGCAGCTAAGCTGAAGAAGCTGCCACATTGCACCAACTAGAAGGCTGGTTACTCAGCCACTCTGAGGAAATGGTTTCTCAGTGCCCAAGCAACACAACCCCACTTAAAAGAAAGAAGGGGGAAAAAAGGGGTTTTGGACAGTAAGGGGTCTTGCAGTTGCTCACTCTAGTTACATGGGGGAGGAGGAGAGAGAACCACAAGAAAATCCACCTTACCCACGTTTCTGTTTAGTGTCACTTTTTCTCCTCCCATCCTTACATGAGGCAGAAGACATGCAACAGCCAAATCACCCATAGAGCAACGCCAGCCAGTCACTCTGTTGATGGCCAGATTTTTACAAAAATAAAATTTCAGCTACTCAAAATCCAGCTGATTAAAAAGTACCATAAGCTTCCCAAAAATGTGTGCTTCTTTGAAGAAGTTGCCTTCTGAATGGCCAAAGAACACTACAAATTCATCCATGCCTATCAGAAAACAGCTTTTTACTATGTCCCTGCCATTCCATTCCACTGATGTGTGCATTTCATTCTATCAGTGAGCCCTGACCGGATGCAATGGACACACAGTCCCCAAAACAGAGTATAATATTAATCAAGTCTGACTTAGAAAATAAATATCTTGGATATTTTCCTGCAAAGAGAGACCAGTCTCACTGGCCAGAGTTCCATGGCACACTTGCTCTCTGCAGTGATCAGGACAGAATGACCCGCACTATAACATGAAAACAGAACATCTTTTAAATATAGGTTTCTTTAAAAGCAATAAATATTTTTTAATTCTTAAGATCATCTATTAACCATAAAGCAGGAAGGCTTGCAAGTATTAGAGGAAAAAATCTTGGACTAAGACTCCTAGTTACATAACCCTAAAGAAATAGGATTCCTAGTATTTACAGGTATGTTTCAGAAGCAGAGACTATGAATTCAGCATCATCACAGCTTCTATGTGCAGGCTTGCCAACAGTTGACACTGTTAAACTCAGCATGGCCCGAGGGTCAGTGCACTTGGGAAGGAAATGTGGAAAGCATTCCTGTAGTTTCACTCCTGCTTATCAGCCACCTAACAGAGGGCCTTGCACAAAATCACTGTGTAGAGACCCATTCCCTTACAAGCAGGAAAACAAAGGTAACTTGTATTATGCAGGTCCGAAAGCTGATGTATCTCCCTGGGCTCCAAACACGCACTCTGACGTCAGGATGAAATGCCCAGTTCTGTGGAATGGATGTCCTGGACTTCAAACAGTTGAATTTGCTGAACTCACAGATCCTGGAAATAAACCAAAGCTTTCTATGTTCTAAAAGGATCAGAGACTGTAGGAAAAAGTCTGTTAGCAAGAAGCTCTACCTAGTGAACTTACACCATAGGACCCTTGGAGGAAGCACGTGGGAACTTTCCACAAAGCCCCTCCATACAGAACACAACTGAGGAGAAAGTAAGTTTTCATACACTGGAGTTTGACTTCCTGTGTCCCTACTGAAGTCTTAAAACTGACTGTGAGCAGGAAAAGCGGTCCAGAACTATGTGGTGGAAAAGTTGAGAATCAGCAGATGAGCAATAACTGTCATTGAAGAGAGAAAAGAAAGCTCACTTGATGGAAGGAACTAGTCAATGTGAACAAAAGGCAGAGCAGAGGCGATAGAGATATTTGTTGGTGTCATCTCCAGGATGCCTTGAGGAGGAAGAATTACTGCAGTGGAACTGGGAAACAGCTTCACTGTAAGGTTTCCACAAAAGCATCAAATTCTTTGACGTTTTTCTCGTGGACTGCCAGCTTCTCTGGTAATGAATCCTGGAAGGGTAAGGAAAGGTGTGGATCAGGGCTCATTCACAGCAGACAGAAGGACATTTTAAACACACTAGGAAAAAAAAATCTGAGTCATGCAATCCCTTGCCAATGCTCTGGGCTCACCTTTCTACGTGCACAAAACCAGGAGCCCTCTGGTGGCATCCAGCAAGTGACCCTGAGAAGGGCACTCTGCCCAGAGTCTGTTTGTTCTGCAGGAACAGGAGGTGCAGTAGGGCCTCACCTTTTGCAATCCCCACCAGCTGCAGCACAATAACCCTCACATCACTGCCTTCATCAAGTCACTTGCTGCTCTCAGACTCTGGTTTTCATTTTTCTCCAGAGTATGGTACAATGCCAGAGAGCCTAATAGAGCACTCACCCAAACATGACTTTCACCAGCCACACCAAAACTCCAACTCTGCTCAGCCTGCAAACTCAGGCCTGATTTGCCACCAACTGACACACCCAAGAGACAGGATTAGTTTGGGGGGTTTCAATGACAACCAGAGTGAGCATGCTGCAGCAGCCTTCAGCTTCAAGACAAGCACACTGGTTTCAGAGGCTCAGGTGTGCCACAAACAAATCTGCATTTATTTGGAATATATTAGTGATGGATTCCCTCTGGGCAGGAAAGACATGGGGCTTGTTAGAGTGGGTCCTGAGGAAGGCCACAAAAACGATCAAAGGGCTGGAGCACTTCTCCTGTTAAGACAGGCTGAGAGACCTGGAGTGATTCAGCCTGGAGATGAGAACACTCTGAGGAGACCTGATTGTGGCTTTAAATTAGACCTTTAAGAAAAATGGACACAGACTTTTAGCAGGGGCTGTTGTGATAGGACAAGGGGCAATGGTTTTTAATTGAAAGAGAGTAGATAAACACTAGATAAAAGAGAGAAATTTTTTATGAAGCTGGTGAAAAACTCTTAACAGGTTTCCCAGAGAGGTGGTGGATGCCCCATCCATGGAAATAATACAGGTCAGGTTAGATGAGACGGAGCAACCTGATTTAGTTGAAGATGTCCCTGCTCATTGCAGAGGGGTTGGACTAGATGACCTTGAAAGGTTCCTTCCAACCAAACTATTCTACAATTCTATGAAGATACTTTTCTCAAACTAGGAAGAGAGAGAGCATTTTAAAGTACATATGATTCCCACAAACAGAGATTTCAGGGTTCCATACCAAATCCTCTGCCATGGACTGTGCTCCAATGTCAATGGAGAGGCTGCTAAGTTGAGGGGGGTTCTGAAATTCACGATAAAATGTCCCCAGGTCCATTGGAAGAATGTCATCTTTTGAAAATGCTGGTTTCTAGAATCAAAGACACTGCTGTTAATTCCCAGAGACATTGGCTTCCCTTTTGTTACAATTTCAGGTAAAGTCATTACCTGCTATTACTAAACATCTTGGCTTTACAACTGTTGCTGCAATAATGCATATTAAATAACTGAAGAACAGCCAGTATCACTTGGTGTCACAGTATCACTTGAGCAGTTAGAAGAGAACATTTCTTTGGAATCTGGCTCCTCTAGAGACTAAGAGAGAGGATGCCAAGCCCAGATGTCAGCAGAGAACTGAAACGGTATTTAATTTGTAACTGTTGATTCCTGGTACCAGTGTCTTTGCAGTTCTGGGACTGTCACACCTAGTGTGGAACTGAGAAGGGTGTGTCTTTTCCACTCCCACTGAAAACTCTCTGACATCATTTGCCATCATACCAACACGTGAAGCCCACCTAGGGTGCAGGTATTGTGTGAGAGCTGTGATGAGGGCACTTACAAAGTCGACCATAACAAAGTCATCATGGGTGTTCCCTGTGCTGCTGCCACTGGAGCCCTCCGAGTGTAAGCTGCCTTGCAGAGGAGATTCCGTTTCTGGGGATGCAGGAGGATTGACCTGCCCAAGAAATCAAAGACGGTGAGTACTGATCGTACAGTCATGTCTGTCTGTGTACTTTGGCAGCGTGGGGGCGGTTAGGGGGTTGGACAATAAACATTAACTAGAGCAGGGGCAGAAAACACATGCTGTTATTTGCATGTCTAGAGAGCCCAAGATTCAACACAGGAGACTTCTTGAAACCAAAAAAATCTGAATAACTAGTTATTTTCTCCAAAACCAAAGTGTATTCAAGGCAGAGAATAGCATGGATGTTTGCATAAGGGATGCTGAGAAGGCACATATACCTCTGGAAGAGTCTTACCATGGGGTCGTTATCTTCCAGCTCAACATTCTTGGGAGCAAACATGGCAAAAGGAATGTCTAAGTTGGCCATGGTCACCTGAGGAGATTTAGCAAACAGAATTTCACTAAGATGCTCTGCTTACCTGGCACAGAAAAGGATATTGAACGTCTCTGTCAGGCCAGCTAAAAACGGCCCCAAATCGTGTCAGCAGTTAGGCAAGAGGCTGACAACCTCATTTAAAAGGCATGAAATCCAGACATGATACTCAGTTGACCTAATGCAGATACATAACTTGAGGTGGGATTGCTTCTATACATATCTTGTATAATATAGGCAGGGATTAATGAACTGCTACAAATTGAAACAATTCTCCTTCCTTTATCCAAAAGGCTTAGAACTGCAGCCCTAGGAACTAAGCAGATCTCTAAGCTCCCCTAGCTGAACTTAAATGCTTGCTTCTAGTGATGAAATAGTCTACTGCCTGTTCCTTTATGGAAGGGAGGCTTGCTACCAGCTTTCCTTGTTTATGGACCTGTAGTGGTGGCAGATCATTGTGAGACCCAAGTGGAATATCAAGTCTTCTATTCTCAAATAGGATGTTGGCAAAGTGGAGCAAATTCAGTGGCTATCACATCGCAGAAGGATTTTATGAAAACCAAAATACACCCTGGCAAAACCTTGTAGGGAAATGCAGCAGGCAGAAATATGCACTCTCAGTCTCTGAGGTTGCCCTGGCATTGGGGTGCTTTTTGCTCCTCTATGTATGAACAGATGTGAAAAGAAGGGTATTATGGTGCTCTCTGAGAAGATCTACTGCTCATTACCTGGTTAATGGGTTTGTTGACAAAAGCTCCCACCTTCCGGACAAAGATGGTCTCCAAAAGGTCATGTGGGGAGCCACACTTTCCTTCACTGCTGTTGGATACTGTTTCTGTGTCCTCACTGGGGGAGGAAAACACATAATTAGTGCCACCTGACACAAACAGGGCAGATAAATAACATTCTTTAGGAGAATCCTTCATTTTTCTTGGTTTACTCCTAAACAAAGTATTGGAAGAAGGACAACAGAATTCTGTCCTTGTACCATACCTCCCTCCTCAGTCAGGTGCACAAAAGGAAAGTGGACACTTGTGGAATCAGATTTTTGTTTTAAGCTGGACAAAAACTGTTTAGTTGAATGTAAAGTTGCTGAAATATGCTCTTCTTCTGAGAAATGGACTTTTAACTTGTGTGTGTTCACAGCAATTCCTGTTCCTCATTACTAGTTTTTCAGTAACACAGCAGTCACAGATCTCTCAGGAGGTGAGGGCAAGAGCCACAATTATATCTGCCATTCAGTTTACAAATGCAGCAGTCTGGTACATCACCACAGCCACTCCCAGTATGATTAATTCACTCCATGGCTATTAGGTACTTCCATGACCTATTTGTTTCAATTTTTTTTTGTACCACAGGTATTCAGAACTTTAAAACAAAAAAATAGTTTTGTCCCATGAAAAGAGGATTACCTAGACAGTATGCCCAGGAAAGTGCTAGTGCAACTGAGTTTTGGTTTCCCCAGAGCAAAATCTCGTGACTCGCAACTACGTGACCCCAAGAGAGATTTCTCAAGAAGTAAATATGGTGATCAAAAAACCAGAAGGATTTAATTAGGTGTGAGGGAGTTGATTCAGGACAGTTTGAGGTTGCATTGTTTCCTTTTAAGTAACTTTGTGCCTAAAGTTTCTTACTAAAATGGTGAACAGATTTATGGTAACTGCAACTGGCTCTGGTAACAACATACATTAAGTCTCTAGAGAATTTAAGACTCATTTGCGAACTTACTGCATCTTGTTTTACAATCAGCAAAACCAGCAGAAAGACTGAAAAAAATTATAAAGTTGATAATAAAGTTGGCATAGAAGATACATCACATAGAAGGATAGTACATGGACTAGGATGTTTAAATGAGTAAGATCATCGTTTGGTGAAAGGCTGAAAAAGCCCCAATCAGAGAAAGCTGTAAGTTGACTTGAGGGATGGAAAGACAACAGTTATGCTATAAACAATAGATAAAAAGGGGAAACAAAAAGTTTTATCTTAGTAGGCTTATAAATGCGTTAGCAAAAGTGGTGGATCATCTGAAACCAACCTACCTGCTAGAAGGAGTAGCTGCTGAGTAATGGACTCCATCCAGTGGGGTGCACATCCTCTCTTGGTCAGCTTGAGTGCCGTGTGCTGGCTGGCTGGGAACTGGGGGAACTCCCCCTTCTTTGCCTGGACCAATCAACTGAGATAGAAAGGAACAGTCGAGTGAAGAGGTCTCAAAACCAAACCAACACCAGAGTGCAATACAAAGTAGATTCCATCACACTGGGAATAAGTTGTGGGGGGTTTTGGCATATGACTGGGCTCTAGCCCCTATTAGCCTCGGAGAGATGTAGGATTGGATTATCACAATACAAACTCATTTTTTACTTCCTTTCTACTCTACTCCTCTCCACTTCAGGCCTATTTTACACTGCAGAGTTCTCTGGCTGTACGTCCTCTGCTTCATAGGTAGGAATGGAGGAAAGAAGACTTACAACCTCTTGCTATAGCCCCATAGGTCCCTACAGCTTCAAGAGAAGAGAAGTGGAGAGGGAGGTGCTGATCTCTTCTCCCTGGGATCCAGTGATAGGATGCATGGGAGTGGTTTGAAGCTGCACCAGGGGAGGCTTAGACTGGACATCAGGAAGCATTTCTTTGCTGAGAGGGTGATCAAAAACTGCAACAGTGTTCTAGTACTAGAGAGGTGGTCAATGCCCCAAGCCATCCGTTTTTAAGAGGCTTTTGGACAATTGTCTTAGTACCAGGCTTTAACTTAGTCAGTCCTGAACTGGTGCAGGCAGGTGGATTAGATGCTCACTGTAGAACCATTTCAACTGAAATTATTTTATTAATATTGTGTCAGCAAAACTGGTGTAACACCAATATCACAAGCAGAAAAATACTTCCGTCAACTTGGCTTATTTTTCTCGTGAACAAATACAAGTATGTCAATATGAACTGTCAGTATATCCTATGTGTAGCCTACAGAACTGTGCTTGCACAGCTACAGGGGCAGCAGCCCTGTAAGGCGACATTAGGAATCAGTGACAAGCTGGTGCAGGTCTGGTGCCTGCTCTCCTGGCATAGTTTTTCCACATGAGCCCATTCCCCAGTAATGTCAGGGATGCTGAGGAGTTAATTCCCAGCTCCTGTGGAATTTGGGCTTTCTCTGTATTTACTTTACATTCTTTCCATTCCTGACAGACAGGACACAAATGCATGCACAAGTTTCAATGCCTCTCTCGGCTGTACAAGTGACACAAATGGCTGCAATAGCAGCCACGCTGGTTCTACTCTCTACAAGTACCTGGTGAGGGTGTGCAGCATTCAAGCCGCCAGCAAAGAGTACAGGATACCCCATGTCAGCTGATCCAACTCCCAGGGCAGCAGGCTGATAGGAAAGACGAGAGCTGGAAAGCTAAGAAAGAAGAGAAAAAACAAGGGCAAAGGGAGAGGAGAGAGGAAGGGGAAGGGGAATGCCCCACAGCCTGAATAATCACTAGTCACTGAAGAAGGAACAGGAAAAGTCAGAGGCCCAGCATTTCAGGCTGGCAGAAGGATGCTAGGTTTTCACTGGAATCAATAAGGTAGGTTATTGTCCTAAAAAATTCTTATTTCTATGAGGACTACTTGACAGTAGTTCAGGAGACTAAGTCTGAGCCCTGACAGGAAAACAAGATTGGCTTCCTACACATGTAGGAGGAGGCTGTGCAAGGTATGACTGACGTCCAGTCTCAGGGAAGCTCTGCTTTACAGGCCTATTTCAGATACTAGTGTAGTGGGTTGACACTGGCCATATGCATGAATGCCATTGTGAACTTATTAAAGACCTAATATTTGATATTTTTTCATCCCAAAACAACTTCATTATCAACTGTTTGAATGTACTCCCATTGCAAATTAAAAGAGCTGATCTTCCAGACCTGTTCAAATAGCTTCAGTGAAAGAATACAAGGTCCCATAAATGTGCCAGGTAAAGAGAACTGGGAAGCTAACCCTTGTGAGATTGCTTTAGGAATTAAGTGTTGGGAGCAGTGAAACCCAGGAGAAATTCTTTATACATCCCAAGTAGAAATCTACCCGGTCAGGTTAGATAAAACTTCCCTGTTTTGACTTGCCTGACCTCAAAAAGAACATTTCTTCCAGAGCTCAGCATGAGCTCCAGCAGTACCAAAGCTGATGTCCTTTACAGGGATCAAAATGAAGAACAGCACTTTCGTTCACATGAGGCTAGTTAAGCTGAGTGGAACTCTAATGACTGTACAGGTTCTAGGGACATTGGCTGTTAACAGAAAACACTCAGAATTGTGCCTCACTATTTGTGTTTTTCACTAAATCCTTGACAGCTGTTGTGTTTTTAGGGGTGCTTGTCCTGTCTTTGGGAGACCTTCATCTGCAAAGGCATTTAAGAAGCCAGTCTCAGTGAAGTGCCTGGCTCATTGTGGGTCCACCAGTTTTACCCATGCACAACAAACATTCCACATTGTCAAATTTGTATTTTCCTGTATGGGTTTTGTCATGACAGAACTCATATTCTGGCCATGTAGGGCATATTTTATTGACAACTCACTTGATGTGAAAAGGCCAGTCCCATCACTGGGACCTTCAAGGTGTCCGTCACCACAGGAGGAGGGGTCTGAAAATGTGCCTTTGTGACAGTAAAAACACACTGTGCACAGACACAGACAAACAGAGGAAACAAGGATAAGAGAGAGTGAGGGGGGAGAGAGAAAGAGAGAGAGAGAAGGACTTCAGAGAGGAATTATGAAGAGTTGGATGAACTGAATGCTAGTGAAGAGGTTTTGGCTGCAGCAGCCAGACCTACATAGAGAGCAGAAGTCTCAATATTGCCAGAAGCACATTCATTTTGTAAAGAACTGACTGTTTTTCAATCTAAGAAAACCACTGAACACAGGTAATATTTTAAACTCCCGTCCACCCTGACAGAAAGTAACTGCCAAAGACTCTGTTCCACAGTTAATTGTAATTGGTACCAGTCAATTTGCAAGAAGAAGGCTGAGTGGATGCCAGAAGAAGTTAAGTACTCTTTTTTTTTTCAAATTACTTGTATTTCAGCACTCTCCATCCATCCATACTCCCCATCCTCCAGCTTTCTGAGGGATCCTGTCTTGGCAGGTCTATGCTGCACCCTTAGAATAAAGGGTACCCAGACTGCAGTGCAACTCAAACACACTGATGTGAAGTGGGAGCTCCATCAACAGGAGCAAAACTCCAGAAGTAAACAGCCTCTCAGAGGGTGCTAATGCAAAAAGGGCAATCCAAACCTGGTTCAGTGCCACACCTCCTCCCAGTCATTTTCCTACCAATGGTTTTCACTTTGAGGAAAGCTTCAACTTCTTTCCTGGGTATTACTCATGGCCAGACTCTCCTGAATTTTGGGCTATTTCACAACACACATACATAGACATGCAAGCTCACAGAGAAAGGAACAACTATTTCTTTGTATCACACAGGTTAGGCCTCAATTTTACTGAGAAGGCAGGTAGAGATTGCCACAATTTCTCCACAAAATCACACAGTTCCTAGTATTTTCCGAGTCATTAACCTGGACAGGACATATAGAAAGCTGGAGAAAAAAAATTAACTTCTCCTTTTCCTTTTAATTTGAAGTCCACTCTGCCAAGGCAACCTTACAATTCTAACTGTGGTAACAAAGACTGGCAGTTGCTTTACAAATAAGGGCACAGCATATGGCAACTGTGAGCCACAGAAAAAGCAAGAACGTAGGCTCATATTTAACGTGAATCCTCAAGGTTCAAGTGGTTTCATAAAGCTTTTCCCCCTCAATGACAGTAAAGCTTCGTGACCCCTGGGGAAATGTCAACTTCAATGTAGTTACATACACTACTACTGTTAAGTAACACTGGCACAAGCAAGCCATTGGAAATTTCCTTATGGAATCTTTTGTATTTACCCCACTTTAGGAAAACACAGGACACAATTCAGCCACAAACTCATTTCCTGAACTGTGTATTGCAGAATAAGAAAAGCTTTATTCCATCAGACTTACTGTGAGTGCTGGCTAATTAGTTCAACATTGCCTGATGCCTGGTCACCTGAAATCACTTTGGCACAAAAATGCTTCTTAAGAGAAGCTCATTTCTAGCTCGTTCATACAGCAGAATACATTCTGCTAAACCAGGCATATTAATTCCTCTAAAGCAGCGGAAAGACCCATAGCAAATTCTTTCAATTTGGAACAACATTCCAATTATACTTCATTCTATGTTTCCACGTTGACAGTGAAAGAGATTTAGAATCTTTAGATTGTCTTTAAAGGTCAGTAGAGCCATCTGCTTCTTGGCTGGACAAGGCAGGGCAATCCCTGAATATTTGAAGTGATAGAACAACTGCAACTCTGGCCAAGTCTTCAAAACACACAACTGTGGAGTCAGACACACAAGACAGTAAAAGAATTTGGGAGTTTTTGGGGTTTTATATTCAAAAGGAAACCATTATCTATTTATTTTAAAATTGAAACTTAAATGAAATTTGCATGGGCAATTTTTTGCCAATACTTATTCCTGCTGCCCCAACTACTTTTAGATGGTCCAACAAATACAGCTTTTTTCTTTTTTCTGTCTTTCTCCAGCATTTTCCTGGTATTTCAGTGTTTCTTTCTTTCTCAGTCTGTTACTCCTACTTAAGCTGCCTGGCATCAATGTCTTGGATTCCTCCTCTTGCAGTATTGATATGTAAAATGTGTAAGTACACTGCTTCTTCACACATCCTCTTCAAGCACACCTCAACCCAGTGACAGGAGTAGGCTCTTTTAATCCTTCTCAGTAATTCAGTGTTTCTAGGCCCCTGGAATTTTGTTGAAATTAGTATCTAATTTCAGTAGATTTTACTCAAGAACCCACATATTAAATTTTAATTAGCAGCAGGAAGCTTTGTGTTTGCACAATAGCTGATGTAGGAATATGCAAACTATTCTTACAACAATTGTTCTATCTAGAAGTAAAGAGAGCCTGGTCTCTCTTACCTGAGATGGAGGAGAGGTGGAGAAAGATGTGGTACACACTTCCTGGGAATCTTCTACTGAGGGGTATACTGCACCATTGTCTTCACCAGCTCTAAAGCAGCAAGAAAAGACAAGTTTTCTAACCAGAAATATTCCTTAAAACAGACAAATAGTAAAACACACTGGGACAAACACTGCAGGGAGGTTGAGAGTATTTGGGTGTCATTGGAAGGAGAATTATGAAGGGCTCTCATCTACTTGCCAGAACTGAGGAAAACAAAGTGGGGAAATGTCAGTTTTCCTCTGGTGTTTCTCTTCTACCCCAGGTAAAATAACAGAGGTGTTTCTAACTAATGCTTTTGTTATACCAGCTAGTGCTACTGGCTTTGGTGTTTACACATTGTCAAACACCACCACTGGTCCCAGTTTGAATACCCTCACATTCATTTCAGAGAAGATAAACCTCTCATCTCCAAAGAGAAATTGAACTGATCTCCTCCAGTGGAAATATCCAGGGATGCATGCATCTAGACATGCAGTTTTGTATCACGATTAACAACTACACTTTCCAATTCCTGAAGGCAACCAAGATCAAACATCCTTTGTGTCCAATTGTTTCTGTGAAGAATTTGGGAACATACTGGGGCTTGCTGCACTCAGTCATCTCAATGTGAGGAGAATAATGTCACCCTTCATCACATGTTTAACTATGCCAGTACGACTGACACTAATTCTCCAGTGTCCCTTCCCATGCTGTCAACAAATAGTGGAAAAGGCTTTGTATTTGGGCATAATGGATGCCTTTACCATGGCCCGTGACTTCAACTGAGTATTTCCTCACCTGTAATTGCAGGGATGCATGGGTGAAGAGCTGGGATAGGGACGGTCCACAAAGTGATCAATTATAATCCCCATGATAGGAGGGGTCCTCTCAAACTGCCTGCAAGGCAACAAGCAATGGTGTTATTGGCTTCTTCTCTCTACTCTTCCCAATTCCTGGTGCCCTCACAGAAAACCTTTGCGTCTATTAATGGGACCAGAGCATCTTTATAATTTAGTCCTGTGACTCCAGGCATGCATCAACAATTTGGAGTTCTAGAGCCTGGCTCAGGGCTACCCAAATACTCCCCTTGCTGCAAGGCTTAGGCGTGAGAGAGAGCATTCTTCTTGAAAGAGAACCTCAGCAGGAAAGGATAAGCAGAAGGGAAAGATTTGGGGGCTCAGAATATGAGGGGGTTAACAGTAAATTATTGTAAGACAGTTTCTGGCATAATCACAGTTTCTCACCTGGTTGACATGAAAGCAAGGTTGATTCTGTAGGCACAAGACAAAGTGATGGTGCCCACTGGGGTACCCACTGTCCCAACACGGACTGTCTGGAAACCTGTAAAGTTAAGTAATAATTATCAGTTTGATAATTTATGATCATACTTTCTTATTCTGAGGTTACATTATCTTATTTCAAGTGTTTCCGCTATCTCTTGCAATCTGAGCTCCAACAACACACTTAGAACCCCTAACAAAACAGCAACTCTAGGTTGCCTTGCTGGTAGGCTTCACCTGCAAGACTTCTGATGTTGCTTCCTGACTTCTTGGTCTAAAACATTGTTTTGAAGTGTTCCTCAGTAGACCATGACCTCCTTTACCAGTCTTGCCCCTTATCAACATAATTCCATATTCTTATTTCAGTTCTGTATCACTAGAGTCAAAATGGCAATCACTTGAGACTTTGTCCAAGTACCACCATTATACTTGTCACCTTGTGACACAAGGCTGCACTGGCAGATCCAGACAAAAAGCACTATGTAAGCCTCAGACTAATTTTCCTTATAGTACTTGGGAATAATAACCAAAAGGTAGTCAGAATCAAACATAATTCTGCCCTTTTTTGTGTGTTGTCTAATCATACCTTCTCCCAAGCCACTCAGCTGGACTTCACCAAAATATATCCTGAAGGAAAAAGAAAAGCTGTTAGATCCAGTTGGGACATAATGCTATCCATATCCTTGTTTCTTATTTAATTTTGGGAGTTGAAAAGCTGGAACTACTTTTCCTCTTCAGGAAAAACACCCCAAAATAAATGGCTGGAATTCCCATCTCAAAAAACCTTACAGCTGCTTCAGAAGAAGAACAGGTCATGTAAAAAAAAGGAGAAAGAGAAAATGGTAGTCCAATCAGAAATTTCTCTTTTAAGTTTTTTAAGCCTCTGTGGTTAAGTCTACAGTTCAGAGCAAAAGTGTGAAGTGATACAAACTTCACAGATAGGTCTGAGTCTAAAAGCTGATGCTCATCACACAACATAAAAGATTAACTGTGCTGTAAAGAGACCTCTTCTTAAGTACACACCACGTCAGCAATGGAGGCAAAAATGAGAAAATGGCTGGAATTTCTTTTTGTGTTCTCAACTGTGCAAATGATAACAAACCTGAGATGTAAAATCATATAAATTAGCTGTGCAAACATGTCAAAGATTTTTCTCACAGCTAAAAACAGGAAGACAGCTATGATCCAAAGGCCAGTCAGACTCACAGGCTAAACCGAGTTGAACCCAGTATTTGGATGAGTAAACTGCAAGAACCACAGGAAGTGGAGTAAAGGATGCATCTTTAAAACGCAGTAACAGGAGGGAGTCTGTATCTATGTTGCTAAAGTACACATTGCAGTTACGTGCAATGTAGAGAGGCATTTATCAAACACAGGCCAGACACCAAACAATTGGATGCTAGTAAGCAATTTAACCAGTGATTGCATGTAGAATTTTTTTTAATATGCTTCCTAACATGGTAGGCAAACACTTCACTAAGCTTCACTAACCTAAGCCTGTGCTCAGCTTTCCTTTCAATGGCTCAAGTGAAAGCTATAAAGTGATACATAGATCAAAGTTTTTTTTCTGTCACTAAACAGTAGAAGTTCTATGCAAATAATTTTATTATTACTCATCCGTTTTAAACTATATTTGCAGCTATATTGTGCAAGTCTAGAGTCTCTGCTGTTTGCACTTCAAATGGGGAATTTCTGCTTTACCTGTACAATATTACATATTCATGGCCTTGTTTCCTTGAGAGTCTGTAGGCTGGAGTAACTCTGGTTATAGCAAGCAAAGACTTCAGCAGCAGAGACAGCCTGTTGTATACAGTGTATGAAACTTTGATTTCTTTGTCACATCTAGAGAACACAAAGAAAAGAAAAATTAGTCTTTTGTCCACAACTAAGTTGCCTGGGTTTGGGGTTCTTGTTTGTTTTGGTTTGCAGTTGCTTTTGTTTATTTTATTTTCAATAAAAATTAGTCTGGGCCAGTTGTTTAAGTTTATTGCCAAAATGATAAATAAGGGTCCAGTGTGGCTACCTGTACTGACCAACCAGTTAGGAGTCCTGCTTCTACCTAGTTACCTCCTGTAGAAGAAACTGCTGAAAAATGCCATGCAGCCTTCTACTAAACAGAGACATCTCAATATTGAAAACATTTGTCATTACTGAGACTATGAATTCTTGCATCTGAGGAAGCCGACTAGTTGTAACAGAAGACTGAAGGAATTAAATTACTAGTTTACTTTTCTTGACACGGGTGTTAAAATAGTTTGACTGCTGCTCTAGACAAAGAGGGAAGTTCCCTTGGAAGTGCCCCTGGCCACACAGCCAGTAGGTGCTCACTGATCACCATGGATTAACCACAGTGTTAAAGCATTTCATCGGCTAAAAACTACAAACACAAAGAATACATGAAGAATGCACTTACTTTTCATTCATTTCTAGACACCAAATTTCCAGCTCCATGGAGTCTCCCTGGATCAGAGAAAAGATGGCAAAGGCTCATTTCAGAACACAGACAGACCTTTTCAAATCTCATCAGTGATCAGCAATGGCCACACCTCTCAGTGATTTGTCTCCTGGCTCCCACTTTCTTGTGATGCAATGATAGAAAAAGGTGCACTGGAAGTGTCCCTGCACAATTATATCACCTGAAGGAATACCTTTCTCAGAATGCCTAAGTTCTTCATGGTCTAAGAAATTAGTTTCTTAAAATTTAAGAATTTAATATTCTTAAAATTAGTTTCTTAAAAAAATTAGATTTTACCGCTGTGTCATTTTTGTGTTTGGCCTCAGATTTTTGCAGTGAATTGCTTCTGCTAAACAATACATTTCTTTTCATTAGCATATCACCTTACTTAATAACATTTAGATATTCTCATATTGTCTTGGATTAAAGGGCAGGACCTCTGGTAGTTGACTGAAGATTCAGGCAAAAAAAGCCCACAAACAAAAAAAAGGGCATCTGTTTTGACTCAGTTCTCACCTCTGAGGTTTTGAGAGAAATCTCCACGCACATAGACCGTCCAACAGCAGGCAGCTGTCCTGCCAGGGCTTTCTTTGCTTCATGAGTAACCTCTGGTATATCTTTGATTGCCAAATTGAACTGCAGAATCAAAGAGATGGTTCCATTTTTTTTTATTTCTTTGAAAAACTGCCTGATGGTACATTTCAGACAGGCTCACAGATCCATATATAACATACTAGGTCAGTGTCCACTGAAATATTTATGAAACAGAAAATTCCCAGCTGGGTTCAAGCTTTTCATATGTACAAAGATTCCTTTGGCTGCTAATTCAAATGTTTTTCTTGATCCTGCTATAAAAAATTTACCCCTGTTCCCTCACTTCAGTCTTATCTTCACCCAGAGAGTATCTTGAGTCTTTTCAATTTTATTAAAGCTCATTATTAAACAGTCCTTATTTGCAGAGTAGCAAACTTCTGACAGATAAGAGCTCATCACCACACCCCCAAGCAGATCTTGGAAATGTGCCTTAGCTGGCAGGAGTTGCTGAGAGGCATAACTTCTCTTACCCCTCATCAGCCTGTAAGAGTCCAGAGTGATTTGTTGTGTGTGAACAACAACCACCAACCCCCCACACAACATCACCAGTGAACATAACTAAATATAGTACCTATTCTATGCATAATTATTACTGTCTGCACCAGACTGTAACAATCACATGGTGTTCTCAGCACGCACACAGAGTTATGCAGCTGCTTTAAAAAATACGACCTTACCCAGTCAGAACCTGTTGGGGAGGATGATGAGCGGGTACAGATCTTCTCTCCAAGTCGGGCCTGGACAATTACTTGCACAGTCTGGAACAGAAAGAAAATGATACATAGTAATGCTTGGGGCTCAGCACAGCCCTCAGTTCAGAGCCTGAGCTACACGAGCTCCAAGTGAAAAAAATGGAAGGGCTGACCAGGATGTAGAGAAGTAGAGTTTGCTACACTGATCTTCAGTTCTGATCAATTTAAATTATTACATTTAACAGACAAATATATTTCAGAAAGAAAATAATTTTAGGCTGAGCTTCCTCTGTAACAACATTAAGAGACTAAGTCAATTTTGCAATCAATATTTGCAGTTTTCAATAGAAAATTCAGAAAAATTGACAAAAATATTCCAAGCCTGGACAACTAAACTAAAGCCAGATGAATCTGTACATTTATATCGAAGCCAATGTCAGATTATCTATTTGCACCTATGCATGAAGTGAGGCCAAATTTTATAATTACATACCAACATCATTCAAAAGAACATTCTGCTATTATTGTTTTTGGATGCAATATAAAAATTTAGATAGGCTGAAAGAGTGGGGTCCAGCAGAATAAACTGCCCAACAGCTGGATGGTTAGACATACTGCCAGAAAGCCACAGCTGACAGAGGTGTGACGTGCCTACAACTGATTCTAAAGCAGGATGCTTCTGGAGGATGGAAGAGGATTTGAGGGTAGAAAAAAGGGGAAAAGATGCTTCTCTAGTTGCTCTCAGGAATCTCTTAAATTTGACATCAGCTTTTCTTGCTTTGTTCTTCACCAAAACAAAACAAACCAAAATAAAACAAAAAAACCCAACAAACCCAAACCTCAATCTTGTTATTCTAGCCACATCAAGCACATTGATTTTTGCGTTTTTTTAAATAAGGAAGAAGGGGTATTTGTCCAAAGGAGAAAAATTACCTTTAAAGCAAAAAATTTGATGAACTTGTCCAGGTCCTTCCTGTCCTGGGAACTGAGATCAGTGTCCATTGCATATGGCAATCTGAAATATAGCACAGGTCTGGGAATGAAGTCTTCCTCCAGCTTTCTGTTTAGATTTCAAAATATTTTTGCCATTAGAGGCCACCTCTTAAGAAATGAAAAGCACCAAGGCCTTCTACCTGCCAAAATCTGAACATGCTAAAATCTTTGGGATGTGAGTGTGAGGTATAAGTGCACATTGATAGTTTATCTGGTCAGTGCAAAGATCAAAAAATTAAAAAAAACAACGAAGGCTCACAATTAGAACTCAGTACAAGTTCTACATTTTTGCTAGTTTAAATTTAAAAAGCAAAACAAAACAACCAAAAAAAACCAAACCCACAAACCACCAACCCTGCAACACCACACTGACTGCATTCTATGCCAAGCTAACCATCAGATATGGAGGTCTCTGCTTCAAAAATAATGTACCTTCAGCTATCAGCACTGGTCAAAAGCAAGCCAAATTGTTTTCTTGAGCCTGAAATTCTTAGAACACTATTTCAGTGGTATTTCAGCAGAAATCTAATAAACTGTTGCTGGAACAGGCTACACTGTTTTATTTTCAGCAAACAGTACTTGCAGTAAAACTATACAGCTACAAAATCTACCTACAACCAACTGAAAAGACACATTTTTGTCAAGAAACAGACCAAAATCCTCTGTTCACTTGTCTTGAAAGTTCTGATAATAAGTACTTAGCTTTCACATTGACAGTGCCTTGTTTTTCAAAATCCAATTGTTTCTAGGAACACAATGAACTTGCACAGCGTCTGAAGCAGGGCAGGGCAAGGCACTCATCCTATTTCTGCCACCATCGTGTCTCAGGGCCTGGGATAAATCACAATTCTGCCTCTCAGTTTCCTCACATGTAAGTTAATAATCATATAGAGACCACTGGGGAGGAACGCCTTAATTAGCAGCATTCATTGTAGTTTTTGCTCATAAGCCTTCAAAGCATTAATTCACTCTTAGGCCCTGTTGCAGTTTTGAGACAGCTAATCAGCCTGCAGCAGCTTGTCAAACAGCCCGTATTTATGGAACGTGCTGGTCCTCACGGGAACGCCGGCGAGCTGAGGTCAGGGAGCACGAGCAGCTGCTGTGCCAATGGTACTCCGTGTTCAATCATTCAGCAAAGACTGAACTTACAGCAAGGTATGATGTTTATGCAAATTAAAGCTTGCAGGGCAAAAGGGCCAATAACCCTGTTCACACAGAAAATACAGAATCTTCAATGACCACGCACGTGCAGCGCTTCTGTTTAAAATATCGCACTTAATGACAGCAAAGGCCTAATGCTTTAGGAGCATCCATCAAAAAGGGCTGCAAGATAAGAGTACTGAAATTTACAGAGCGCTGTATAGAGAACAGTGCTGCTTTCTGAACGACTCTATAAAAAGAAAGCTGGACAGGTGGTTGAAAGTTTCTAGGCTACACTCATACCCCATCTCCTTAAGCTGTGGTGTTCTCATTACAAATTATAATTTAAATTGAGAACAACACAAGTGATCCAACATCAGATGCATTATCAAATTATCCTTTGGATACTTTAACCTCTTTATTAAAACTGTTATGCCTTCTTTCCCTGCATTTACCTCCACTAGACAGATGACAGACCCTTTCCACTGTGGGGGGTGCAAAAGGAAGTCAGCATTTAAAGTGCTTGATGCAGCACTCAAAATTAAAAACAATATCCCTTTAGTACAGACATGTACCACTACAAGAAAACCACAACCCGCCCCAAACAAACAAACAAACAAAAACCCAGGCAAGAACAACCTGTTATTATTCTTTTGACTTAATTAAGTAAAGCACTGTAGGGGTCGAGGAGATCTGAAATCTTTGACAAACCTGGCTGATAGAGGCAATAAAAAATACGTTTTTCTCAGCGAAGAGAATGCTGACATTTAAATACTAAAAAAAAATTCATACCGGCTTTTAATGTGAAAAGTGATATGTGACCCCTGCAGAAAGATGCAAGGAAGTATATATATCCTGATATTGTGGGAGAGCTGTCAAATAAAGCACCCACATTTGTCTTTTAAGGCTGGAAAAAAGTTCTGATATCAACTATTTCAAGATGCTTGGGAACTAATAGAAGGTGTTAGGCTCACTGGTCTGTTTGGAAAGGAAACAAAGATAATCACCAACATGACTCTATGCGCAGTACAGGAATTAGTTCTAATGACCTGAATATCTCTAGAGGAGAGAAACAGCCACCAGAGGGTTAAAAAAATGGTTCTGCCCTGCTGCAGCAGAACTGGGATTCTTCCTGGAAGACCTGAAACTACCTGTAACATTCAAATGAAAAATTTGGAGATTCATACTGTTACCTCCCAAGCTCCAAATGCCAGCAACACTTGACCCACCAGAGCCCAAGGCAGAGCAGAAAGTATCAGGCAAAGTTTCCTGGAAAGGAATAAGTAATTTCATGGGGAATCTGGGAGTTTGGAACTCAGCTCCTGAAATGTCTAAGGGCTCTCATCTGACAACCATCATCTCCTCATTTTTGTAGGAGGGCCTCTGGTGATTCCCTGAGATCTTCTAAGGCTTGCAAGAGTAACCTTCACCTTTAGAATCAGTCTTGGCAAGAGTTGAGATGGAGCTAGAATTACAGTAAACTTTTTATTTACAAAAATTCTTTGGTACTCTCAGGTTAGCTGCCACAGCTGACCTGAACAGGAAGGAAATTCTTTAAACTTAATTCCACCAAACTCAATCAACTTCTCATGTCCTGTAGGTTGCAATACCAGCAGGGCTCCTGGTTAAGTGCTACTGCACAGGCCTATGCTTAACTCAAGGAAAGCACTGTTTCATTTTACACTGAATGAAAACTAGAAGGAAATAACCTTTGGTCTAGGTTAGAAAAATACAGATGACTGATTTCCACTCAACCAAGTAATCCCTTAAGTAAACTGATATATTCACCAGCACATGATGCAACAATCATCTTGTCCATATGGTTTTTTGCTTTGTCCCCCACTTCCTGCAATACCCATTTTTATACTATTGCTTTTATTTATATGCCTTTGTCTTCACTTTACTGTGAACAGAAACATCAGAAACAGGATGTTCAAAGGAGAACTGCCACATGTGACTCTCTTGACTAAATCCTTATTCCTTCTCCCAAGGTTCAGGCAGATTTTATCCAACAGTTTAACATCTAAGTGTGGTGCCTTATACGCTCTATTGCTATTTACAGCCGCCTTCTCTGAGGAGAAGGACACATCAGCATAAGGTGATGGCGCTGTCTGCATGATGCAAGAACTGCAAGAGCCCTCCCCTTAATGCCTCGGCAGAGCCCGGAGGAACTACAGCGCCCGGCACGCCGTGCTCCAAGCCCTGCTCGGCGCTGCCAGCCCTGCTCCCGGCCGAGAGCAGCCCCGCTGGCGGCAGGCACCTGTAACCCGGCACACAGCAGGGGCACGGGAACGCCTGGGATCACGGCATTACACTGCGCGTTCCAGACATGGGAATTGAGCGAGTACATCTCTGACACCCACAGAAACAGGAAAGGAGCAGAAGCACCTGACGTATACCAGGCATTATTATTGCTCCTGGGGAAAGCATATATAGGCTGCTTCCATCATCTCCTCTCTGAGCCACGGCTGCTACAATTCATCTTGCTTTCCTTTCAACCAGACATTCATCAATGCAAAATAATTACTCCTGGTTCTTATCCCAGAGTGAAATTGAAAAGACAAGAGGGAAGAAACCAGAGTGGGCGCAGCTCTAGGTAGAGGGCTGTGGACAGCTCTCATCCCAGATGTTTGTTCCCAGTTACCTGACTGTGCCCCCCAAACTGCGCTCCTTGCCCATACCACTCTTCCAGAACTTCTTTTCTAACACAGGACCCAAATCCAATCCCCAAGGATGTCCTATGAGAAGCTCGGAAAAGCCTTGTCGAATCATGCAGTAAACAAGAAGCACACAAAAGTTTCTGAAGCTTTTAGGAGTGCCTAGAACACATCCCCCCTTCAATGAAAAAGAAGCTTCACTGCAAAGAGGTATTTTGAGCACACTAATAAGCAACTATAAAAAGATCTTCATAAACACAGTGCTCTGTTTCAAGACTGGGCCTACAAGTCAAATTCCAGTATCCTACAATTACTTAAAATTAATCTCCATTTTGCCTTCTTAGTAGATTAGTCAGAAACCTAGGGAGAAGTAGCAAACAGTTCTAAGGTGTGACATTCATTCTTTAAAGTTTATGGAATTTTTTTTGAGAGAAGATTAAATTCTAGCAGAAAAACTGTTTCACATAATATAAACATTCTGATGTAATCAAAGGCTCTGTAGTTCACTATATGCTCAGGTTTTTACTGATAAAGAGGTAATTTTTCCTCCCGATCAGGAAACAGATTCACTTTATAACCAATAAATGACTCTGCAGCTTAGTAAACACCTTACTAAAGCCAGCAGTGCCAGCTCCACTGACTTAGAAACAAAATTAAGTAATTCCTATTGACCAGCAGTTACATTCTGTACTTCCCTAAGGTCTAAAAATGGTATCAGTTCAAAGGTCCATCCTCTCAATTTGTTTGTCAAGCCAAAGTATACAGACTAAACCAGAATCTGCTTCTACATACCCTGTACTATAACCACCAACATAATCACCACCTCTCGAGTATTGTGTGAACACATGTTCAGAAATGTTAAGATTATACAATACCATTTAAGCAAAATAAAGTGATCCTGTATGATCCTTCTGGACATCTACAGACAGCCTGGCTCATCTGAAAGACTTATTTCTTGCCACAAGAAAGAAGGGTCCTCCAGGTCAGGCCACTCGTGCAATAACGTGGAGATGCTCTAAACTTTATTTGGACAGCCAACTAATTTTCAGCTAAGGCAGTAATTTGCCATGTTTTTCCCCCTTGGTATGTGCCTAGTCACACCGCTTTTCGGATTTGTAAGTAGGCAGTTTGTAGGCTTAGTCCAAAGAGTCCCTTTTCTACCTGTTCACTGACATGGAAGGTGTCTCTGCTCCCACCGAATCCACTGGAATGACTCTGACTGTGCCCTAAGAGCCACACCTCCAACAGGAAAAAAAGATATGACCACCTGTAAACCTCTGCTCTTTCCCAGCATACTGCAAGCTCGCACGTTACAGGAAGACTATACAATGGAGCGTGGGGTCTCACATTCTGCTATTTCCAACAGACCCTGAAGCATTTTGATTTTAAATGACCACTCGCTGAGATTACAATGGGACACCTCTTTCCCAGGCTCCACTGACAGCCACCAGTCGTTAGGAAAACGAATCCCAGCCGACACGCGGCTCTCGGGAACCGATCGCCGCGAGCAGCGAAGCAAAGTAAAACGGAGACGCGAAGCCGAAGCCAAAGTCTTAACACGCACGTCGCGGCCCCCTCCCCTCGAAGGGCCTCCGGCAGGCTCCCCGAGCTCCCAGCCCTGCCCTGCGGGGGCCCGCGGTACCTGCGCGGGGCCGGCAGTGCTGGCGGCGCGGCGGCTCATCCCGCGCGGGGCCCGCTCCGCCGCCGCGTCCCGGCGCCTCCTCCGCGCCCCCACCGGGCACGGCGAAGGGCCCCGCGGCCCCGGGACCGCGACCGCCGCCTCCAAGCCCCGAAGCCGCCCCGGGGCTCCGGCCGGCGCCTCTCCTCTTCCTCGTTCCCGGCCCGGGGGTCTCGCCGCGAATGTCACCGCCGGCGGGAGTGCGCGGCCGGTGCCGGGGGCCGGGCCGGGGCTGCCGCTGCCCTCAGAGCCGCGGGCTGCGCCGCGCCTCCGCCATCGCTGTCGCCATCGCCGCTGTTTGTTTTCATCCGCTGCGGGCGGGGGGGGGAAGGCAGGAAGGAGGAAGAGAGGGAGGGAAGAAGGGAGGTACCTGAGCGTCCGCAGCGGCACTTTCCGCACGCAGCCGCCGCTCCCCGCCCGCTCGCGGTGAGCTGAGCCCGCAGTCCGGCGGGGCAGGAGGTCGCCGAGGCCGGGAAAAGCCGGACAGCGCCCGGCGCCGCTCCCGCCGGCGGCCCCTGCCTGTGGCGAATCTATCGCGGCCAATGTGGGGCCGGGCCGGCGGGGACCGCCTGGGAGCGGCCGCGGGGCTGGCAGGGAGTGAGACGAGTCCGGCAGGGGCCGGGCGGCCCGGGGGGTCTGGGGCGCCCGGCAAGAGCAGCGCCCGCCGGGGCTGCGAGACCGCCCGCCGGGCTGCCCGTGGCTCGTGTCTGCCGAGGCCCGGCGGCGGTCACTGGAGACGACTCCAGCTCCCTCTCCGCCACGGCAGGTAAATTCCTGTCAGCGCCAGGCAGGGCTGTCGGCTCCGCGGTGAGCCCACCTGGCTGCCCGTGTATTTAAAAGCAGAAAAAGAAAAGTAAAAAGGTTTGCTAGATGATCAGACTAAAAGGAAAATGGTAACGGAGTCTGAAAAGCTCACCAGTAATACCTGTTCTGAGTATCCTCTTTTGTTTGTTTTATGCAGGTGAAGCCTCCGGGAAAGCCCTGTCAGAGACGAGCCCCAGGGGACGCCCCTGGCCGTCAGCCATGGCCGTACCTATCGCGGTTCTTGACTGCGACCTCTTGCTCTATGGCCGCGGACACAGGACTTTGGATCGCTTCAAGCTGGAGGATGTCACGGATGAGTATCTAGTATCCACGTACGGCTTTCCCCGACAGTTCATTTGCTACCTGGTGGATCTCCTGGGAGCCACTCTCTCACGCCCTACACAGCGGTCCAGGGCCATCAGTCCAGAGACGCAAATACTTGCTGCTTTGGGTTTCTATACCTCCGGCTCCTTCCAGACTCGCATGGGGGATGCTATTGGCATTAGCCAAGCCTCGATGAGCCGCTGTGTTGCCAATGTAACCGAGGCACTGGTCGAAAGAGCCTCACAGTTCATTCACTTTCCTAAAGATGAAGCTACTGTACAGACCCTGAAGGAAGGCTTTTATGGGCTGGCAGGAATGCCAGGAGTGCTGGGGGTGGTTGACTGCACCCACGTGGCAATCAAAGCGCCAAATGCTGAGGACCTGTCCTATGTGAACCGAAAGGGTCTCCATTCCCTGAACTGCCTCATGGTGTGTGATTCCAGAGGAGTCCTCCTTAGTGCTGAAACGCACTGGCCAGGCAGTCTCGCTGACTGCGCGGTGTTAGAGCAGGCAGCCCTCACAAGCCAGTTTGAAACTGAGCTACATAAAGATGGCTGGCTACTTGGTAAGTCAGTTCTTCATTCTTGTTTTCAGTAGAAAGTCTGTTATATGTTGTCTCCTTACTGAGTGAGAACCTCTGGCCACAAGCGATAAGTTTATTTTCAGTTGCTTTCCTCCAAATTGCTTTGAGATTGATGATTCAGTGTTGACAACCCTTCTCTTGGAAGATTAAAACAGTAACTTCTAATCTATGTTTTATACAGTTTGATTATTGTATGTATTATTCCTCATTCATTCTGTTAATAGCTTTCTTTCAGTATTCTACACCTTTCCATGCTGTATTATGCTATTTTAAATTCTAGGTACTGTCCTACTCCAACTGTTTCCCCCTGTTTGATGCAGTAGATTAATTCACTTAAAACTCTTGTGTGGAAAATCTTCCAAGATATTTTTTGTGTAAAACTTAATGCCTTTACTGTGTCACATTTGTGAACCAGACTTACTTCTTCTGTGCCTTCTCTTTTAGCCAGAGGAAGAAGTTACTCTGTGTCTGCTGTACCAGAAAACCAGGCTGAAATCTGTGGCTAACTGTAGGTGTATAACCTGTCCTGCTCCTTTCCACTGCTAACAGGTGACAGCTCCTTCTTGCTCCGGACGTGGCTGATGACCCCTCTGCACATCCCCGAGACGCCTGCGGAGTACCGCTACAACATGGCCCATTCCGCCACTCACAACGTCATTGAGCGCACCTTCAGGACCATCCGGGCGCGGTTCCGCTGCCTCGATGGCTCCAAAGGCACCCTGCAGTATTCTCCAGAGAAGTCCAGCCACATCATCCTGGCCTGCTGTGTGCTTCATAACATCTCCCTGCAGCATGGGCTGGACGTATGGTCTGCACCAGCCACAGGACACGTGGAACAGTCGGAAGAAGAATACGAGCAAACGGAATCAATGGACTCAGAAGCCTGTCGTGTTCGTCAGGAACTTTTACTTACTCATTTTAGCTAATGTTGTGACAGAGAGAAAGCTTCTAACAGTTCATCTGGGAAGTTACCTGGAGCAAATATGCCCCCTCCTCTTCTTTAAGCCTGTAGAGACTTAAGGAGATGTGAGATGAGAAGAAATTTACTCTCTGCATTTCAGGCAAATTTCTGAACTTCTCTGTCTCTCCAGAGATTCAATTTAATTGGTACATTTTTGCTGTTGTGATGCTTAGAGACGCCCCATTCACTTGACTAAGAGAACATTGACTAATGTGACAACAGTGGGAAAATTAGGGAAATTGTCTTTTATAGTGATGGAAAATCTGTAAACCTTGTACTGTTTTACAAAGCAACAATTCTACAATTCTATTCCACTGTGTAACTCAAAACACTTATGATTGATTTTTTAAACAGTATTTTGCACAAATTAAATTTTCACATGAGCTGCTCTCTACTATGAATTCATGAGCAGCAAAGCAGACATTTATTTTTTTGTTTGCAGGTATAAATTCTTGCTTACAATCATTCTGCCATTTTGCACATCTCACAAACCCCAGTGATTTCCCTGAAAGCTGGCAACTGTATTCTAGGAGGGGCCTGGCATTTTGCTGGGCACACACTAGTGCTTGCACATATCTGGAAGGGTTGAACATTCCTTCTTTCCCAAACAGGGTGAAGACGATGTTAAGCTCTGGTGGCTGTGCCGGGTACTTAACAGATATCCGGAAACAGACTAGTAGAGGTGAGGCTGGTTTTCTCCCGCAGCAGGAAACTGGTCATCTTGTTGGCTGCTGTAAAAGAAACGCCAAGGACTGACTGGGTCACAGAAATTGCAAAAGTTCTCCATTTAGATCACAGCAGAGGTGTGGAAAGGCTGCTCTAGCACTGCTGGCAATCTGTTTCCTCAGTGGAACAAGATGACTGATGCCCGCAGTTGTTGCTGGCACGAGGCTGGGCAGTTTCTTGGAAATGTTCTCTTTCTAAAAGGCACAAGTGTTTCCAAGGATCTCATGACAGCAGTCTAAGAAAATTTTGTTTCTTAGATCTTATTGTTTACTGGGCAGTAAATGTAACAAAAGTGGTAGGGAATGCAGAAAACTACAAAACTGTAAATACTTAAAGTAGCAGTGCAACTGTCTGACGTTGTGGGTCTGTCCTTTTAGAGGAAGTGAGCCTGGATCATGCCCCACATGTGATGAATACAAGCGTATGGGGTACATTTTGCAGTGCAGGGTGGAGATGTAGGGTTAGATACACTCTGGCAGGTTTGCAGTGGCAATAAGCACTTACTGTCTCACAGGAAACCAAACATGCTTGATGACGTGTAAACAAGATGTTTTCAGAAGCCTCAGTGAGAGCTGTATGTATGTATGTATGTATGTACAAAGATCTCAGATGTAATTCAGTTTTCTTTACACAAGGTATTATACAAGAACTACAACTACTGGTCACTGCAGCAAAAGTCCTGCTCCTTTTACCTAGGAAACAGCACACAAACATTGTTTTCTAAAATAAGCATTTTTAAGGTAAGAGTTGCTGCTGTCTCATCTGATGGTCTGTGCTAAAAATACTGTTCACTAGACCAAAACACCAGCATACACTGAATGAGCTGTGTGGGTGGTGGTAAGGTCAAGTGAGACTTGGACATGTGTAGGTACAAACATTGTCACTTAATGACAAGCTGGAGTTTCTCAATTTACGCTATGAATAACTCTTCTCAGCGTGTGCTGAGGCCAGAGCAAACTCAGAATGAAGGCACTTCCTGGAACACATTTGCTGCTTCTTTCAGCCACTGTCATCCCTGGTAGAGTTTAATTTCTAAACTGATCTCACTGCTTGTCAGTTTGGGCAAAAACTGCATCAGGCCATACCAGACAAAACCTATCCACTGACCACTATTCTTGCCTGAGTCAGATGTCAGTACCTTTCTTTTCACTCAGGAAATGTAGAGAGCATTTTCCACCATTCTTAAGCAGCTTACTTCAAAACAATTCACCCAGACTTTTTACTTTTCCCTCAGAAAAGACTTTTTTCTTTTCCCTCATGGGGCCAGGCTGCTTAGAGTTCCATCCATCCAACCAGGCTTTGAACACTTCAGGGATGGGGCATTCACAGCTTCTCTGGACAACCTGGTCCCGTGCCTCACCATCCTCACTGTAAAGATTTTTTTCTAATATCTAATCTAAATCTACTCTCTTTGAACTTGAAGCCCTTCCCCTTTGTCCTGTCACTACACGTTCTTGTAAATAGTCTTGCCCCATATTTCCTGTAAGTTCCCTTCAAGTACCAGAAGGCAGCAGTTAGGTCATCCAGAAGTCTTCTCTTTTCCAGGCTGGAAACAATTTGAAAAAAAAAATGTTTTCTGCAACTTGCTTTGAGATTTGTGATTTGGTTTATGCAGTAAATCACACTGTGAAAAGCCAACGTCCACAAAGGAGGCAGAGGAGTCCTGGAACTTTATTTGGATAAAGCGAGAGAGTTCACTGGGACACACCCCCGCGGGGTTGCTCAAGATTTTGGAGGAGGCAGCCTCCTTTTATCCTAAACCCCCGACTGCACGTTGCCCTCTTCCTTTCCCCATTGGCTGAAATATTGGGAAGGTACAGCCTTCGCGATCCGCCTGCTATATATGCTCCTAAAGTTCAGGAGTTCAAACCGCTTGGGTTCTGTGACAACCTGGAGACCACCACAGCCACTGCTGCAGCACCGGGCCGGTTCGTTCAGACCTGGGCTTTGGTGAAGACATTAACACCCATTTCTCCTTTGAAGTCTGGACGACCCTTATCTTGGAAGTTTAGAACAATAACTCCCAATCTGTTTTATACAGTCTGACCATTGTACGTATTAGTTTACATTCATTATGTTAAGAGCATTTTTCCAGTATCCCACACAACCCGAAGATAAATTATATAGTTTTTTAATTCTGGGCAGGGGCGCTGCCCCGTAGTTCTCGGGACTCGACTGCTCTCGCCTGTCCTCCGTCTCTCCCGGGCGGCGGTGGAAGACCTCGTCGCTCGGTTGGCGCTGCCTGGCGGCGTTCTAGCCTCGGCTGCTCGGGCCTTGGTCCCGCGCTCGGCGCCGCCGCCGTTGGGCCCCGCTCGGCGCTCGGCTGGCTCGCCTGGCCGGAGCTCGGCGCGGCGGCGGCGACAACCGACCCTGGGGCCGCTCCGCCCGCCCGGCCCGGCCCGGCCCCGCTCCGGCCCCGCTCCGCTCCGGCCCCGCCGCTGCAGGTACGCTCCGGGCCTACGCGCGCCGCCGGCCCCGCGCCGAGGCCGCGCCGCCGCTGCCGGGCGGGCGCGGCCGGCCCCGCGGCAGCGCCCCGGAAGGCGGCGGTACCGACCCGTGTGAGGCCGCGGCGGGTGGAGCGCGGTCGGGAGGGAGTCTGGGCTCGCTGCCGGGGCCTTTGTACGTGAGTTTCAGAACCGCGGCCTTACGGGGGGGAGATCCGGGAGGCCGGCGCGCTGCCCCGTGCCGGGCGCCGTGGCGGGAGGGTGAAAGCCGCGGCGCTGCCGGCGGGGACCCGAGCCCCCGGGGAGAGCGGCCCGTGCCCCGCTGCCGCCCTCTGGAGCGTGCCACAAACCGGGTTTTCCATCCCAGCTTGGGCGCCTGGCGCTTCCCTGTCTGTCGCTTCCGCCCCTCCTGCTGCGCCCACGGCACCGTCCGGGGGCCGTGGTCCGGGCTCGGTCCGGTTGCCTTCTGGGGCCGTTGCTTTGACATAGTGTTTGTTATTGCTGTTGTTACTGTTTTCCAGCCTTACCCAAGTAAAATGTTCAGCAAATGTTGTCTGCTCTATCTCTCGTGTCGTTCAAGTGTGTTGCAGAACACTTGCTTGTGAAAGTAGTGTTTGGCATAAAATGTATTCAGGTGTGCCTCTGTTACGTCCTGTCTGGTGAGGAGACGAACCCAGCTAATTCGCCAGCTGTGGGAACGTTCTTTGTTGTCATCTACCACATTTTTCCTGACAGCACATACATTTCTGTAGTGCTCGTGTAGCGTTTTTTGGATTACTTGTGGTCCTGTCAATACCATGCGTTCGGCTGCCTTTGGAAAGCAATTTTTCCTGCACTAAATCAGCGTTTCATTTTCAAGAGACCCTGGAGGTGGTTACGAGTAGCTTTTCTCATTACACGCTTTCGAGTATTGTTCTGTGGTAGCAGACTGATTCAAGAATTGTTACCTAGATGCAAGCCTGTCTTCAGGAAGATCAGTTGTATGAATGTGAACTCTGTGTAAATATGGTCAGTGCTCAGTGCTGCTCCGTTTTCTCCTCTGCATGAAGAGTTCTTTGGCCTTTATTTAAAAACCCAGTGTGTTTTTCTATATTTGTCCTTGTTTACTGCTCCACCCAGCTTGGTGTCCTCTGCAAATGTCATCTGGCTTCTTTGCCTCTGCCACTCCCATCCTCTTTCAAATTGCTAATGGGGATGTTAAAAAGGGACCTAAGAATGACCTGCTGGTAATGTGCACTTATTGCCAGTCCATTACTGGTCTGTTTAATTTGTTGTTGGGTCAGTTTTCAGAATGTGGTATGGGGTTAAATCCATGCACATTTGAATGCCTTATGGGTGATGCAGACAACAGGACCTGAAATTCTGTTGAATTCCTTTCTTGTGTTCTGAAGGGCTGCTGTAATGTATTTCCTAGCATTCATAACTCTTCAGTGTAGCTTGCCTGCTGGTTCTGGAGTCCACAATTGATGCTTCTCTGGGTAATTTTTTTAAAAAAATAGGTCCATTTCTATTTTGATGGTCACAAGTAAGTTGTTACTTGTGGCAGTGTGGCTCTTAATGAGTAGGGCCGTCCACTGGCATTTGCATTTTTCCTAATACTTGGAATGAAGAATGTGTTTGGATCCAAATGTCTGGACTTGCCTTTTCAGATTGAGTTGCTGGGCAGTTTCTGCCGAATGTTTACTTTGCTGACAGCTTCTTCTCGGTTTTCTTTCTTTTGCCCTTTTCTGAGTCATAACTGACCCTCTAGATTCTTGTTTGGTTGTTTCCTACTTTTCCATTTTCTGAGCAGCACTTCTAGCTTTTGTGCAGCTGTAATAACCAGTTCTAAAGAAGGCAAGCAATGATCCAGTCTGCTGCTGTCCCTCTGCCAGAAGTTTGGCATTTGAGTAATTATTTTTCTAAGAAACTTCTGGAAAGAAACTGTAGTGTCTTTTATGCCATGGTTAGCAAGCTCACTGAACTCATGGGTCTTGCCGAGTTATTGTTCATGTGAATACTTACTACTAATGCAAACAGCACTAAGGTACTTTTTTCCCCCTGTTGAGTTTCTGGGGGCCTGATAAAGGGCACAGTACGTGGTAATAGTTGCCTTGTGTGTTTGGTGTTAGTAACCCTGTATTGTCCTAGCAAGGAGGGTGATAGAAACAAAACATTAGTAAGATAAGGACCGAAGAATTTTGGTTTACAAAAGTGCATGGTAGTGTGATATGCAGTGGAAGAGGATTAATATTAGAAATATTTTACTGGAAGGTTATTACAGGATATAGTAGTTGCCTAATGAAGGACCCATTGATTGGGTTGCTTGAAACAAGAGGAGACCTGCTTTCCTCTACAAGATGAAGCAGTCCTTGTCTGCATCTCAGGACTTAGTTGGTTGTTAGGAATTCTGAGTGGGATTGTTGTCTAGCAGCTGTTTGTTGTGTCCAGTTTTTGTAAACCATTTGTTGGATGGGATGATGAGGTGCCAGGCTTGAGTGTGGAGAGCATCATCTTAATCCGTGTGCTCACACAGCTCCACTTGACATGTTCTCAGTGAGGTGTTTTGGGTTGTCCTTGCAGAGTGAGTTCTGCTTCCTTCTTCCTGGTACGTATTACTAATCCTCCACCTTGAGCAGCGCAGAATTGCTGAGAGGAATCTCTGACTCATGTTTTGGACGTGTTTTCCCCTCCCTTTATATTGCTCCCACAGACTGAGTCTAAGGCCAAGAAGGTCAATGGTGTCAAGAACTGGCCGTGTTTCTTTGTTCAGAGTCTAAATCTTCATGGTCTCTCACCTCTTCTATAATTCTGATACATCTTTGTGTGAAGACTTCAGCTTCTGTGTGGATCATTTTTGCTTTTTTTGTCTTGTTACCGTATTTCCACGTGAGCAAGAAATTATATGACCTGTATTTTCCAAAACATGTTCTTGCTTCCAGTTGCTTTTTCTTTTTTTACTTGGATAAGGTGCATGTGCCTTAAGTGCAGCCTTGAATGCATAAAACACTTTGTCTTCACCTTGGGGGTGTGTGATGCTGCTTCTGCTGCTCTGTAGTGTTGGCACTCCCACATTACTGTGGAATGTGTGATGTCACTTGGGGGCACTTGGCTGTGGCCCTTGAGCCTCAGGAACCTTGATCTGACTATTAATGTGAATAATGGGATTTTGAATTGAAAATTCCTTTGCCTTTCTATCTAAATGAGAATATTTTTTAGGGGGTTAATCTGAATTCTGTATTGCTCTGTTTGCATTGCTCTGGCTTTCTCTTCTCTCTGTTCCTCATTTCCTGCCGTGTATAGTACTTAACAAAAGATGGTTTGAGTATGGAATTGTGGAAAGCAACTCTTAATCTTCCAGATCTCAGTTCTGCTGTTTGACTTACCTTACAGCTTTTTGGAATTACATTTATTCTCTTCCTATCTTCTGGATTGAAACTAATACCTCTCTTCTCAAGAATTCATTAAGTTTATGTGGAAGTTGTAATAGTTATGAAAGTACTTCATATTCTCATTGGTAAATGGAAGTGTCAGACTCCAGACCCGGGTGATCACTTACATTTATTATTATTACTTCCCTTTTTATATTTACCATCCATTTTCTGACCTTTAGGAGTTGATATCTACAAGTTTCTCTTCCATGTCTTCATCACTTTGCTGTACATAGCCAGCATTTTAATGTACTTCTTTTGACTGAAAAGTTCTTTTATGTGTATTTAGCTCATTTAATTCAGACTGGGAAGACAAATTAAGATTCTAATGGCAATTAGCTGCTTGTTGCAGTCATACAGGATCTTGAAGTGACAAAGTACTATTGACATCTTTGTAATGTAATTGAATTTCCTGAGCTGTTTGTAGTTGCAGTTTAAAACACAGCCTTGAGATGTGAATTTTTCAATCATGAAGCACTAAGACAAGTTATTTTTCTTTAGGAATCCTGTTTTATGTGTAAACACTTATTGCAGTGAGTGCAATTTAGAGCAGTGTGTCTACTGCATCTGCAGAGAATGTGCTTTTGAATTACTTTCCATCTCTCTCTGGCTTTAATCAAGGAAAAACTCCAGCTTACAGTATAATACTTTGGGGAGTATTTAAAAACTTGGAAGAGTAAAACCAAGACCATATAATGGAAGTGCCTTCATGGTATTAGTTTTGGATTCTGTTGGGTAGTTGCATCATAAACTTTCTTTCACTTCTCGTAAGTGTTTTTTATTCTCCACGTTTAGGGGCACTTAGTTGAAGACTGACTCTTGTTCTAATTAAATTCTTAAATTAAGCAGCTTTTTTATTTTTTAAAGCACAATCAAGGACACGAGTAGAAGCAGAACAAAATAGTGGGTTCTAGTTTTGCTTTTTTCATTGTTTTTGATTAATCATGCTTAAGATAGTTGTTACCCATCTGTAGACTGTTTTTGTTTGTGGGTTAGCCTTGTTTAAAGATTCTAGTCCAATGTAGTTTTAGTTTCAATTTTTTGTTCATTTGGATATTATTGCAAGGTATCTTGAAGTTTGCTGTATGCAAAATGTTTTCTGGTGTTTGGGGGTTTTTTGGTTGGTTGGTTGTTTTTTTTTTGGTTTGTTTTTTTGGTTTGGTTTTTTTTTAAATTTTTTTTGATTTGTTTTTAACACAAGAAGAGCTAATACCTCTACAGACTGTCTCAAGGCTCATATGGAACTACCACAAATGGAGTTAAAGGGAAGATGAATCATGTTGTTTGAAGTAAATTTAAACATATATAGCTAATCAGGTACATTGCCAAAATTCATATGGTCCTGTCATTTAAGAATGAACATAGTCCAGTTCTTCCAATACTTATATTTTGACCCCTGCAACTATTTGGGGTATGAGTCCTGTCACCTGTATTTTACTGATTTTGTTGTTGTAGCATTGTTCAAATGCCAGTGCTGCTGGCAAACCAGGACTGACTGACCAAACTAGGGCTCCTTGAGTTGTCTTGTTTGTTACACTGAGTTGAAGCAGTGCAAAGAGGGCAAATCAGCTTTTTAGTTTTATTTTTACATAAACTTGTTTTTAAATTTTGCTCAGTTTTTCAGGTGGAGGCACAAAAAAAGTTAGTGGAATGGCATGACATTTGATATGGATTGAATCAATATTTTTAATAAAACTGCAAATGTAAGTCAGTCTTCTATCTGGTGTAGTGGTTCTTGAGCTTGTTACATGGTATTGTTTCATGCAGTTTAGGAAAATGATGGCCTCAAAATCTCCATATTGCAGGAGGGAGGGAAACACAGGTTGTAAACAAGGAAGGGGACCAGGAAGTCCCTGGAGCTGTGTGATTGCCTGTGTATATTCAAAATTATGTTCTAGGCATCTGGTTTGCTCTTGGACATCTCCATCTATGTGTGTCAGAACCAGATATCATTGTTTTATCAATGAAGTGCCTGCCAAAGTAGGGGCTGTGTGGTTCATAGTCCTTGGCAAGATGATCTTTGGCTGATGATCAGTGGGCACTTTTTGCTCTTTTGAGCTTCTGAGAAGCGTAAAGGTTCTTGGTAAGGCAGTTTGCTTCAAAATGAAGCTGTGTAAAATACAAGGGAAACCGACTTGTAGAAAATCTTTAGAGGAAATAGCCTGTCTTGTGACTGCAGCCTTCATTAGGATCTCTGTCAGCAAAGATAAAGCGTTTGGGCTCTAGTGCTGCACACACTGTTTTCATGCCTATCTGATGATCTGATGGCTCCTGGAGAACTCACCCACACGTGCAGTAGTGGGAATGCTAAATTATTGCTAATATTTATTAAATGGCACTTAAATTACTAACATTTATTAAATGCAATAAACAGTTCTCTTGCAACTTTTGCTAAGTTGCTGGTGTTAAAGCCTGAGATGCTGCACTTTAATTTGGAATAACTGCAATGGCATTGTTAGTACTTAACACACTGCTTAAGAACAGACATTTTGAAAAGAGAAGTAACTCTGGCTTATAAAAGATAGGTAGGCCTCTGGCCAGAGCTGGGGGAGTTGAGTGTAATGACCTGTTTCCTCTTCTTTTCTAGGGACAAGTTTGCTTGTGGTTTTTCCTGACAGTGGGATGCCTCATTGTTCACCGCAGTTTTGCTTCTGTAATGTTTTGAGTCTGTTTTTTTTCTCATGTGTTTTTTTAATACCAAGTATACTGCCCTGGCCCATCAGCTGGGTGTGGATCATGGCTGTTGTACCGTCAATACATTCTGGAAGTCTTAAAACTTGATAAAGGGACTTGGACACCAAAACTACTGGCATGTGGTTTTTTTTCCTCTGGTCTCTTACACGGAGTCTTATAAATGCATTCTCTCTGTGGAACCCAGATTGCAAAGGCAGTGACAGCTTTAATATTTCACTTGATATTGTCTCTTTCTTCATCAGTCACATGAGATCTCTTTGGGCAGCAAAATTGTCTGAAATTATTTGGACATTTGTGTCTTCAGGATAGATCTCCCATTGTAAATATAATTTACTGATTGCAGCTTTTTTTTTTTTTTTCCTTTTTAAACACTGATGGAGCTGTTTACACTGATTGTCTGCACATGCATTAGGAAAGGCTTTTAGTGTTGGGCTCAGCACACAACCACAAAGTTCTTTGCAGTGGTAATAGATTATTTCATGTGGCCTTCAGCTCTCAGATTAATGTTTTTCCCCCATGAAGAATGGAATAACATGAAGGTAGTATTTCAATATTCGTCTTTGTATCAAAGCCAACTGTGCCCCCAGCGTGTTGGTACCAGAATCTCCACAAAATTAATAGCAACAAAGGTGGGAAGGGGGCACATTAAGAGATGGGACCATCATCTCTGTAAAGTGCTGAAGTTTTGAATTGGAATGGTGAGCCATTGCATAATGTATAAAATATCTTAACGTCCTTTTTATATGGGAAATTGAATGTGCTTCTTTTTATTCCTCTTCTTGCCCTACCTATTTTTCAGTGTTTCCAGGGGATAATGTACCACTATGAGGTGTCACCAATTTGCAGCTTCACTTTGGTTTTTTAGAGGTTCAGCATCTGTAAAGCAACAATTTCAAGTGAACCTACATTACTCCAATACTGGGAATTCTTTAGGCTTCTTGAGGACAGCTGGTAAAGAGCAAGTAAAAGGCTTGGGTTTGGGCTGTGTAATGCTCTTTCCAAAACTGTAAACAGCCCAGCATGTTGTCCTGAAATGCCCTGAAGGGAGAAAACACTTAAGGAAAAAAAGCTGCCAATTATAGAAAAATTTCTTGACTCTCCATTTTCAGAATTTTCTGTGGTGCTCTGCATTGCATTCGGGGCCTCAGCTAATCTTGCAGTTGTTGGATGCTTTTGGTCATCCTGATTAAACCAACCAGTGAAATCTCCCTTCCTCCCCTCAAAAACAGGTAAACAAAACAAACTCAAGAAGAAGAAGAAAACAGAATAATCCCAGTCCCTCTTGAAGTGGTCAGCTGTTTATCAGTTGTGATAGTTGTGGGTATTTGTGATAGACACTGCTACTGAATCAGTCCACCACTTGCCTGAACAGGTTTGATCCAGTGAGCTGCAAGTTTTATTTATGCTGGGTCCCAAGAAGTATTTTCATACTCCCTGCATTTAATTTAAACTTTGTTAGTCAGATGGCTGATGAGTGGCTGTAAATGTGGTTGGTACTTCAATAGTTTATCTGCTAATATTATTTAATATTATGCTGTCATTGTTCAGCTTATATTTTAGCAAAATATTTGTACAGCAGTATATTTGAGCAAAAAACCCTATACAAACCAAAAACCTAAAGGAAAAAAAAACAGAAGCCCCACACCAAAACAGACTGAAGTTGAACCCATGTTCTAATAGAAAGGTTAAAGGTTTCCTGCTAAAATGAGCAAAGATAATGCCAGTGTTCACTGCATGCCAGTGCTACACTGCATCTGTTTCTTCATTTGAAGGCTCTGAGTTTCTTTGCCTGTCTGAAATGTTGCTGAATGTGTCACCAGCTAGTGGTGCAGTTACTGTGTTCAGTCTAATGCAGACAAAGGATAAAGTTTGGCTCCCAGAGTGACCCAAGGTAACCTCAGCATCACTCAAGCAGGATACATTCAGTGTTTTCTCAAGAGATCCCAGCTCTTAAAAACGTTGAGCAGGTTAGCAGGGTACTGTGAAGGCATTAGAGCCCTGGGTGTTTCCTTTGTTTACTCTTAAAATGGGATAAAGACATGAGTAAGAAGAAGCTGAAAAGTCGAGGTACAGTCCCTGAGGGAAAACATGAAATTCAAACACTCAGGCTCACATATGAAGTGTTTGTTATAGCCAGATTAGTTGAATAAATTAGGACACACATGCAGAGATTTAGATAAGCTGTCTTAAAGGTATGTACTTGGTTTTATATAGTGGAGATGACTTGGTCCTTCAACAAGGTAAGTACTAGAACTTCGCTGACTGCAGTTGTAGGAGTTATCTCCCCATTTATTTTACAACATGTAAACTTGTCCATGCATAAATAAACTTGAAGTCATTTTTAAATGTCTTGATTTCCTTGTTGCTATTGTACTTTAAGGAACATTGGTTCTGATAGGACTGAAATGTTGCTAGGCTGTCAGAGCTTGTTCTTTCTCATGAGCGATTGTTATCCTGCTTGTAAATTACCGTGATCTCAAGTTAGTTACATGGTTTATCCTTCACTGCTATCAAAAGGCTATTCCAAAGTTTAAATCTTTTCGAACTTCCAGCTTATTCCAACTGCAGGACCAGTCTTCCATTGGTGTCCTGTTTATGTTTATTCTTGGGTCATTGTAGTTCAGATTCTTTGAATACACCCATATAGAATATTCAGCTGCTGTTTTCTTAATTTTACTAGATCAAGAGTTAAACTAGACATACAGTTTCCTCCTGTAAAGTAGATTCTTTGTTGTCTGTGTTGTTCTGAGCTGTCCTTCTCCTCCATTCTGTTCACCATCTGAATCTAGTCATCTCTGAACATGGGTGCCTGGGGCTGTTTGCAGAATCCGGATCAGGATTTATTAGCATTTAGCTAAAGAAGATTTTTAGTTTAGGGATTCCTGTATTATATTGTGCTTTTGGATGTATCTATTCCAGTTATCCTTCTAGGTTTTTTGCATTTGGGTGTTTTTTAATCCGTACAGTTGTTTTTAAGAATTCTCCTGCAGCATGATATCTTTAATTTTGGTGTTGCTTTCCAGTAAGGTTTTTATTTTGTAGAATAATTCCTACCTAATGTTTGGCTAACTTTCACAAATTTTCAAAAGAAGGCTTGTACACCATGGAGTTCAGCTTCTCTAAAATACATGATCCCCATGCTGTTCACATTAAGCATCAGGGAATTTCCAGCTGGCTCGACTTTCACTGTGGAGAATTTCTTTTCTGGGAAGATGGATGCCTTTACTTGTTAATTATTTCAGTACTCTTTATTTTACTTCTACAAATAAAAACTGGTGTGCTTTTTTAGAACTCATTTTCCTGGCTTATCTCTTTAGACAGCTCCTCCCTATAAGCTGCAGCTGTCTGAAATCATCTGTTCAGGAGAGTTTTTTTGGGGAGAGTGGGAGGAAAGAAAATATTGTTAATGATGATTCTGAGTTCAGTCATTTAACAATTTGTCTCTTGTGCATGTGAACCTTTTTTCTTCTTTATGTTCTTCTTTTTGCTTTTTAAAATTGCTATTTCTTTCTCTTTTGAGTACTGATAGTTTCATTCAGTGTAACATGAACTGAGTAGGGTTTGTCTTTAGATCTTCGTGTTATCAAGAGATGGCAGAGTAGTATGCACACTCTGCTGGGATCAGAAGGTAATAGCATTGCAGCAGAGTTTCTTGGTTTGTCTGTTCTAAGAAACTTTTCTGGAGAGCTTTTTGTGGCGAACTCCAGTGTATGACCACTGAACACCTGTGTGACTTGGTTGTTTTAGAGTTGCTATATTATTTATCTATTATATTTATTTAGCTTTTTTTGTAGACAGAGGGTATTAAAGCTTTCCTTTACAGCTCAAAGTGTTCCAAAAGCATTATTCTTGGCCACTGTGCATTACTTGGGTGAACTGCTGTTCTAAGAGCAATGCAGATTGAAAGATGGTGTGCAAACAATGGAATAACCTTGGTGGAGCTGTTCCATACATCATTTTCATATTTTGTAAACTGTTTATGGAGTTGGAAATAATTTAGACTTGAGGTCTATCAATCGTCTGACCTTTACAGTTTGACCTGTTGCTGAAATTTGAGTAGTTCCTGAGAGATTCCTCTGTCATATTGTCAATTTGGTAACACTGTTCTGTGGCTTTCAGACACCCTTCCCAGACAGGACCTAAATCTTCAAGGTGTAAGACTGCATCTTCATAAATCTTTTTTCCTTTATTATATACAGCAATATATCAAGGGAAGGGAAAGAATTTGAAGGCCAATTTTTAATTCTCGATATGTGTAGTGTGCCTAGGGCACATGTACAAGGGAGGAGCTGAATGATTTCAAAGTAATTTTTGGCTGCAGAAATATCCACGTGGGCATTGATAATGGAAGCAGGTAGCAAAGGCTGTATAAGAAGAAAGATTTGTCTCTCAAATGTAGTATTTTGGGGATTTAAAGCTTTTACTTCATCTGGGTGATTGAAGTAAAAGCTGCCTTCCTTATCAGTCTCTTATCTTTTTAGGTTTCCATGAAGATAAACAACTGAAATGTGGATAGCTTATTTGTAGCTTGGTGGTGGTTGTCATCTGGAGCCTGCCGGTGTCTCCTGTCAGTCGTAGGCGTGGTGTTGGCAGCTGAGAGCCATGAAGGTTGTCCCAGAGAAGAATGCTGTCCGCATCCTGTGGGGTAGGGAACGGGGTACCCAAGCCTTGGGTGCTCAGCGGCTTCTACAGGAGCTGGTGGAGGATAAAACTCGATGGATGAAGTGGGAGGGCAAGGTAAGGTTGTGGGATAGAGCTGCATAGCTTGATCTTGGGGTGGGGGAAGGGAGGCAGGGATCTGAAATAAATTGTCTTGTGATTATACCTTTGATGTGTTACACTTGATATGCTCTCTGGCTCTGTTCAGTTCCTGCAGTGATGTGATACTAGATATGTTCCTGCAGCGGGTTCCCCTTGTTGTCTGTGTGGTTTTACAGTTAAAGTCTGATCATATGACTCTTGCAACACTTCCTGCTTTGTTGGCTTTTTCAGAAAGTTGAGTTACCAGACAGTCCACGCTCCACCTTCTTGCTGGCGTTTAGTCCAGACAGGTAATTAACTCCTAGTTCATTCCCTGTTTCAGCAGTCTCCCTACACTTACAAAAGTGATGGAGGCTTGTGCTCATTGAGTTGTTCCAGTCCTGAACAGCTGAATGAAACTTCTGGTTCCTGACAAGCATGGACGGAATGTGTGCACCTTCCTAATCTCACAGCTTCCAGCATAGCTGGTGTTTAATTTCTGAGGTACCCAGGTGATACAAAGTTCTAAGGAAAAAGGATCTGTGCAGACACCGTGGGATTTCATAAGAAACTAAAGGGAGTAAAGGATGTTTTTATACAATATGCCTGAATGATGTGACACATTCACTGGGATATCTAGGAATAAAGAACAGAGCAGAATGATGTGTATATTGAAAGCAGAAATGGAGGTGGGATCTCTCATAGTATCACTTGATTTGCCAGTGGTTGAGACAGTGTGGAGAATTGGGAATATTTATTTGCCCCTGACTGCCACTCAGGAGTGCCTTCTGAGCTGCGTGTCCACTCTGACGTTCAAGGTCAAGTTTGTGCTTGCAGCTTCAGATGAGCTCATGTTTACGTGGACTCTGAAATCTGGCTACAAAAAGCTTTAGGACCATTGGTGAAACAGTAGCCTCTTACCCTTTGAGCTCTGTGTGGGAGAGCTGCTGGGTTAGGTGTGAACAGACCCTGTTACGGTGAAGCTAACCATGGTCTAATTTTGCTGTATGCTTCTCATGCTAATGTTTGTAACACTTTCTGCATTCCCAGGACCCTAATGGCTTCCACACATGTGAACCACAACATCTACATCACAGAGGTGAAAACGGGCAAGTGTGTTCATTCCTTGGTTGGACATCGCCGCACCCCCTGGTGTGTCACCTTCCATCCCACCATCCCAGGCCTCATTGCTTCGGGATGCCTAGATGGGGAGGTTAGAATTTGGGATTTACATGTAAGTCTTTTCTGAAATATGTGTTCCTTTGTTATTTGATGGGTGGTGATTTTTTTTGGCTGAGTTTGTTTTCCAAGTGTTAGCTGGTAAGAGAGCTGTTGGGAAGCTTTTCTGGGACTTGTGTCTAAAAGCACAGAACAGACCGTAGCCATCCTCTTCTCTCTAGAGAGGAGGTGACAGATTCTTCATTCAGTCCTGCCAGGTAGGTCATGCTTCTTAACAGCAGCTGTTTCATTGATTGCAGCACTACAGGTAATGCTAGAGAACCTTGTTCAAGGTGCCTGTTTAGCCTTTGTGAGAGACATGCTGTTTGTTATTCCACTGAACATATTTGAACTGTTCTTTAGAGAAGCTGCTGCTCAACCTGGTTTGGTAAATGGCACAGAGACAAAACGTGTCGCGGGGCGAAGCTGGGCGTATCCCAATTTCAGGAACACTGGAATGAAGCTCAGGACATAGCTGTTGCAAAAAACTCTCTATTTAATTCTATATGACTCCAGTATTTATAGATATGTACAGAGGTCCAGGGATTGGCTACACAGGTCGCCACCCCTTCGACCTGGATGGTGGACATCACCATCAATCATTTCTTCTCTCACAGGAGAAGTATGTAAACATTCTAAGAATAGACATTATTTACATGAAAGCTGCGTGAGAAAGTTCTACAGAAAGACAAAAGACAGAAAACTCAGGGTAACAGGCATGGGCTTGTCTGGGTTTTTTGAAATGAGGCATTTTTTACAAGCTGTTTGAGACACACTTACCTACAAAAATACATCTGTGGTCATTGTTGCAAGTAGTGTTACATTTTAGACTTGGCACATGACCTTGTATAGGAACAGCTGCTGTTGCCAGGACAGCCCCTCACTTGCAATGCTCTAGGCAGGCTGGGAGGCATGGCAAGTACATGGAAACTTAACGATAGCAAACTTTGTGATAACTGCTTGTGGTTCTTGACTCCTCACTCTAGGGTGGAAGCGAGAGCTGGTTCACAGATAGCAACAATGCTATTGCATCACTTGCTTTTCATCCCACGGCTCAGCTCTTGCTGATTGCCACTGCCAATGAGATTCATTTCTGGGACTGGAGTCGTCGGGAGCCTTTTGCAGTGGTGAAAACGGCCAGTGAAATGGAGCGGGTCAGGTGAGCTACTGCTTCTGGGTGAAGAGAACACTTTTATGTGAAAAATGGTCAGATTTGGGAAGTGTGTGAGAGGTTCCTCTGGGATACTGCACCCTCTGCACTCAGACAGTGGTGAGAAGTGTTGCCAGCAGTTCCTTAACTCAGCTGATAGAAAACCAGTTCTGCGGGCAGAAAGAAAAGCAATTGAAAGTAATAGATCAGCTTGGTTGTTCATATTTGTAATGGGGCATGTGTCCATTAAATGTCCAGAATTTACTTCGTGTTGATTTGTGAGCTTAGTAATTGAACTTGTCAGCCATAAGGATGAGAGAACCCAGCAATCACTGGAACAGAATGCTGAGCTATTACTTTGGCACACTTGTAGAGGAAACTAGATTGCTGGAAACCTGCTGCCTGCTTTTGAGCAATTTAAAATAAGACAATGATGTGACACCAAGGCAAGTTAATCTCTCCCTTTGTACCAATTCCATTTTGTAATATAAATGCGTGTATTCCTTTAAATTTTCTGGCTGTTTCAATTATACAGCAGTACTTACTTCCAGCTTTTAACTTTGGTGTGGTGTTGCTGTGGACTATAAAATAACTGCAGTCTTCAGCTAGATAGGTACATCTTGTTCTTAATGCATAAACTTTCTGACATCCTTCATAAAAAGATGATGATAACATAGTAGCGTTCTCATTGCAAACACGGTGTGGGGTTTTCTTCCCTGCTGTGTTCAGCTTCCTGTGTCAGTGTGGAATGTGAACTGATGATTGATATTCTGGCACTGCTTTTGTTTTAGGCTGGTACGGTTTGATCCTTTGGGACACTACTTGCTCACAGCGATAGTTAATCCATCTAACCAGCAGGTAAGGGGAATGTCAAGACTTGTATTGACTGGCTAATTGCAAGATGCTCTATGTACTTTACCCCAAGTCTGTTTCTAAGCAGACTTGTGTTTTTCTGAAAATCTGAAGTCTTCTTAAGCTGAGCTCTGTCTCACCTTGATTGGTCACATGAATGTTCTTGTGTTATGCGCACGGCTAATAAAGTGCTTTTCAAAATGTGGTGGTTTGTTTTGCCCTCTCTCTCTGTCTGACTAATGGTGGGACAGAGGTCTCAGTGGTCCTGTTCTTCCAGTTCTTTTGTGATGTTCTTTTGTATTTGAAGCTGAGGTATCAACAATTCTCCCCTCAGCTTCTGACCCTCAGACAGTGATAGTTCTGTTTGTGAACAGTGTATTGTGAAAGCTCACTGGGCTGGAGGAAGAGATTGTCTAGATCCATAAAATGAACTTAAAAATCATCTCAACTGGTTTCCTTCAAGTCAAGGCCTTTAGGAAGGGACTTATCACATCCTTTCATCTGTCTGGGCTGGTAGCTGACTTACTGCTGTTTATTTGGAAGTCTGGGATTTTGCCTTGAGCTGACTGAACTTTGAGTGTTTCCTTCTGCAGAGCGATGAGGAAGTGGAAATCTCCGTGGACAGCACAGAGATGCCTCATTATCGTCAGCGCGCTATCCTTCCGTCTCAGCCTGTGAGGCGCACACCCCTCCTCCACAACTTCCTGCATATGTTGTCCTCCCGCTCCTCTGGCATACAGGTGGGAGAGCAAAACAGTGTTCAAGACTCTGCTACCCCATCCCCTCCACCGCCTCCACCACCACCACCTCCGCCTCCAGCCAGTGAGAACACAAGGGCATCTGTCTATAACAGGCTCCGGGAGCGAGTCAGCTATCCCACAGCAGAGTGCTGCCAGCACCTGGGGATGTTGTGCCTTTGCAGCCGATGCTCTAGTGCAAGACTTCCTTCTTCTCTCTTCCCACACCAGGAAAACGCACCCTCCACGTCTTCTGGGGCCACTGGCACTTCCTTCTCCTCTGTGCAGACAGAGCCTTATCAACCCCCAGAGCAGGCATCCGTAGCGCGGGAGGAGCAGGGGATCCTTAACAGGCCCTCTGCTTTCAGCACAGTTCAGAGCAGCACTGCTGGCAACACCCTGCGCAACCTTAGCCTGGGCCCCACGCGGCGGTCCCTCAGCGGGTCCTTGACAGGCCACCAGTCCCGGTACCAACAGTCTGCGAGAGAGATGGCTTCAGGCTTGGGTGGGTCTGACTGGTCCAGGACAGTGCTGAACATGAGCTCTCGGTCCGAGCTGGAAGCCATGCCTCCCCCTAGGACCAGTGCCTCCTCCGTGAGCTTGCTGTCCGTGCTCAGACAGCAGGAGGGAGGTTCCCAGGCATCAGTCTATACCTCTGCAACAGAAGGGAGGGGCTTTCTGGCCCCGGGGGCTGAGGTGAACGGTGGTAGTAGCGCTGGCCCGAGCAATCCGGCCAGCATTCGTAATGAGCTCCAGTGTGATTTGAGGCGATTCTTCCTGGAATATGACCGGCTTCAGGAGTTAGATCAGGGGATTGGTGGGGAGCCCAGCCAGTCGCAACAGGCTCAAGAAATGCTCAACAACAACATTGAGCCTGATCGACCGGGCCCCTCCCATCAGCAGACTCCACAAAGCAGTGAAAACAATTCCAATTTGTCCCGGGGTCACCTGAACCGCTGTCGTGCTTGTCATAACCTGCTGACCTTTAACAATGACACGCTGCGCTGGGAAAGAAGCACGCCTAGCTACACACCAGGGCAGGTCCAAAGCACATTTGAGGGTGTGCCTCCAAATACCAGCCAGGTGCAGCCTGCAGAGAGAACCGAGGGCAGAGCTCCTGCCTCTAGCAGACTGCAGCTGGGCAGCTCTTCCACCCCGCAGGAGGAGAGGACCGTGGGAGTGGTCTTTAACCAGGAGACGGGGCACTGGGAAAGAGTTTACAGCCAGTCGGCTTCAAGCAGACCTGGGAATGTATCACAGGAGGCCTTAAACCAGGAAATGCCTGAGGAAAGCTCAGAGGAGGATTCACTCAGGAGGTAAGATACATGCTTGCCCTTCCTCCTCTATTTTTTCTTAAACCTTTCCCATCTAGTCTGAGGTTTTTCAATATTTTCAGAGTTTAAAAACGTTTTCTCATATGGCTGTGTGCTATTCATGTAGATGAAATCAGAGATGTTGGTGTTGATGTGTTTATAGCTGCTATTGTCATGCTGCAGATGGGTTATGAAGATTGTAAGGGCAGAGACAGGACCTCGCAGTGATAGTACAGATGGGCAAAAGGAAGGGGCTCTTGCAGATCTCTGGGGTGAACTTTGCTCCTGGTGTTTCTGAGACCCTGCAGGAGAGTGGAAACTCAGGATGTGTTAATGCTGTCCTTTGTGCTCCTTATCACACACCCTATCATCACGTGCTATGCGTGGAGAATATGCCCAGGGTTGGCATGTGAAACTGGTCATGAGTAAGTTGTTAAGTTAAAAGGGTTAACAGTAATCTTCTTAGTGTTGCCCAGAGGGGGGAAAAAGTCAAAGCCCTGTGTCAGTGGTTTGGGTATATGCAGTTGGTTTTCCCCTGATAAGAGAGGTAAGTTTTGAAAATGGCTCCTGTTGACCTGAGCTGGTTGGGGACATACTGATCACTGAAAATTTAGGCTTTGCTGTCTTCTTTTTTAAGAAGGTGATTTTTTTTTTTTTTTTGGAAGGATGTTTTTCTTCTCCTTGAGGTATGATACAAGAAACTGGATAAGCTAAACTGGACTTGCATCAGGAAAGACCTGTCCTTTGTGTGAAAGTGTCCTCACTGGCTTGTGTGGATGATAGAGCTACGTTGGTACTTTGGATAGGGTTTCCATACTGGGTTTCAGTTTCACAGCTTCTCTGTCAAGTGGTTTGTGCTCTCATCAGAGGAAAGGTTCAATCTTGCTGTTTCTCTGAAATAGATGCTTTGAGCTGTAGAAAAGCGAAATTTCCAGGTTGGATGCAGATGTAACTAAGAAGGCTTTGTACACAGGCGTGCCCGAGGAAAGGGAATTCTTTCCTCTGTCCTGCAGATAAGCTGATTATACTGAGGCTGAAACAGTGGCTGCCTTTCTTGTTGCTGTAGTTGCATAGCAAATAAGTGGTGGTGGTCATAAAATTATTCATCTGTTTCTAAATCCTTACCCTAGTTTTGGACTTTTTTTTTAATAGCTTGCCATAATGAGAGTCTCAAGCTGATTACATAGGAGCTACTTCTTCGGCCTGAACTTACCTACTGTTAATTTAAGCCATATATCCTCTTGTCCCCTATTAAAGGGCATAAAAGTAAGAAGGAGCTGACAAATTTAGCTTTAAAATGGCACTTGAGTAAGTCTTGCGTTATCTTTCTTTTGAAATAGTGGTACATGCTTATGTCATCTCCACTGTGTCTCGTTTTCTGGGATGAGTCACTGTAGTGTCAGAAATAACGGGGCAAATAACCTTCCTATTGATCTGGCAGTTGGCACATATTTGGACAGTGAGATGTAGTGGGATATGTAGATACGATCTTTTCTGTGGTAGCTGTATAATTTAAAAGGCATACAATTCAATCCACCCCAGCCTGCAGGAGTCTAACAACCAGAGTCCTATGACTAAATCTCTGGGTCACTTTGCCTGTCACTCACAGTGGTTGCTGCTGCCTGCTCCAGTAGCTGTAGAATTTGTAAAGGGTTACTTGCCTGGCTGGTCACCTGAGCAAACAGGTGCTTTTCACTGAGACTTCTGATTGGGAGTGGGTAGTTCATGCATGACCTTAATTCTGGAGGAATTCCTGTAAAGTGAAACCTTTCTGGCAGAGATTGTTGAGAATCTCCTAGGGACTCTTGTTTTCTCAGTCTCCTGCCTCTGTTATCAGGCCTTTCTAAAGAACAGGCATGGCAGAGGTTTTCTGCTTCCCTCCTAACTGAAGTTAAGGTTATCTGTAGAGTTCTGAGGTAAGAAGCTGGAGGCAGTGGGCAGTCTGGTATTAAATGCTCATGGCAATTTCCTTGAAGTAAAATTTCATTTCCTTTCTTGTTGAACACATCGATGGGCTTTAGGCTTCATGAAATCTTTTTCTTAGAAGGAACCCTGCATGCAGGATAGCTCTATTCTGCAGGTGTAATTTTCTGCCATTCTCAAATTAGCTGTTTGTATTTTTCTTTATAGAACATGGGAGATGAGATTGGCTCAGTTGGGTTAGAGCATGGTGCTAATAGCACCAAGGTTGTGGGTTCAATTCCCATATGGGCCCTTTACTTAAGAGTTGGGCTTAATCATCCATGTGAGTCCCTTCCAACTCAGAATATCCTGTGAATATACTAACAAGTCCGCAAGCACCCACTTACCTAAATTTTGCATAGAGTGAACATCTCACCCCAAGCCTTTATGTCTCCCAGACCTAGAGTGTGTTTCACAATGGGAAGTGCTGGAACCACTTCTGCACAGCAGAGTCCAAAATGTCTATTAACCTTTGAAGCTACAGAAGCATGCAAAGATGGGGTCTGAGGGTCCTGAGGTATAAGCTAGGTAATGCTGAAAGTGCTGATGAAATATAAGGGGGAGGAGCCTTCAAACCTGAGGGTACAAGTGGTAACTGCATACACACTTCCAATCAATGTAATTTTGTGCCTATCAGCCTCTGATTAATTCTTAGTGTTGGAACCTAAGATATGCTCATAATCTGTTTTATAATTCTGTTCTTCTTTGTCTCTCCATTAGATGTCCTCATTGGGCAATTGAGCTCTATATTCTAAGGTCAGCCGAAAAATGTAAGATAAAAGTTGTATCTGGAAACTGTGTACATTCTCATTCCCTGTCTGTGGGCACGATTCATTCCCTGACATGGCCTTCCTAGCTGAAAAGTAGCTTTCTGGAAAAACTTTGCCATTGAGGGTCAATTAAGTTAATAGGGTAGTTTAGTGAAGACTGTTCTTTGAATTCTGTTGATGCAACTATGTCAGATGGGTAAGGAGAGAACTCTGCTCTTTCTGATGGTCCTAGGCTAATTATCTTGGAGTAATCACCGAGGCATTAATAAGCATGTAATGGTACTATTCCTAACTAACAGCTCTGGCGCCTCTGTTAGGAGAAGCCTGACACTGGGAGCCTCAGCAATACAAGGAGTCCCATCACATTCAGCTTGGCCAGAAAGCAGTGTGGCGTTGAGCTGTGTGCTTCTTGAAGTTGTGCTGGTGAGGCATGAATTTGGGCAGAGTTTATGGTCTACATCAAGCAAAAGTTCCTGAGACTGAGCTTCAGCTTTTCTGAGGTTCTCCAGGCTGATCTCATTAATCCAAATGTGGGGGGTTTTCCCCTGCAGATGTCTTTGCCTCACTTCTAACATCGAAGTGAAAAGAATCTCAGAAATCTCTGAAGTTGCCGTGTGAAATGTGCTGCATAAAATTGGTCATAGAAACTGTTGGAAAGACGTGGATGAAGGAAGTATAACTGAGCAACAGATGATAGCTGATTTAATTTTTTTATAATTACCTGTTAATTTAAAAATGGGTTGAGGAGGTATTGTATTAATACTGTAATCTCAGTGAGGGAAAAATCCTCTAAGTACTTAAAGCCATTGTTGCTGTGTGGGCCAATTCAGGTTGATAATGAAAAATTGAACAGGGAATGAAAGAGAATTCTTCTAGTCAGCTGTTTGTTTGAGAGGAGCTGGTCCCACCTTCTTAAGACAGTGATAGGCAGAATCTAGCAGTGATCTCTGCTGAAATGTGTATCAATTCAGCAGTTAATGCTAGGTACGGTGCAATGTTGACTAATAAAACAGATCCAGATTTTTCTCTTTGGCTATTTTAGTATGATACAAGTGACATCTACAGAATTAATGTGGGGTTTTAGAAAAAAAAAGGAAAATAATTAGGTTATAATTTTTTTGTTGTTTCTGAGTTCTGGCATGGCACCTCAGGCCGCAGTATTTCTGGAATGGAAGCGAGGAGCAAGTAGTAATATGTGTCCCTGCTAGGATATTTCAAACCTTACTCAGTGAAACAATTCCTGTAGATGGGGAAAAGAAGGAAGTGGAAAATTGTCCTCTGTAGATTTAGCTGCTTGTAATACATGAGGGGGACAATTTTTATATGGTTTACCTGTTTATTTTGTCTAGGGATTTGAGTACACTGCTGCAAATGAAAGGTGCGCTCTGTTCTGTTGCCAGGCAGGTGTACATGAAACTTACATTTCACAAGGAAATGCTTATTATTCTTATTCTTCCATGAAGAAGCTTTGTCTGGTAATTACGTTAAACTTCCCTAACCACTCCACTGCACTCACTCCAGAGGTCAGATTCTGTAGGCTGTGGTATGATAACTCTGTGCCTGCATTTTGTGAATGCATAATGTTTTCACCTTGCCTCACCTATTTAGTTTGACAGACAAGATATATTATTATTGAAGTTACCTGAAAATCTGAGAAGTCTTTTGAACCATCCTGGGTGACACTTGCCATGCATACAGGCAGAAAGGAGTGAGCATGTGTGAAGTGGGGAAATTCTTGTCTGGAGACCCTTGTATAAACTCCTTTATTTTGTTTGTGAGTGTATGAAAGGCAGAGTCCACTGTGCTGTGCAAATATTTGACTTGTTGAAGTTGGCACAGCTTAGCAAAGGCTTCCTTGTGTTTTGGCCTGTTGGATGCACTGTGCACAAGTGACGCGTGAAACCGTTTTCTCTGGAACCTTGTAACAAGGTCCAGGGACAAAACTGTCTCTTTCATTTTGTCAGGTCTAGTTTGAGGACTCTGGTCCCTCCTGCCTAGTTCTTGCTGTGTGATGTGAACCCGGTCACATGTAGTACAGCGGCTCCAGCTCATTTCATTTCTCTAAAGTGTTGATGGCCTTTCTGGCCATCCTTTCAGCAGCTACGAGGAGAAACACCTAGTCTGTTCCCCTTTGAATCTCTCAGACCTTATTTCCATATTGCTTTGCTGCCACAAGGGGGTAATGTTGCTTCTGCTCCTTTCTGTCTCCTTTCCGAACCTGAAAGTTTCCCGTTCTTGTATGAAGGGTAGCTTGAGGACCCTCCCCACTCCCCAGCGGCAGCTTATCTCTGTAGTTATCATACAATTGCAAGTCCTTCAGTGTTTGGAGAAAGGCGTAAATGCGGGGATCCAGACGGGAAATGGCTCTTGATACAGAATGCAAGCAAGGGAGGAGCTTATCCTTTTGGCTTCTGTAAGGGTTTGAAAGAGATAGATGTGGATCTGAGCTAAGACTGGCATCATGTCTTTTGATATGTAAATGCTCATGAGTTAGAGCTCTAAAAGACCTCCTCCACCTTGTAGAATTCGTCTGGACTACTTGCTTGTTGCCTACCAAGCCTGGAGCAAACCTTTCTTTGTAGTCTCCCTTCTCAAAGGTTTTGTTTTCATTCTGATGGTTGTCCACCCCCTCGGACAACTTTCATAATATGGAGCTTGTTTTCTGGAGGATTGCTTGGCAGATGTTGGTTGGAGTCTGGGCATTCACTTTTCCCCCCAGGTGTTTGTTCTCTTCTTCAAGTATGCCTTGAGCTATTACTTGAATTTTGGAGCTTTTTCCATAAGAAGGCAAAGAATATGTCTGGGGGTTTTTTGTGTAGGGTTTGATTTTTTTTTTACTGGTGCAAATAGGTATGGCTTGCTCAGGACCTTGAGGGGATACCTCTTCCTGCTCTAAGTTGTAGATACAGTGCTGACTTGTGATCGAATTAGCACCAGTCTATGGTTAAAGAAGGTTGACAGGGTAGGAGCAACCCTATTCCTGCCCAGCAGTGATCAGTGCTGTATATGAAATGGGAAAGAGTACAGTCTCTCTTCTGCAGCTTTTGTTCCTGAGTTCATGCCGGCAGAGCCTGAGCTTCTTACGTGCAACTCTGGTTTTTGATGTAAGTGACCAAGGCTGATCGGATCTCTGCATGTACTGACTTCTGGTAACTTTCTTACTGTGCAAAGCACTGAATAAAAGGGTGAATGTCACTCATATCCTTGCTTTAAAACCTAAAGAGCCAGAACATTTCCTTGTCCCCTGCTATGGCTACAGAATTGCCTAGGAAGACATCTGTGACCAACATTTACCATCAAAATCAGAGAGGAGGGTAGTGCTACTCACTTTACTTTTTGGGGGAGAGGAACTAAAGCAGAAGGGGACTACTTTATATAAAGCTACAAATGTATTTTATGGTGAAGACAGAACACATACCTAGTGTATTCTGCCTTATTTCTCAAAATTCTTGTAGAGTCTGTTTTTTTTTCTAATTGCTTACAGCAGTTGTGGCTTGCTTATTCACGTGTTTAATACATATTGTGACACAGAGAAAGGGAGGCTTGAGCACATTGGTGGGAATATGACCTGTGTTAAATCTAGATAGACCTACCCAACATAATTTTCCTGACTCTTTGTTCAGAGCCATTACTTCTGGAAACCTTGCTAGCCTTGTGTCCTGGCATTTTAGTTTGAGCTCAGTATTTTGTTTAAAGTTACAGTGTGTAGACCTTACCAGTGCTGTGGAAAGAAGGATTTTTCTGACAAGCTTTGTAGCCTCCATGTGCACTGTGGGGGTTTTGGAAGAGTTTATGCTGTGCTGTTACCAGGTTTGGTAAGAAGTAATTGCAAAGATACTTTGCTACAATTCTTGAAAATGGTGGTGATAGAGATAAGTAATATCTCAGCAGTTAGTGAGAGTATTGGGGTAAACAGAAGTTATAAATGGATTTGCAAGCAGAGAGAAGAGGTTTGGGTTTGTGCATGGGAAGATGTGCTTGAGGGGAGAAAACCGGAACTGCGTGGTATGGGAATGATTTCTGTAAACGTTGTCCAGGACATGTAAGAGTGAACAAAGACTCTGTTTTTCTAATTTGTCTGTTGTGAACATAAAGTAAAATGATAGTCTGAAGGTGACATGAGCATTTGAACATGATAATTAGCAGTATTTATATGTGAGATGTGCATGCTGTGAACAAACTTGGTGAGTATTGCTTGTTTGGCCTTTACTAAAAATAGAAAACACAGATTAGTTTTATCATGAGACTGTAAACATAGCCTGAACTATAGGAGAGGCTGCCATGATACCTAATTGGTCAGTTAATGCCTATGTGAGCTCTGGGGTTAATCCTGTCACCCTTCCAGCTTTGTGGGTTTTTTCCCAGATCAAGCCTGCTGTCTCTGTGCAGGCAGGGAAGACTGTTTTACTAAAGTTCTAGAAGTTTGAGCTCTTTATTATGCTGCTAGTTATGTGGAAGAACAAGTGAAAAAAGTGCCTGTATTCTTGCACAAATATTCCTTCCCCTGCCTTTGCTAGTTTCCTGATTTAAGAATAATGTAAGGTTGCTAGAGCCCTATTCTTCTTCACTGAGAGTTGGTGGGCAAGAAAAATGATGGCTTGTGCTTTCCCTTCTTGCAATAAATAATAGAGGTCACACCCTGCTGCTGAGTTTCCCCCAGTGCTTTGGAAAGCTGGACATGTACCTGCAGCCTTCGCCAAATTTGCAGAAAGGGGTAAGCTGCTCTTTCTTTTTCCTGGCCTGAATTTAAATATGCAGCAATGACTGTAGCAGACTAAAATAAATTCTTTTCCCCATGTTCTTCTTGTAGCAGCTTGACTTGCAAACTAGGCAGGTATAGAAATAACTCCTTCTCAAGTATCTTCGTGGTATTTTCCCATTTGAACTACTGTCCTTCTTTCACCCCTCTTCTAAGTCCAGGTCTAGCAATGAGGAGTTCACCAATAAAAGAAATGGGTAAAGTTTGTTCCTCTGCAATCTCCAGGCAACAGAAACTTCTTTCCCTACAAGTGTCTTTTCTGTGGGAACTGTTCTGGAATTTCACCTGCTGCAGTGTGGCAGCAAGGAAGCTTACTGAATTTGAGTTATAGTGATGTTTTAGTGAGAATGGAAGAGGTATATGCTTCCAAACTGGCTTTTATTTTTGCTTCTATTGAGATCTAGAGTTGGGTGAGGTTTTTGGGTTTTTTGGTGGCGGTTTTGTGTGTGTGCGTATTGGGGTTTTTTATTGGCTTGTGTGTTGGGTTATTTTGGGGGTTTTTTTGGTTAGTGGTTTTTTTGTTGTTGTTGTTGTGTGGGTTTTTTTGGTGGGTGGGTGTTGTTGTTGTTTTGGGCAGGTTTTTTTGTGGGGTTGTTTGTTTTCTGGAGAAACGCATATATGAGGTGACTGTAGACCTAAGATTTGAATAAACACAAATCACTCAGCAGTTTAAAGACAGCTGACTTCAAACAGATAGCTATTTGAGGATACCATAAAACATATCAGTTCTCAACTTTGCTAGAGAGGGAAGAAGTGTCAATAGCTTCCCTCTCTTGAAAGCCATCCTTTGTTAGGATGTCTGTCTCCTCTGCTGTCTGCACATACTTTCCCTGCAGCCACCTGATCCAGCTGCTGCAGGTTGGGCAGCGTGTCCAGACAAGCTCGCTTGACCAGGTATAGTTGCTCCTGTTTCTGTTTTTTTACCTATGTGCCTTGAGTTCATGTGATTGTCTAGGGGATGATGCTCAGCTTATGATTAATGGAGGTCTGTGACATGCTTAAACTATCTAGTTGTGACTTTTAAAGCTTATAGTCTGGCTTCAGGTAAGTCACATTAAAACAGTGTCTAAGTTTCAATTTGGTTTTGGTTTTTGCCAAGAAACAAGTTTTGGGCAGGCTCTCAGACCTTCTGTGTCAGGCCTGCTTGCTCATCTAAAAGTTCTCTGTAGCTTTCTTCACTGTGGGGAAGAGCTGGAGTTGTTGGCAGTGTAGTGTGCCTTTTTATTTTAATGCAACCCTGTAATTTTTAGATGTGCATTCAATTTACATATACTTCATGTGTGCACTCACTCCTCATGCTCTTTAGAAATGCTCACAACGTGGTGTGTCTGAGGACAAAGTGCCCTTATCCGATTATTTGCTTCTTATTACAGAATCTGGGCTGGAGAACTTGCAGTAGGGCAGCGTTCATCTAATTTGTGGGCCTGGAGCAAGGGAGACCTGTGATCTGACTCAGTAATACAACTGTAACCAAAATACTAATGACTCTAGATTTCTCCAGTTGAGCTGTTCTGGTCTGTTGAATAGCTAACATGCATTTTAAACATTTTCCACATACATATTTAACTGATTGCACCAAATGGCTGTTTGTGTGGTGATGTAAGTGACCTCCTCCCTTGCTCTTCTTGAGAGAGCACCTGCTGAAACTGAAGGCTGTAAATAAACAGGGTTCATTATCTGCCAGGAAACTGACTCATTTTTCTGCTTGAAATGCATTAGTGTGAAATCATTCCCCTGTTTTCCTGAAGTGGGAAGGCTGGACTAAGTGACTGAACTACCTGCCAGTCGTCTGTTGACCTGACTTAATTACTCCAGAGTGAACAGGATCATTTTAAAGGAATTGCCTGATTTGTGATGAGACCTCTGTTTTCATAGCCTTAGAAACCTATGGAGATAACAGTATGGCTTCTGCCCCCTCAAGAAAGACACCTCCTCTTCAATTCCCTATGGAGAAACACAAGTTGTTTGTAATTATCTCAGAAGCTGACGCAGATCTGCGTGTGTGGGTAAGCAGAGATTTCTGCTGTCCACAGAGTCTGTGGTGTTGGGAACTCCCAGAACAAAGAGAATTTGAAGCAGACACAGAGATGAAGGTAGGCAGAAGCCCTTAGAAGAGTAAAGCTGTCTGCAGGCTGGGGAGGTTCAGTGTGTTGGCTGTGTTCTGGCCTTGCCTTTAAACTTTGTGATAACTAGCAACCCATGCCCTCTAGCTGAATTTCTGGTATAATAGCATGTTGTTAAGGGTCTAGGCGGAGAAATGTGATGTCTGTCTTCAGCTTGGCGTGGGTGCCTGCCCCATCCTGAGCCCTGGTGTGAAACTGCCACTGTAGACCAAAATAGCATGTGCAGTAGCTTGAACTGATTTTAGTTTCTTGTCCCCTCCTGTCCCTCAAGCTTTGCCTCTGCAAAATGGAAGTGCGAGAGCTTTCATTGTTCTTTTCGTGTTGGAGTTATTGCCAAAACTAATCAATGCTGCTTGCTATAGCTGGTCTTGACCCTTTTAATGTGTGTCATGGATGTGTGTTCCCTCTTGCTTGTTGAAATAATGAAGTAATCATTCCCCAGATGCTGTATGATGAGGATCTCTCCATAATGCTCGTTCATCTTTGTTTTGATGCATGGCCTTTTTCAGCAGATGAAGTAAAATTAACATTGCAGCCTTGAGTCTTCTTGAAACAATCTGTCACTCTCTGTAAAGCCACCCACTTTCCCTGTGATGAGCTCTAAAGTTGCTGGGTAGCTCCTGTGGCATCAGGTGGTAAATTGAAATTGGAGTTCCTAGTCCAAGAGCAGAGGTGCAGTAATAGCACGTTTCATCATGTGGTATTACTTTCTAGTTAAATTGAAGTAAGTTTAAAGGGTTAATTAACCATGTTTTTCTTGAAACTCTGCTCCCCATCTTGTAATTAGGAGAACTCAATTCCCAATGCTCATTTCTGCTGTTCAGACTCCTACTGAAATGTTCTTGTTTTGTGTAGTTGTGCTCTTTTTCTCTGCACTCCTTCCCATCTTGGGTGAAGACCTTACGTGCTGTCTCTTTTCTGACTGAGAAATCCTTACAGTTTGTTTTCTACTGAATTCTTGCCCAGAATCAGTGAAGGGGAAAATACCACTTTCTGTGATAGCTTGTTCCTTATATCAGACCTGCTCCTCTGAACAACTCTGCACCTCCAGCTGGGAACGATGTCTTCTCTGTCCCTAGTTGCACCTTCAGAGTTAACACAAGTTCTTTCCCACAAACAGGCCAAAGTGTTCTACGAAGGCTGTGATTGGAACTTGTCTCTGAACACATATTGCATCTCTGCTTTCCCTAAAAAAAGGAAATTATCTTGTAAAGGTTGCTCATTGTATGGAATAACTAAAAAAAAAAAAAAGTGGTGAAAAGGATGCCTAACAGTGTTTGGATACAAAGACAACCACCAACACTAGGATGAGTTGTTTGGCACAGATGTGAACAAAGGGAGGGAGGAGCTAACTCAGAACTGTAAAAGTGACTGTTGAGGTTTTAATGAGTAGTGATAATTTCAGGTTATTTATGTCATTTAGATGGTTACAGCTATCTTAAGAAAAGCTTGATCCTTTTGTTCGACTATATTTTTTCTCTTAATCATCTGTTTCTGACCTGTCTTAATCCAGTCTTGATGCCAGGCTAAGTATGTCTAACCATAACCATGTGAAAGCTGAAGCAGTCTAGAAATGTTAGCTTAGAGGTATCAGAGCAGATTATGTTAAGAACTTAATTTTAGAAATCATTTTTTCAGGCAATCTTTGGAACTGCATACTGATTGCTTTTTTATTTTAAGCTTGAATATGAAACTGGTGGAGAGCAATAGTGTTTTTCTGTTTGACAAGGACTACAAAAATTTTATGGAGAATGAAGCTGTGGAACAAAATGCTTGATGGTTTCTGCTTACATGATTTCAGTTTGCTTTTTGAAAGTAGGCAACACAATACAGATGTCTGAAATAATTTTTTCCTATTCTTCTGAGAAAAGGGAAAGAAAGAATATCCAAGCCAGTGGATTGGGTTGTTTGAGATTTTTATTTAAAATAGTTTTCTAATGCTCTATCAAGGCTATAATTGATCTCCAGGAATTAATTTGATTTGTTAACAGTTAATTGAGTTCAAGGTTTGAGAGAGGGTGTTGGTGTTGTTGGACAGCTGAAGAACATGCCTTAGCTTTCTTATCTTTAGGTTATGCATTGCCTGGCTGTAAGAGGAAGATGGTTGAAGGGAATATAGTTTTAAACTGTTGCTATTCTTTCCCTTCTTATGAGAAGCCACAGGAGCACATTCACAGGGATGAGTGCTCAGGGGAACTGAGTGCTGGCTGTAAACTGGAGGGCTGAAAAAGGGATGTAATATGTAGTGTGATAATTTTCACCTCCAAATGGGCAGTATGCAATATAAAAGTCTTTTCAGGGAAGACATAAAACCAGGGGAGGAAAGTCAGAGGCTGCCAAGAGTCATCAATATACTTTTCCTTCTAAGGATAACTAGGAATTTTCTGTTTTCAGCTCTCCTCATAGCTGAAGGCTGGGAGTAGGGGAGGGGTAGGTGTGATTGCTGTCTTAAGAGTGCTTCATTTTACTGGTTTGCCCTGGTTGTTGGTGTAGAGCAGCTTTGGAGGATGGCAGCTGACTGAACACCCTTTTGATTCTAAGGAAACAACCTCAATGCTGTTTGTTAACACCTCCCTTTTGGATGGGGAGGAAAACCCTTCCCTCAGTGTCGCTTGGAGTAGCGTTACTCAGTAACGCTCATGCTGTGACAGCAGATCTAAGATGTGGTGTGGGGACTGCGTATCCTTAAACTATTACTGGAAAGTTAAATTTGCTGCAGTTAAGGATCTTCTCAAAGCCTGCTGAGATGAATTGCTCTTTCCCAAAAGGCTTTGGTGGTGATCCTCACCCCTGTGGGGAGAATGGGGATATAGTCCAACGGCTGATGTGCTATGAAGAGATTGCTTCATAGACTTTTTCCTCTTGAACTTCAATTTCTGGCATTCAGCTTCATTCCTGAGAAATCTTTCTCCTCTGCTTGTAATGTCTTGTATCTGTGCACTCTTTTTCTCTCCCTTGTCTAGAAGTGACTTGGAGTCTAGTCTGTAACTTGGAGTCTGCTTCCTTTACCCCCTTGCTAGTGATTGCTGCAGACAAGAGTTAACAGAGCAAGTGCAGAGCAGCAGTTCCAGAGCTATTGATGTCTGACGGAAAGGGAGCCTGATCTCAATCAGAGAGTTGAGATTTCAATGCTGCTGAACAGAGGCAATTTATATCTTGTAGTAGTTTTAATAAAAAAAATAAACCAAATAAAAACTACAATCCCCCTCCTCCTAATTTAGCAAGCTGGGACAGAAGCATTGCTCAGGGTGAGCAGAGTTAATCTTCATCATTTGCAGGATTGACTGACAACCTGGAGGATGATAATGTGTGATTTTTTTTTTTCCTGGTGAGCGGGGGAAGAGAGTAGAAATTGCAGTTTCTCTGCTAATTGTACTTTAGATGTCATTTGTGACAATTTCATATTGTCTAGACAGAGATGGTGGAGCAACTGCTTCCATAGAGCCTAGTGTTAGCCTGTTATATATCTGGATAGCAAAAATGGGGGATGTGGGAGAGGAGGAGATTGCTTGCTGTAAGCTGCAGAAAGGATTCAGGAGTCAAGCATGATCTGCTGAAATGTTTCAAAAGGAGATGCAAGCAATATGCATTTCTGTTCTCTCTTTTCATGCTTCTCTGTTGGAAATGTAAATGGTTAGTGGCTAGCTGTTTACTGCAACAGAGCTACTTCTCTTCATCCATGGATTATGTTTTTCCTCCTTAGCAGAATTGCTCCCAACCTTACGTTTATGGTGGACTACCTTTCACCTTGGGTTTACTGAAAACAAACAGTCTGTGTCTCTTTTGGGATTTCAGATGCCAGAAGCTATGAGTGTGACACTAGGACTTGGCAGAATGCAGCATGACTTACTCTAAGAATGTTTATCTGCACCTTCCTGAGGGACAGTAGGTTACATTACCAGTGACAGATGACACACTTTGAGGATTATGGCAGTGTATCTATTATTGCACCCATTTGTCAGTACTCAATGCATTTGGATTTGTAACTTTGGGTCTGAAGGGCTAAGTCTAGAATGAGTTAGTTAAAAATGGATTTTAATTGTGCTTAGTACTCTGCCTCAGTACGGATATTGTTATTCTCTGGAGCATTAAACACAGAGATGGTCTGTCTGGATCTCATGAGGTTGCTTGTTGCCTTGTTTTGAATTTTTTCAAATTCAGTGTATGTGTATTCATATCCCTCTGTTCCTTCTGTGATCTGAGAGGGCGCAGTTGTAGGATAATTAACATCTACTAATCAGACTTAAAATCAACTCTAGCTTTTAGCTGTTACTGTTAACTGAATTAATTGTCTTTGTCCACATGATCTGAATGTTGCTCTACTATGTGGCCTGTGTCCCTCAGTGTGCGGTAATGCTGGAGCTGGGTTTGGTCTTGGCAGGCTTGGAAGGCTCTTGCTGGAAAGGTCATCTTAACTGAGACCATTTAACTCGGACAGTGCAAGCTCAGAGGGGGTTCTGGGGAATGTATTTAACAGTTTGTAATCCTGTTCCTTACAACCCAGTAACTGCTGGTCTTCCAAGGGAGCCCTTCTGGTGAAGGAGATGCTCCTGCTGCAGCAGCTTTTGTTGCTGTGTGGGCTGGAGTTGCAGCCTGTTCAGGTAATGTCACAGGGCTGTTGAAGCCCAGAGGAAGTCTTTTTACCTGGACACTTGGCCATCCTGTTGCTCAGGTAGCTGTTGGTTACTAAAGTAACCCATACCCATTCTCATCTGAGGTGCCAAGTACCTGCTATAGCAAGATTCTTCAAATATTTATTTCAAGGATCTGTTGCAGTGTAGTGGTGAGAACTATAGATACCCAAAAGTGCTGTTCCCAAGCCAAGAAGGGGGTCTCCAGGCAGACCCACACCAAGTTACAGTGATGCTCCTGCATCCTTGTGGTGTCCTCTGCTTAGTATAGATTTTGATTTCTTTCAGTATAGTTGCTGGATGGTTTCTGAAGGTGATCTCTCAAAGTCAGTGATCATCCTAGGCAGTTGCCAGTTTTTCCAAAGGTGAGAAGACAAATATGGGTGGAGAATACCAGGAGACTTCTTTCTAACTGGGTTTGCTAGGCCATGCAGCATGTACTGATCATCTTCCCTTATGGCTTTGATTTTTACTGTCCCACTTTGTGCACAGGTGCTGAAAGTCTGGGAAAGAAGGTGGGATGTGTAGTGTGTAGGCACCTTTTGATAGGGGTGAGTTTGATGGTTATTTGTGTGTACATGTTATCAGAACACCATTGCTCATGTTAGGAGGAAGCTGCTGTTTCTAGGTTTGTGACCCTACCAGAGTATGCATGCTCTGGAAGCTCTTTCTCCTTGACTAAGTCCAGTAGTCAGGCAGGATGTTCCAGGAGGGTGGTAGCTTTGGCATATCCAGGTTGCCCGCAAAATGCTGGGTTTGGAGCAGCTTAGAAAAGCAAATTTCTCAAAAGCGTGTTGGTATTGCAGTGGCAGTAACCTAGTCTCTGAACTGAGAGCCAGTGGTTTAGAAGGGACCAACTGCCTGAGTAGGTAGAATATCCCTTCTGCTAATATTAATCTGTCTACCTTTCTCCTAGAAGGAATTAAAGCAGTTTATATGTGAGGCAAGTAATTGGTGTACCTGTACACCTGACAGATATAGGACTTCAGGTATACCTCGTAAAGCTGTAGCACTGTTTGTTCTGGATTGGCTGCTTTTTGCACATATTGATATGTAGTTGGAACAGAATGGAAGGGTTTGGTAAGACAGGATTGAAGTATAATGACTTTTTGGGTAGCCAAGGGTTTCATAATATCTAGCAGTATTGAATGTTAGAGCTTTTGACTCAATAACCTAGGAACCAGGGGAATTAATTAATCTTGAAGTTTAAGAGATTTAATAACTGTTCTTGAATAAGACAAATGGTTGCCGAACAACCATTGTGCTAGAAAGGACAGGATTTCTTGCCTTATGCATAATGTCAGTGCTTTGCAGCGAGTACTGAGTTTCTCAAGCTGACACAGACCTTTCCAGCTGGGAAACTGAAGCAATCTCTCGCTATTTTCTGAATTCTAGATCTGTAATGTAAAATTGAAATAATTTTTTTTTTTCATTACTGGGAGACAGTAAAATTTTTTCTTGAGATCCTGATGGGTGGGCTGCTGCTTGGAAAAAAGACATCTCATTTGCAATTCTGCTGTCTTTATGTGGCTAGAAATGGGAGGTTGAGTGTGGATTTTATCCTTCTTCCTGCTTCCTGTGTTGATACTTGCTGTCCTGCACTGCAGAGGCTAACGGATTATTATGAGTGTGGGGCTAAGACTGAAAGATTCAAATCTTTCTCAAGAGCTGTGTGTGTGAGTGAGCAGAGCAGATCTGGTGTTGGACCTCTTTGACTTTCAAACCACAACCTCTTTCATTAAGTTACAGACTGGAAAACAAAATTTAACAGGAGTTCTGAGATAGAAAGTCTTGAAAGGGAACTCAGCAATCTTATAAACTGTGAGAGTTGTTTTTTCCACTTTCTATACCTGCCCCAAATCATCTCTCTTGTGTTAATCTAATGGCTGCAGCTGGTCATGAGTCAGTCTGGAAGCAGTGCTTCAAGACTGACTTCATGGTTTATGACAGAAGCTAGACAGAGGTGCATGTAGAAGCCAGGGTGGGGGACGTGTTCCTGCTATATTCTTTCGATTTTTCTGCCTTCATGGCTCAGTCTCACTTCTCGTATTTTCAGGCTATCTGGCTGCATTTGCATACAGTTACTTCTTGAGTGAATATTTGGTATCTCTCCCTGTGGCTGATTAGGATATAGAAGAAAAGAACATTTTAAATTTTTGTAGTTGAAATCCTCTCTTTCAGAGCCTTGAGACTAAGATTCAAGGTCTTACTATGAATAGACACCAGTGGTACCCTTAAAGTCCGCATGCTCCCATGTGTTCTTTGTCCACTGCTCCCCAGCCCATTCCACATGTAGCCACCTTCGAGTAGGTGAGAATCCGACAGATAGCCAAGGCAGTGGTAGTGTTTGTAGACCTGACACATTGGGATGGGTTGTCTCCAGAGAAGTGACATCTGTATCTTTCTCTTGGAACTTGGACATGGATATGGGACCACTCTTCTTTCTTACCTGAGGTGTTCTTTCTCCTGTGCAGTGAGAATATAAAACTTTGAATACTTGTCTGATGAAAACACTTATGGCATCAGTGAGTGGTTCAGTATGTTGCAGAATTCTCTGCACTAGTGATAGGAATAGTCTTAAGAGGTTTCAGAAAGTAGGTCACATATAGGAGGGAGGTTCCTGAATGGTCTTTGATGTTGTAATTTGTTTTTCCTTTCCAGAAGGTTGCTGGAGTCTTCCCTCATTTCGTTGTCTCGCTATGATGGGGCAGGATCCCGGGAACATCCAATCTACCCAGATCCAGCCAGGTAAGATCTAAATGCAGTCTAAAGGCATTAAAGTTTTATATGCAAAAGCGTAACTTCAGTATAATTCACTGAAACCTCTGGCAATGGTTCTAATATTGGGTTTATCTCCTTCCTAATCACTTGCCATGGGGAAAGAGAGCAAAACAAGTGAGCAGATGCTGTTAAGTCTGGGGGGAAATGAGGAAATCAGGAAAGAATTACGGTTGAAGTAAACACATAAGAATTCATGAAATCATTTGGGATAGAGAACACTAGGTGGCAAACAGGTCCAACAGTAAATGAGCTATATTAATACTTTAAAAATCTCTTTTGAAGAAAAATGAATTAAAAAACACATAGTCTATTCAGGAGAAAGAACGAATGCAGTAAAGGCAGTTAGGAGCTGGTGTGAGCCGACGACGTGCTTGGAAGCATGAATTGTCTCCATAAATGTATCTGTACAAGAGAGCATAGCCAGAAGCTTATGTGTACTTAACTGAGAACAAAATACTGACAATTATTTTTGAAGAGTCATGAATCATTGACATTAGACATAGAAACACCTGTAGTGCTGCTTAATCTTCAAAAGAGGTGGGAGTGTTTCAGAGGCCTAGAAAAAGCAAATGTGGCAGTTATCAAAAATGGAAAGAAATGATCTTTGCAGTTTCTATTTAGTGTATTAAGAAAGCAACAGATGGGATAATGTGACCCAAAGACTCTGTCAGAAGAAATCATAGAATCGTGAACAGCAAGCAGCTTTGGAAACTTTCAAAGAATAAATCATGACAAATAAGCTTTCTTTAGATGGGTTTAGGAAAGCTATGAATGAAGAAATTTAGTAAGTGTAAAATATATCTGATTTAGCCTTTTGGGGAACCTCTTGCATAGCTGCATGAATTGAAGGCTACTAGGATTTATCATAAAGAAGAGTGTAGGAATATCACTGAAAATTAAGTCTTGAGTTGCTGAAGGAGTTTTGTTGTTTTGTGAGATTGGGGGGGCAGGGGTATTTGTCTTTTTTTCGTCATTAACCACAAAATCTGCATTTTTATACATATGGTACTCTAAGTACAAGTTGTGACATAAAAGGCTGTGTTGCAAACTGGCTAGGTGGTGTAGTTGTGTTGGTAAATAAATCCTTGCTAACTGTCTCTGTAGATCAAGCCTTGTAGAAATGAAATCTTATATTTGATTTTTTTCCATTTTTCCATGAAGAAAGTTGCCTTATAAAAATAAATCAGAGGCTTAGGAATGATGTAAATGTAAGTGTGGTGAAGTGAAAGTAAGGTGGAGTGTGCTGCCTATACATAAGATCCATGGGAAATCAGCCTAGATGACTGCTGAAGGTCTTGGCAACTGCATGTCAGAAATGCTGATAAATGTAAAAGCTTCTAAGTGGCAGTTGGTTAAATGGTAGGTAATGGGATTGATTTACCTGAAAAGATGAAGATTATATTCTGCACATGTTAATTTAAAGCTATTACTACATTCAGGTTGATTTTTGAGTGCCAAAAGCTGCTATTTTGCTGGAAGTGCACCATTCCTTGTTTCTGGAATGCATTGTCTGAAGCAGGCAGATTGATAGAGCAGAGATTTTAAGAACTGATTCTAGCTCTCTGGGAGCTGCCTTTTAAAAAAAGAAAAGGAGGGCCTGCCTAGGTATCTAATTTTTTCCCCCCTTTCTGTCAGATGTCTGCTGTGATGAAGGTCAATAAAATGTATGAAAAGGAATCAATGCCTGAGACATTTCCTAGCATAAGAGGCATGGTCAAAAATATTTTTCTACTTGAAGCCATTTTAGAACTGATACAGTGCTCTTCATGTGACAGTTCAAGTGATTTTAGGCTGTGGTAGAATCTATAATAGCTTGAGTTTACAAGGAGCCTTGGAAGAAAAGTCCAGTCTCAAAACTCTTCTGGAGGGTTAATTTGTTCCAGTAAATGTCACTGTCCTTTTCAGAAGATGAGATTCATAGAGGCGTGATGAGTACCAGCTGGAAGTTTGAGTGGGATAGGATTAGAGTCTTCCTCTATAAACCTTACTGGTGTGTTGGGCTAGTAGGATATTTTTAACTGTCCCTTTAACTAGCTAGAAATTTGAAAAGTGATTAAAAGGAGCGTTACTGCATTTTGAAGGGTTTTTTGTAGCATCATAAGTTCCAAATGTAAATTTATTCCTTTGAGAAGTTAAATAACAAGGTGGAAAAGGGAAACATAGGTGAAAGTAACACATCTATATATGTGTGTTTATGTGTTTTAAATTTATATTAAATATGTATGCCTCCTTAAGACCAAGCTGTCTCCAATGGAGTCTTTTTTTAAAGAGTACATAAACGACATGATCTGAAAAATTTATTTTTGAGAGTGTGTGTATGTGTTAGTTTTGTTTCTGCATTTTCTGTCTGTAATGGTGCTATATTTGAATAACCTAGGTCAGCAGTGAGGCGGGGAGAACATTTTTTGAAGTTCCCTCAGATTTAGAATGAATATTTTGATATAGACTGCAGCAGTATTTCTCAGTGGCCTTGCTGAACTTCCCTAAGGTCAGCTTGGCTCTTCTGTCATTCTCCACAGTTTCCATATGTACTGGGCTCAGAAAATAATCTGCAGAAGAATCAAATTAAGCTGTCATCAAATAACACCTATAGTAATGTTTTTTTAAATAGAAATAGTCAATAAGAATTATATATGCCCCCAGACTGCATATATAAAGCATCGCAGGGTGCTTGTTAGATATATCTCTAGAAAAAAATCTCAGCAGCTAGAAAGTATTTTATCCCTTACACCTTTCCCTCTGTGTATCAGATTTAAGGTTCTTGTGTTGTTTTTGGAGATCTTTTTCATAGTCAATTGAGTGTACTCACCATGTGCTGTCAGGAAGCTGAATCCGGCATCTTGTCAGCAGTTATGGCCACTCTTCATTGCCTACCTTTCTTCTAACAAGCATCACCGTGTTTTTTCTTCTGGTGTTCTGCATAATTTTAGAAGACTGCTGAACTCATTCCTCATATTCTTCTGTAAAATTCTCCCTTGGTGTGATGTTAGAAAAAAGAAAACTTTCAGGGGTTACACTGCTGGGCTGCTGAGACCACTGTTCCTGTTTTCCAGCGTTTGTCTTGTTTCCATGTTCCTCTTTTTTTTCTCTGTACATATTACACTGTGGATTTAATTTTAGGCATGCACTAAGGCTTTGGCTTATGGAAAAGCCCAGAGGAGAGAGCAGCTCCTCATTTATGAATGTGCATCTGTAATGCCTTGTTTTTTTGTATTTGGCCTATTAAGTCTTCTGGGGACAAGAGAGAAATGTGGGGAGTAGAGAGAAGTGATGCTTTTGTCCAGCAAAGCCTTCTTCTTTATATAAGCATGACCAGGTTTAACTCATTAAACAGTGCGTAAATATTCAGGAGGAATCAAGCTGATAGTGTTGTTCCTCTTACCCTTTTGATGCTTATTGACTTAAGTTTTTACACCCCTGAACCTGTAGTCTGTCTCCTAAACTTGTCGTCCTCCCAAGTTGGAATTCAGGTCTAACCGAGTAAAGCTAATGAAAGGATAAATGAAGCATCTGAGGTGTCTGGACTTTAACACTGAGTAAGTGTGTCACAGAAAACGTGCGAGGAGCTGGGGCTATACACAGGGTAGGAAAAGAGGATATGTGTTTGCCTGTCTCAAGAGACTAATACTGGTGTGTGATAGCTGATGCAAACAAATTCTGGGTTATGCATAAGAGAGAATTAAGAGTTAATTACAGAGGAAAGATTTCCTTTCAGGTGAGGTGGAAAGCTTTTAAAGCTCCACTTAACATATACCTAGTGCATCTGCTGAAATTGCCACTATGTAAAATCCCTGCCATTTAGATTACAAAGTAGTTAAAGATGTGAAACCTTTTTTCTCCCGCTTGATATTCCATGGTACTCCCTAAGTACTATCAAAACAGCAGCACCTTCCTTCAGTGTTTATTTGAACAGTGCTGCTGTTTGGCATTGCAGGCAGAGTTCACATTGGGACTGGGTTTGGTTCTTATAAAGTGATGCTTGCTGAGCTTACTTGAATGAACTGGTAATAAATGAGCTCCAGAGAGTCCTGAGAAGCAAATTTCTCTGTTCTGTGGATGAGCTTTTTATCTGTAGGTATGGTGTGGTGCTTCTGTTTGTAAGGGGGATCACGTGGGAGTGTAGCGTATAAAGGGAAAATTACTTTTCCTTGCTTTCTCTATTTACTTTGTCTTACAGATAAAACGCAAGCAGACAATCCTGTGATAGGCCGTTACCGGCCTGGCACTTGGAGTTCAAAAGGAAAATTAGGACTGGCTGTCATTCTATACTTATGTAAGGAGTATCTGTGTATCTTTTTCTTGCAGGTTGTCTCCTGCTGCATATTACGCTCAGAGGATGATCCAGTATCTTTCCCGGAGGGACAGTATTCGACAGCGCTCTATGCGATATCAGCAAAACCGTCTCCGCTCTTCCTCCTCCTCTGCTTCAACTTCAGAGAACTCAAGCCCATCTGTGGAGGGAAATGATCTGGAATTTGAAGACTTTGAGTAAGTGTGTGTGCTGCCTAGCCCTTCTGTTTGTGTCTGTTGTCAGCACAGGACTGTTTTCTGCTTCCCTACTGTTTATCAACCTAAGACACCTTAGGCTTCTTGTAGGAACAGATTAAGTAATTAAATCAGTAATTAGAGTATTGATTGCTAAAAATAGGTCTTGTCATTTCTGTTACAAAAATTAAGGATGTTTTAGGCTACGTTCAACACATTAGGGTATATCTCAACCACACTTAGAAGACTGGTTACATGAAGAGAATGAGAATCTTTTTCTCCAGTGGAACAGATGGGGAACCAAGAGTTTGCTAAAGTTGTGAAATCTTGAGACAGAACAAGAGTCACTAAGAGGCTTTGCAAGACTTAGTTCTTTGGTCTAAGGCTGTAGGAGACAGACAAACATGTCTTGTTGCTTTTTCTTGCTCTATCTCTGTAGCTTTGTCATATTAGCTGACATTCTTGGGATTGGGTTTTTTTGGTTTGTTATGGGATTTTTTTAAAATCTGGTGATTGTGAATCTGTGTTAAGGCTTAGTTTCCTGTAAGGAGATAGAAAGGCCTCTTGTGTCAGAGTGAGGAATGGATCTGCATCCAAACCTTAAAAGAATATTCCTGTTAGCCACTGTATTTCCCTATGAGTGGTTCTGCTGACAAACTTTTAAAGTCTGTTCTCCAGCATCTGCTTTTGGACTTCTAGTGATGATCCCAGCAAAAAATATACTGATTTACTGCAAACCCTTTCTAAAAAATGGAAGAGTATAGTAATGTATTCTTTAAATAGATAGCATGTAGACCAAAAGCTCAGGAATTTAGACAAAAATCTATTTTATCAGCAAAGATAATATAACCTTTCTAGCCTGTCTTCAGTAATTTCCTTTTAAATATGGGATTTTCCCTGAGTAGCCTCAAGTATTTCACTGAATTTTCCCCCATTTGTGTATACTGCAATTAAAACATCGGAAAATTCTGAGCATGGTTGTAGAAACAGTCTATGGCTATAGTGTAGTAGGGAGGTGTGTTTGATGGGAGCTGTGAACTCCTCAAAAAATCTGGGTTGTTATGTTGCAGCTGCCAGCAAAGGATGCTGTCAACTTCCCTACTATTTTAATTTGCACATTTACTTGCTGCAGGGGCACATACTTGAGATGACATGTTGTTAAAGCTCCATGTCCTTTGTGACAGAGTGAAGTCCCTTTATGAAGGACAGTAGTCACACTAGCTATTCCCAAAAGCAAGATACTAATCCCTTTCTAACTTTTAAGTGGTGGTAGACTATTTTTTTCTTAAAAAGTTTTTCTGTGAAGCTGTCATTTCATGCTCCAGCAACTGAATATTCTGAAGTTCAGGGCGAGAGAATGTCCTTCCCTCTCATTGTGGCTTTGTTTGTGTAAAATTTAAATGAGGGTAGATAAACTATTAGGCAGTGACTCTTCTGCATTTTCTCAAGTGTCTTTGTGGTCTGGAAGTGCAGAAATATGGTGGCTTCTGGGCCTGTTTTTGTGAAGTGGATGTGTTGCAAGCATAGACCTTACTATTTCCATTATTCCATTTTATTTGTCTGGGGCAGCTTGTTCTTCTGGAGAACTATAGGATGATATGTTCTTCGTTCACAGAGGCAGGCAAATGCCTGTAGAAAAGTGTGTTCACCTGCAGATAATGTTCACACAGTAAGAGCACCCAGTCAGGGAAGCAATTCAATCAGCTGTACTCAGGTTGTGTTTCATTTCATACTGAGCAAAAAGAAGTGTTTATTCCTTAATGTGCAGTGCCTGAATTTTTTGGTTGAGTATTTCATATTGAATTCTGGTGTGTGCATTCAAGACCTGCTGTCTTTTTACTTCTGTGCTTCATTATTTCTCTTGGCTGATTAGAGGGCTGCTGTGCAGGGGTCCTTAGAGCTGGAACTTCTCGTGACTCATTTGATTTCTTCTGCTGAGACTTCACAATTGAATGTCTTACAGAGTTCTTGCTTCTCCTTTCGGCTCCTCTATCCCTCCTTCCATGCTTGTTCACCTGTGCAATCATGTATTGCTTCATGGATGATTTTTCTTGCTGTGGTTTAGATGCTCTGACTTCCCTGTGTCTTCAGATTTGATATAGAGAAGATTGTTGCTGCTGTGTCTAGCTGTCTGCAGCTCATGCTTTGCTCCTGAAATACAGGGAACTTTTTTTTCCCCCCCCCATAAAAGCCTAAAAATTGCCTTGGTACTTTAGCTTTCTAATCTGGCTAATGTAATTGGTAAATAATCTCTTTTCATTTCCTTAGGAGAAAGATGTAAGGGATATTAAGCACCAGTTGGTTTTACTATGTATGGAGCACTGGGCAAGGAGTGAACCCTATGCTTGTGCAAGATGCCTAGGTGACAAGCCTTCCTCTGCTTTCATTTTTTGTGGGATTTAGAGGGTTTTTTTCCTCCTCAAAAAATAATTAAGTCTTTTTTTCAGTTTTGTTTACCTAATGAACTAGTAAGGGGCATGAAAAACTTGGCCTGTGCACTGCTTGTGTGCTTATGGCCTCCAAATTTAAGTTAAAGCCTCTCCTATGTCTCAGTCAAGGGTGAATTCACTCATAAATATATTTAGTTTGTCATGACAATAAGAAGTAGTATTGGCATAAGATTCTGAAGTAGTGTTTTTTATAGGTGTCAGTAATATCCTTCTTTTACAGCAGCTTTCACGGACAGGAGAGGAGGAGGGAGACACACTATACCTGTGTTTCTCAGTGTAATAAGATGTTCTCTCTCTACATGTACTCCCTGTGTTTAACCTGTCACTGTTGTCATCTTACTGCTTATTGAATGCAACTGTCAACTGTAAACTTAGTCATGTCTTCATAAAAGCATTTAATGCAGTTTGTAATATATATACAGATTGTAATATTAGGTTATTACCAGATAGATTGATATGAGTGGGTTTTAAGGTTAGCTTTAGTAGAATCCTAAGCTAAAATGAAAAGGCTTCCTGAGTTGTGGAATAAGAACCTCTGAATGAAGAATGACATCACTTTAGTCTTCCATCATAACTAGTACAAATAGATTCTTCATAGACAAATTATACAACTTGAACTTTCTAATTTCAAGTTCTTATGTGAGTATCTTATGCTTGCATCACATAGTAAATTTAGATTTTTAAAGCTAAACTATTTTCTTTTGACTTTTTCAAGAATTTTGATTTGGTCTCTTCTGTAGACTTTCTTTAGTCTAGAACAGCTCTCTGACGTTCAAGACTGTGGCTGATGCTTCTAGGTCTGCTTGGATAGTGCAATCTCATTTCTTTCATATGTAATTCTAAATTTTTTGCCATAATCAGAATGTGAAGGTGTTTCTGTAGGTGAATTTTGGCCATCTATGTCCATTTTTGTCTGCAGTAACTCTGAGAACAAATTCAGGTTTGTTTCATCTTTCAGACTGAAAAGCAGATATATAGGACAGTGCACCAGCTCTGAAAGCCTGAGTCAAACCCTTCACTACAGTTCAAAAAGGCTTTCAAGCTAAGGCTAAAGGTGTGACTGTGGCTGACTCCTCTGTCTACTTTTGAGAGTGGGCTGCCTGACAGAATAAAGATATGAGGGAGCTTGGAGATTACTCTCTTTTCATGTCTCCAGCTTTTCCCTGTTCTGTTTTATCCTTTTTCCTTCCTCATAGGAGGGTTTGTGCTGGCATGGATCCACTCAGTTGTGCCGTTGTCACAGGCTGGGAAGGTCTTCATTGTGTCTATAACAAGACAGGTTTTACCTCACAGGCTTGAAGTCTTGTTTTAGTGCTTAATGGGTTTAATTTCTTTAGAGATACCACAAGCATTCAGACAGAAAATATGAGAACTGTAGGCACTGTTTTACTGAGACCCTAATGAACCTTCTAGTTTTGTTGGAAGCAGGCTCTTGCTTTGCAAAGATTAATCACATAGAGAAAGCTTACAAGATTTGGAGTGATGTTATTTAGCTTTATTTGTCACTTTAAAATCCTTTTGTCTAAGGCGTGTTCTGGACCAAGAGTTGTGGTTTCTCAGATGAGCAACTTGCAAGCATCTCCTCCTAAGTACATGAAATACATAGAATCCATCATACTTGCCTCCTGCCATTTTTGGTTGCTTTATTGACACTGTCTTGGCAAGAGCTGCCAAACCTAAATTCTTCCAACAGCCTCTTGTCTTGAAAGGTTCTAAGATGGCAACCTGCCAGCCAACTGCCACTGTATTAAAGCTGCAAGTCTTACTTCCAGTGTCTTGTATGTAATTCTCATTCATTTTGGAGAATAGTGTGGTAGATTCTTTTTGGCCTCTTTTTCAGGTGAAATGTTTGGTTTGGAAGTCTGGTTTGTGTCATAGTTAGTGCTCCACTTCAAGCTGGTGTTCTGGTTTAACTTTTTGTATTAAGAAGAAAAGTGCATGTCTGATTAGACGTTTGTGTGGGATATCCAGGCAATCATCCCTCTTTTGGAAAGTCGTCATTTAAAGTCTATTTTGTTGTTAGCATCTCTAGGAACCTTGACTGGGTCCCTGATACTTGACAATATTAATTAGAAGCTTTCTGGATGCAGTCATATCTGAACTAACATTATGCAATGGGAGAGAAAGGGGAAGACAATTCTGTGGCAATGTGGTTACTCAGTTGTGTGTATTTGGGTAATAGGTAATTCTCTGTATTGCTCCTCAAGTGCAACAGTAGAAGTGAGTTTCAAACAGGGATTTGTGTGTCATGGTGAGCATGTGGTTTGCTAGATGGCTGAGACAGAAAGATTTTGGAAAGTTTGAGTGAAGGGAGAGGTTGGAGATTGCCAGTTACTGAAATAACACCTTCTTTACCCATGCAACAGAAGTCCATGCGTGTGTTTAAATCCAGTCTCTGCCTTTTTAGTCTGGCTCTGTATCGCTGTTTGCTAGAGACGCTGCAGTGGGAGCACTAACCTGCAGCAGTGCAATCAATTCACTGTGCACCTCCTGACTTCCCTTAGCACACCAACTACTAAGAGCACAAGGGTAAAACTTGGACTCTTTTTGTAAAGTCTTGATTTTTACTGCCCTCCTTCACAGCTGTCCACTGTGCACTCATGTTATTTCAGAGTGGGTTTTTTTTTCCTTTCTGACAACCTTCAATTTCTTGAAAAAAAAGAAAAAAGAAACTTCTTCAAATAGTAGCCAGGTTTTCTTGGCAGGAGAAAGGAGAGATTGGAATGATTTGTGACATTTTAAATAAGTGTAGTGCTTGTCATCTACTACTCCAGAATGCTGAGACAAGCTCTGTCATTGTGGAGAGAGAAGCATGAGTAATCCCAGAGGTAAAGAAAGAGGTTTCCTCTGTTAGGGGTCTGTAGGTTAAGGTGACACTTTAACCTTGGATGGATGGGATGCCAAGTGTTAAGCTCTCATAGGACATAGTGAAGGTGCATAAGAGGGATGACTTGGTCAGTGGTAGCCTTTTGTTGTAGAGGTAGTGCTGTCAAATCCAAACGACAAGATTTCTAAAATCAGTTAGGCTGGGGTTTTTCATTTTTCTCCTTGCAATCCTGATGTTTACATCTGAAGTTAAGAAAAGACATATAGGAGTTGTGAGAATCTCAATAGGCTCTTCATGTCACACAAGTGCTGATGGAAATGGATTTTTAGGATCCATGACAGGTCAGTATACTGCAGAAAATGTAGCCTTTTTTTCCTGGAAATCTTAGACGGGACAGTTTATCTGTCTTTCTTGAGCATCTACAAATTTCTAGCAATTTGCTATTTGAGTTCACATAAAGCAGGATCGCTGTTTGTTGTAAGTGCCTTTGTTTCTTTCTTCCCAGAGCTCCTTTATCTGTTTTTGTGGTTTTTTATCTGCCTTTGTTTCTTGCCTCATTCGGTACTGCATCAATGTTTTTTATGAAGATGGGCCTTTTCAAAACTGGCTTCCAAAGCAGATGCAAATATGTGTAACTTGGTGGTCACTTCCTGGGTTTTTTCTTCTCTGCTAGAGGTTTCTGAAGCAGTTGCCACTGAGATGTCCCTTCCAGATACACAGCAATTTATGTTAACTATATTCATCATCTTAAACACAGTTTCAGGCTAAGAAAGTTACAAGTGCTGGATGAATGGGAATGATGCTGAATCTACTCTTTGAACTTAATTTTTCAAGGATTAGTTAGAGTGTTAGTTTGTTTTGTGATCTACTCATAGTAGCCTGCAGCTTCACTTTTCCTATTTTTGTAACCTTTATCTTTGTTACATTCTTTTATATTGCCCTTATCTTGGTCATAGTGTCTAGTAATACTGCATTCGTGCAGTGAACAGGCAACAGCAGCAGTACTGCAGGGTTTTGCTAACCTCTCCAGCATAATGTTGCTTTACCATTAAGTCACATTTCAGCAAGGCAAGTGTCTTCATAGCAGGGTGGTGAAAGAATGCCTTTAGAAAGGTGGCAGTTATCAGAAAAGCTCCAGTCATACTCCATGCTGTTGGTTGCCTGAGTTCATAGAAACAGTTTTGATGTCAAGATGGTACCTCTGAGTTTTTCTGCCAACTGTCTCCATTGTTTTCCTTTTGCTTTTATTTTGTGTCTGTGCAACTCAGAAGTCAAACTAGGTCACCTAGTAGGTGAAGTCCGGTGTTAATGAGAGTAATTAGGAAGCAAGCTGTTACTGGTTTGTTGCTGGCCATGCAAAGCAGGTAGTGGTCTGCATTCTTGAAGCCTGTAGGTCTAACAAGTTAGCATTGCTTGTGAAGTTATGGTTTCAATTCTGTTTCCTTTGGAAGCATAGCAGTGCAATATATATTTTTTTTAAAGAGATGAAAGTGGATGCCTCTCTAGGTTTGTCTGGCTGCTGATGTTTCTGCTTTCTAATGATTCACTGTAGCTATGAAGTATATCAGTCTTATTCTAAAACCACACCATCAAATTGTGAGCCCACCACACAGCGAGGTGATTAAAATAGAAATAACTGGATCATGAAAAGAGTGCTTCATTCTAGTTCCAAATCAGTCTTTCTCTGAAGCAGTTAATCCTTGGCATTTTACAGGCAAGTACTGCTATTTCTCTTGACCTCTCATATGTGGTGCTTTTCTGAAACACTTGATCTTCTGAAGTGCCATTTTTAATCTTGTAAATACATTTTCCCCTGAACAGTGCTCTGAGAGGTAATCAAGGTTGGGGGGTTTGTTTCCTCTGGTCAGCAGAACCATTAGTAATTCATCAGTCTGCTGTTTTATAGAAGTTATAGTTGATAAATAGATACACATTTTCTCTGGGGTTACTTTAAAGAAGCTCCTAGTGAGAGATTGGCATTTCAGCCTTCAGAAGAACACAGAATGATGGAAAGGCTTGGGTGACTTGCCTAACTTCTTTATCAATTACTGTGTTAAAAAAAATCCATTCTAGTTCCTGTCTCTCCAGCTGGCCAGCATCACTCTTTGTAGTTTCTCTACTATTTTTATTCTTCAGTTGTTTTTGGCTTCCAGTGTTACACTTAGGACTTCGCTTCACAGTCATACATTTAGTGCTAGGATAGTCTTTTTGTGTAACAAATGCGCTTTTTTCTTGTTTTTCTTGTTTCTTCTTGTTTTCTTCAGTTCTGCCTTAAGTATTTCTCCTTCAGTAGTGGTCATATCCTTCAAAGCTGGGTGTATAAATATATAACCTTTATTTTTACCAGGTGTTATGTATGTTCTTTTAGATATACTTCAAAAGAACTATGCGGTAGCAATTTTAATGTCTGTGGATGTTAATATTTGTACCCTTTTTGGTAGAACCTATGCTACTGACTTCCTTCTTTATATTTACTTGTGGAATTAACTCTTTGCTTAGATAAGTTATGTTTAATCTTTAACAGAGTCCTGGTTTTGGGTGAGATGCACTTGTCCCCAGAGCCAGAAGTAAGGTGGTCCCCTTTTCCTGGTTTGAGTTTGTAACTTCTCCAACACTTGAGGATTCTGAGTAAAGTAGTACATACTGTATGGAACCTTTATTTTTGAATAAGACCCTAGTCCAACTGATCCAGGAGATACTATTTTAACTACTATGCCCCTATGTAGAATTACAACCAACTTGCAGTGTGGCTTTTCCTTTTGTCTTCTAGAATGCCTGTATCTCACTAAAATATTCAGAATTACAATATTTTATTTGTGTTTACCTCTCTATTTTGAGAGGCTTATTTATTAGAAGTACTCCCATTTTTCTCTAAATTGATTTCTGTTAGATGCTCAGGATCTTGCAGCATCAGGCAGATTAAAAACTGAAGTGTTAATATCTGGTATTTGCTGCTTCTCTCAGTGGTGAAGGTCGTAGCCAACCTTCTGTCATAGCATTCTCAACAGTGTGTGTTACCTTACCCATCAGGATGGTGCTGGAAAGCAATTGACATATTCTTAGAACCACCAGCAAAAGTAATGTTCCCTTCATCTTTTTTTTTTTCCTACTTCTATACCCTCTGTAAAACTACACCTTGTAGTACGATGTAACTCTAGAAGAGTACACTCTTCTAAAGGTGTGTATCATCTGTTTTCTTCCAAATCAGCAGTGGATCCTGTGAAGTGAATGGCAAGATTTCAGGATCTACCTCTGCATTAGTGTCGCCAGTTTAATATGACATCTTCCAGGAACCCTCTTTAGAGAATTTGCAGTCAGACCTGACCAACCACTAAAGCCAAATGGGTTTGCAGTGCCTGGTAACCTCCTCTGAGCTCTTGATAGGGCCTTTGGGCTACTCCTGCCCTCTGTCCTATCTCCTCTGAAGAAACCTACTGCAATTAACAAAACACACAAAAAAAACAAAATAAAAAAAACAAACAACAAGGCAAGTCAGTACAGAGAGTTCACATTTTCTCAGTGCTTCAAAATTGTTTTTTTTTCTGCTATATGAAGATGGTGCAACTTCCAGTGTCAACCTTTAAGGAAAGTAGTAGATGCCACTCAGACAATTACTTAGCATTTCTATTGTATATGATTGTCTAACCTCTGCAATGCAAATTGATTTAGCATTTTAAATTGGATTGCACAAAATGTGATAAAATGCTGAAAATATGAAACAATTGGCTTGGTGTGATATAATTTGATTTTTCTGAACTTACATGGCTTACTGGTGCTGGCTTTGGTAATTAAATGGGTTTTCAAAATGGTCATTGTTGACCTAATTCTGTTGGCAGTGTAGTCAGTGGGAGTTTTAATATTGACTACAATGGGAACAGTTAGACCAACAGATTGCATTAGAAATCCCATGCTGTGTGTTTAATTTCACTTCCTGATACAACAATCTCTAAATATTAAAGTGAATTCTTGCCAAGACAGAAAAGCAGAACATGGCGCTTTTTTTGTCCTTACTGTATTCAGTATCCACTGTTATTAATGCAGTAGCCAAGTTAGCAGATGAAAAAGAATTCCTTTTTGTCCAAACTTTAGGATGCAAAATTTTGTATCTCTTTCTCTGTTTTCAGAGCTGGCATTGCTGGTCCATTAAATTTATATTGGTCAATTTTTCTCTCAACAAGCAAAATATCCAAGGGGATTTGACTGTCTTATCCAATTTAGGATAAACTTGCATCCTTCTTATGCCCTATTAAATGTCCATAATTCTCCTGAATGTTTTGGAATTGCTTTCTTTTCATGCTCCATTGTAGGTTAGTGTTAATACTATTTCTCCCATACCAACTTGTATTCTCCACATCACTGTTTTGATTTGTCCCACCATGGTATCTGAATAAATGATGGATAACCTGAATTTTGAGCCAGACCTTACAAGTTATTTTGACCATTTGTTGGTTCTTGCAGTTTTCCTGCTGAGACAAATTAGTCTGTTAATAACTAGAGTATTACGTTTCCCTTGTCACCTTGCTGTGGTTTATTTAATTTACTTTAGCAAGGTTATTGAGTAGCTTTATGGAAGAGGCTTTTTTTATGTAGACACAGACACACACACTGAGGGATTTGCTTTCCACTTCTGCAGGTAATATTAATTAAACTATCCACTGTGAATCATTAGCTAATGAATCTGTAGGTAGTTGATACTAAATAGAAAGTAGAGCATTAGATCTTCATCAGTACTTTAGGGAGCCTTGGAAACTTCTCATTTCTTTCTGGAGTGCTTCACGCAGTGTGCTAACATCTGCTCTCCTCCCTCTGTCAAAAGACTGTATGTGTTACAGAAATAACACAAAGTGCCACCCATTTTCACTGTTCTGTAGGATATTTTTTGTTTTCCTTTTCAGAGGGTGCAGAAATAATCTTCAGCTGGCACCAGAGTAATATCAGCTGTTCTAGCTTTGCAACACTAGACTAGACGCTCTTGCATGTAATTGTTGAGCATGGGAGTTTAGATATAAATGACTCTATAAATTAGTAATTCAGAGTAATGTTTACTAATATTCTTCTTTACCCAAGGGTAGTGTATCTTACACTTCTACTTACAGTGAATAGAAATTCCAGCATTCTTGAAGGATAGTCACTGTTTCTTACTCCCTGCAGTCTGAGTTATAGGGCAGGTGCCCATTGGGATGTGGGTTTTTTTTTTTTTAAGGGGTGTTAAAAATATAAATCTATCTTTTGAATTAGTAGAGGCTGTTTCTGTCATGGTAAAAACTGAAAAAAAAGCCTCATCTATATTTTTCCCTTTTAAGCATTTTTCTGTATTGTCTGGAGGTTGTGTGCATGGTAAATAAATAGGGAAGTATTTCTCACATCAGAAAGTTGCCTTGGTTAGAAAATGTGTCTGAAAATGGTTTTGTGGGGAAAAAAAATCTTGAACAATGAGTTCCTCTAGGCCTCTTGATTTAGTCTGTAGACTTTGCCCTTTTATCTCCTTTTGTTTGCTGGAGCTAATTCCTCATTCCCTTTGAAACCTGCTGCAGAGATTCTCTCCAACTGGAGAGTTCTGTAGAGTGTAGTCCTGCTGTGGTTCCTCTTTCTGATATTTGTCCATTTCAAGAGTATCTTCCAGTTCTAGTAAATGTCCAAAGCAAATGCAAACCCTGAAAATGGTTTTGTTGCCTTTGTCCCAGGGTTGTATATCAGTGTTGTTTCAAAAGCTGCTACATAGACATTTTTAAAAAGTATTTCTTGTCTTCTGCCAGCTCTTCCTGTGTGTGGCAAGATCTGGAACATGACGCTTCTTTTTCCTTTGGCCTTTTCTCTTTAGCAACAAAAGTTGATATGTCAGCACTCAAGTTTGCAGGATTCCTTCTGTTATTGATCTTCATCTCAATAGGCCTGTGATAAAAGAACAGCAGTAGCTTTTACATTTCTGATCTCAGGAACCCTGCTGGTTACACAAAACCCTGAGGGTGAGGTGCGGCTTTGGCTGTGAACTGCAAATGCTGCATCTACAGTGGGAGGAGAAATGGAAGCTTTGAGCTTGGATTTAGATTTGATTTTGGTGAAATAGCTTGAAATGCTAACGAGCTCTGCAGAAGAACCTCTGCTTTTGTGTTCCTGGGTTCCTCAAGTGTGTGGGATAACAGCCACGTAATAGACTTTCTTCTCAGCCCACGTTTCTTGCTCACTGACTTTAAAAAAGCAAAACGAAAAATAATTATAAAATGCACAGCTTGCTGGAGTGGGTTAGAAATGTGCTGCTAGTGCATTGCATAAGGAATATTTAGTTTCCTAGTGATTTCAAGGCTCTGCAAGTAATATTCTCCCCACAACTGCTTGGGAAGGAGACAGAGCTGCAATTACAGATGGGGATTTGGGATCCAGGGAGAACACCCTTGTTACTTGTGCAAGGTCATACAGAGAGTAAATTTCTGAACAGAGAAGAGAGCACTGTCAAGGTCTCTTTCAGAACTCCAGAGTCACTAATGGAGTCTCATTATTTTCCTTGCAGTTTTAGACCTGTATAATTACAGGTCCCCTGCTGACCTAGGAATGCAGTATCAGGAATTCTTTGTGATGGGGATTCTGATGGTCCTCCAATTTGACCTCCTGCTTGTTGTAGAGCTGTCATTGCCAAGATCAGACTGGGCCACACAAGAGTTTGTCTAGCTCCTGTCTTGAGACTTAGAAGGATAGCAGCTCTGCAGCCTCTCTGTGAAGCCTGTTCAGTGTTGCACTGCCCTCCTGGGGAAGTGTCTTCTTGTGTCTGCTGTAGGACAATGGATGCTGGATCCTTTCCCCTCATTCCCCAAGGCCCAGACATTTATTGTGAAACAGAATGAGATGTTGTTAAGGAGGTGCACTTCTCTGATACCACCTAACATTTCTGATTCAAGTGTAAAAGCTTATGAAAAGTGAGATAGTTTTAAGATCTGATGGCACTTAAACTGGACCTTCAGGGAAGGAACACAAAGGAATAGTCTGCAAATTACGCTCTTTTGCCTGCATTTCTGGGAATGAAAATGTGAACTTTAACAGATCTCTTGGACTACCAGAAGGGTCTTCTCAGGAGTGGGGTGAGCTTGCCTTTTTCTCTCCTGGTCAAAATTCTGAAGTTTCTCTTTCATTTGCTCAGGTGCTGACATTGATTCACTGACTCTGTGGTTTTGTTGATATTTTTGAGACATTGTCAAATAGTGAAGAAAGGTTACCCTTATATAAAACTGGCAAGAGGATTTGGCACAGTTACTTGTATGAATTTGGAACATTGGAGGCATAAGAACCATTGAGTCTATGTAGCACACTCAGGTTGACTAGGTGATGTCATTGGTGTTTCATTTTCTGTGAAAATACTTTTATTACATAGTATTTTTAATGTAAAATAATTTTCTTTCTTTTGCTGAAGGGACAATGGAGACCGATCCCGGCACCGAGCTCCCCGGAATGCCCGCATGTCTGCACCATCGCTGGGGCGCTTTGTCCCAAGGTAAGGTATCTATGTGTAAGAGCAAAAGGTGTGGAAATCCTGGAGGTACCAGTTGCAGTACAGCTCTCTGGTGCTTGCAGGTGGATTGCTTTTCTTGCGCAGCGTGTCTTAATCCTTGGTTTGCAGTTTCTGGGACTCCTGGGATGGCATGTTCGTATAAGCTGCTCATCCTGTGATGTTTGAAAGATAGCATGGTCTTAGTGCTTTTTACTTACAGGTTGAGGCCACAGCGTGAAGGCAGAATAGGAGGAGAAAAGAATCTGATCAGAGATTCTCAGCACAATGTGCTGGTTTGAGGTTAGGAAACTATTGTGGGAGGTAGAGGATTTGTTTAGTGCTGATCTTTGCAGCCACGTTGATCAGAGGAGGATCTAATCTGTAATTTACTTTTTGTTTGAAGCAGAGAAGTGGTTTGCTAAGCAGAGGATTCCAGCCTTCCCTCTAATGTAGTCTGCTGGAATGTAGTCATATTTCCTCAAAGTAATTGCAGTTGCTCTTCAGGGCTGTAGTACACAGGGTGGCTTTCTCCATGTTTTACTCTCTTGGTTTTGCAGACGCTTCTTGCTGCCAGAGTACTTGCCTTATGCTGGGATTTTCCACGAGCGGGGACAGCCTGGCTTGGCCACCCATTCCTCTGTCAACAGGGTCCTGGCAGGTAATGAGATTTCCTTGTTTGCAGTAGTCATGTATATTAGTGGTGTTTTCTCATGAATCTGAGCAGAGAAGGATTGATCAGGAAAATAATTTCCAACTTTTGAGGTTCTATTTTAGTTGTCTGAAGCAAAAGAAAGGACTGTTGGATTGATGTAGTAAGCTGTCATTCAAGTGCTTGAGCACTGCAGATTCCATGCTTCAGGTATATGTATGGAAGTGTCTGCATAGATTGGGGACGGGTGTTAACAATTCTCCCTTTATTGAACTTCTTCTCCTATTCCTAGATGTCTCTTTTTAAACAACCTGACAGACTAATGATCAGCTTGCTGCAGGTCCTTCTAATTGAATTATAGGGTGCCTTGTTCATGTTCCGGCTAGGAAGATGCACACAAGGCAATGTGGGATTCAATTAGGATCTTAATAAGTGCATATTAAAAACCTCAGCTGCCACCACATACAGCACACAGGCATTTGGGAGCCTCAGAGGGCAAGCGGAGGTGGGAAGGGAGGTGGGGGAAAGGGGAGGAGAAGTATGGCAGTCTGGCAGTTCATGAATGAGATGGTTAGAGATGACACATATCTTGAGGGTGAGTCTTCTTTGCCTGGGTCTGAGTTGCTCTGTAATTAACCCCAACGTGGGGGAGTAATTTTGGAGCTTGGGGAAGAACACGAGATGATGTATGGACAGGTAGGTTGGGATGTGGTTTTCCTCCTTCCTTAAGGTAATCACATGAGCATCACTGAAAGGAGTGCTGAAAGTTTTCTCAAGAGGCTGCATGACCCTTTAACCTATCCTAAGGTACAATCGACTCTGCCTAAGCCATTTTTGACAGGATTTATCTAACCTGTTTTTCTTGAAGTTTTCCCAATCATTTTGGGGTAGAACTATTGCTGTTTTTGCAATGCTGGTTTAGTATGACAGTGGTCTTGTCTTTGGTAATAGATTTCCATCATCTTCCAGACTTCTGTCTCCGTGGACATTTTGGGTTGAGTGATTCCTAGTGCTGTTCCAATAATCATAAGAACTCGGCCAAAGTCTCATCCAAAGCACCTCTGCTTGTATCCCTTAGGAAACCGTGGCGCTAACCTACAGCATTAGCTGGTGCATGTACTTGCCTGTGCTTGCTGCCTGTGTGGGCTTTGGCTGTTGGCACGTGGAAGCAGCACACTGGCAGATAATTACTTGCTGCCAGGCAACACTGCAGAACTCTTGTGTCGCCCAGTTTTGCTGGAGACACCTGCCTTCATCCCTCCTCCAGGCCTTCTTGCGGTTTCCTGTTCCACTGTGGCTGGGAAATAGCTTGGCTTTTTCATCTACACTTTTTGGGGAATTTGAGCCCCACAACACACCTGCTTGCTGTTTCTTGCATGTATGGCAAGAATATCAAAGGAAGACAGAAACTGTAATCATGGGTGTTTCAAAAAACAAGATCAGTCTTTTCTGTGTGATGCTGTGCTGAGCCTTTGTAAGTCAAGGTTTGTTGGCTCTGGCAGTGTTGTGGAATCTCACACTGGAATGGCTGGGACTCCACAGTAAAGGCTTTTATTGACTTAAATATAAAATTAATTCTTCCAGTAGCTGCTTGTGTGTTGTTGTTTTAATATTTGGTTTATTTTACCCATGCTTTCAGCTTTCAAAGTGTTTTTTACATCCACGCTCAAAAACTTGTTCATATGTTGCAGAAAAAGGAGAGTTGAAATTGCAAATATTAGGTGGAGGCATGATAGGCAAGAACTAGAAGACGAGGTTGCAATTGTGGAATAGCCAGAGAATTTCGTACACTCGTTATGTTGGTGAGCAGCATTGTCATTTTCAGTGTTGTATTTCAGAGCCATTGAAAGTTACAATGCTGATGGTATACTTTCCTTTATATTTAGCCTGTGCCAAGGCTTGTGGTAGCTCTTTCTTTGGTATCGTGGTGAAAAACCTCTATTTAAACCCAAAAGTACTTTAACCCTGCCCTGGTAGTTATGGGTGAGGTTGACAGCCTTGACTGAGGAAAATATCAATCATCTATTTTCCTGTTAACACAGGCTAATCTCAGCTTGAATGCTTTGAATTGCTTCATTCTGCCATGTATCCAGACTGTCATTTTTGAATTATGTCTAAATGCAAAAATGCCACATGTATTTCTTACGTAACCTCTACAGCATTTGAGAAGAGATACCAAAAAACCCTGTGTTGCTAACCTGACAGTTTTCTAAAAACTGACAGTAGACTTCTGTGATCAGGTATGAGTGAAAGCTGCTGTTTGGGAAAATACATCCAATTATACTTCTGCTCCTGTCCACTGCCCCATTTACTGCTGTATGCTGAGAGGAAATCAAAGAAGCAGATGGAGATCTTAGTGTGTGAATTACTGTGGTGTGCTGACTAAACTTCTTAATGTCAGAGCTCTTGCTGTCAGGTTCTGTCCATTTACTTTCAGCTCTCTACTTTATGTGAACAGCTTTCTGTTGTTTAAGTGTCATTCTCACGCGAATGTAGCACAGACAATCGCTGCACGCTAGGGAAGACTACCTGGAGCCTGAATCCTTAGAGTTAAGTTTATTGAACCCCTAAAAATTACAGGTTATCTATGCAGATGGATTAGTAGAGCAGTGCAGTGGGTTGGACAGAATGACTGACATGCCAGGCAGAGCTTAGGTCAGATCAGAGCCCTTCGTTCTAGTCAGGGGACTGGTGGCCATCCCTGTGCCAAGGCACTTCCAGGGGAAGCATGGGAAAGGTGGCAACAGATGGGTAGAGTAGGTGGGAGCCCAGGGGAGAATGAAGTGATACCAGTCAACATGACAGACAGAGAGATCTCCATGCCAGCAGCCTAATTTGCATGGAGCACTGGAACAGAGACTCCAGTAGCACCTGCCTGCCTTCTTATCTCCTGGTGCAGTTCAGATCTCTCAGCTGATACAGAATGCTGCATCACTGTGCTTTCTGGCACCAAGTAAAACACCATGTGAAAATATATTACATCAACATTGTTACCTTTAGCATTGAAACTTGTAATCACACCAAAAAGTGTTGGTAGTTTGACAAGTTATATTTTTCTGTAAAGTCTACGTTGATTGGCAGTAATTACACTGTCCTCCTTTAATCCTTTATTAACTGAGTCTTATATCAGCTTGTTCATTATTTTGTCTGGAATCAATGTCAGGTTGACAAGACTGACAGTCTCATCCTATTTCAACCTTTTAAAATACTGGTATAACACTGGCATATTTTTCAGTCTTCCATATTCCCCTTTATTTCAAGACTCATCAAGAAATCTGAGAGTTCATTTGGCAGCTCTTTTAAGGCTCTTGGTAGTGTGGGCTGCAAGCCACCCTCTGCACTCTCCTCTCTTTGGTGAACTGCCCGAAGTGTTGGAGTTGTGGTCTCCAAGGAAACATCCATACAGTGAAAGCTAGTTGAAGTGGTTGTTTGCTATAGTGGTGATGACAGCAGCAAATATATTTTTGTTTCTCACTTTGTATGGCTGATTGATTGCATGTAGCAATATAGGTGGAAGACTGCATCTTGGGGCCATTTCAGTCTTAGAGTCTCTTGGGTTCTCTGCCATTTGTGGGTTAACAGAGTGGGGGTTTGATTTTTGGTTAGGTTTTCTTTTTACTTCTTTTTTTGAATTGTTTTTTTCTTCTACACTTCCCAGGAGATACCAAAGAGATGTTCTGGGTGGTGAAGTTACACCTTTTCTAGTGGGAGTTAGTACTGCTGCAAAGCTCAGCAGTGTTAAAATGTCCAAGGAACACACAGCTCAGTATTGTGTTTACTACCTCCTACTGCTTCTTTGAAATGTTTCTGTAAGCTGAGTATTTTGAGTATTTCTGCCCACTGTTTTGTTTGCGATTGGTGTTTGTTTGTTTCTTTGGTTCATTTATTTGTTGGTTTTCGTTAGGTCTTTTTGGTTTTTTTTAAAATAAATTTCTCTTTGTCCTAAGTTGCATTGTGAAGCAGGACACTATTAAGTTGTGATGGCCAAGTTATAGATATTTTTTGGCATCTGGTAGCACAGACCAGGATGTCCATTTTAATGTATTTTTTTAAATCAGTAAATACATTTAAAAGAAAAGTTTTACATCATTGCCACTGAAGTGCTTGTGACCTCTTGTTCCCCTCTGTGAACTTTTGCCTCAGGCTTTATTGTAATTGCTTTGGGATGGAAAGAGACATGTTAATGGTATAGTGAAACAAGGAAGGCCTTAGTTTCAGTTCAGTGGAAGCTTAGGGGAAGAAGAGAATCAGTGTTTCCCAAGGAAGTTTGAAGGAGGCTTTAAAAATTGACACAAATGCCATTTGGTTGGCATTTCTGTTACTCATTAGGAGATCTGCAGATGAAAGTTTATGGTAGTTACCTAGCTTTGTGAAATGCTTTTGTCTTGCCTCACTTTGTTTTAATAGGCTTCTAGTCAGTTATGTGTATCTTAACAAACAAAATATTTTTCCTTGTGTGGTCATAGGTCATGTTTATCTGTTCTGGCTTTGCCACCAGACTTATCTGTTTAAACACAATCCAGCTCAGTTGCTGTGAGTCTTCCACCTTCTGGGAAGATCCAGGTTCCGCAGGGCTTAAGGGTTGAGTGATATAAAATCTGCATTTACAGTTTCTGAGTGATTTTGTTGCTATCTCAGGGTAATAAATTCAGACCAGAGACTGAACACTTACATGTAGTCAAAGAATGAGTTTGATTACAGGTTTTTCTATATCCCACACCTCTTCAGGGTGTAGCTGCCGCAAGAGCAATAATGGTTCAGCTTTGGATCTCTTTGCTGGAGTTGCAAAAGCAAGCTGTCTGTAGCCTTGTTACACTGGCCTGGGGCTGAGGCTATTGATGAAGCTATGAATCAGTTGATCCCTTTAATGGGAGCCTAGAATTTCAAAGTGTGAAGTTTGGATGTTGTTTTCCCCAAATCCCATAAGCTATGCTGTTCTTCAAAGCTTTACTTCCTGGGAGAATTCAAAGTCATGTGTCTTCTGGTGAATTTCTATACTTCAGCCATCAACTGCTAACACACAATTGTTAGAGTGTATGAAGTTTCATCATGGTGAAAATTAGCTAAGATGGTTAAATGTCATCCTTCTGGGACAGGAAGGATGTGATTGAGCATGTGATAGTTCTTCTAATAGGAATTATGGTGATGGCCTCTCACCAGCGACAGGAACTAGTTAAGGTGCCTCCTGGTGCACATTCCCAACCTGTTAATCACTCTAGCTGTATTTAGGGCTAATTTCACAAGTGAATGGCTCTAACCTAACACCAGCTAAATGGATACCAGTGAGCCTGTGGTACATGCAGCTGCATAGCTGCATTGGTTGCCATTGCAAGTAGAGTTAGCCCTACATGAACCTTTCACTTCTGCTCTAATGATAGATGTGACCACGATAAAAGGCTTCTTTGCCTTCAAAACCATGTTGAAGGCAGATCTCCAGTTCCTCTGGCATTTCAGGTGTGATTGCCTCCTGTGGCTCAAGTCATCTTGGCCTAATCCTGTTCTGTCATCCACAGTATGCTGTTCATTCTGTTTTGAGATGCTTCCATCCCTCAAATGTGCTTGTAGTGATGCATAGCTGTGCAGGGTAAGACAGATAACTTGGGAGCTTCAGAAGGCCAGCAAAAGTTGATGGGAAGACATATTGCCAGTTGTCTCTGATGTACTCTGTTTTTCAGTATTAGTAGTTACGTATTTTCTGTACAGCTCCCTGAGATTTGAGTGTTATTCTGAATCTGTACCTTCAGCTGTCCATCACTGGCTTATTGATATTGGCTTGCTTCTGCCTTTTCATCTGAGACAACTGTGTGAATTTGAATTAGTATCCTGATCTAATCCTGCTTTTCACAGTAGACAGTCCTGTAGCATAATAGAATCGATGCACATAGCTGTGTGGCTTTCTATGCTGCGTGTTTCTGTTATAAGTCTATTTGGTACTGCTAAACATGGAAAGATGTGAACCAGTAACTTTATTTTTTTGTGTTTTTTCTGTGATCTACGTCAGTGGACACTAAATGATATAAGAGGCTTAAAATATGCCTCAGATTCTTGTGTGACTTGAAAGCTATAGATACCTGTCACCTTCATCACAGACTTGAGAGCAGTTTATAATTTCTGTGAAAGTGCAGCCTTTCATGCAGAAATGTAAGGAGGAAAAGAGGCTGTGTGGCTTAATTGCCAATGAGTTAACTTCTTCCAGGAGGGAATGATGGAGAGTGTCCCTTCATGGGACTGGTGAGAGGTATCTTCAGAGACGTTGATTTCCTCAACATGGTACTTAAGCTTCTGAAGACAGTAGGATTTTGGAAATGTGGAGAAGGCTTTAATTGTGTGACATCTTCTTATCTAAGTGTTCACTTATAAATTTGCTTCGTGTATTCTAAAAACACACTTGCAGGCCTTGAGCTTTCTTGAAGGTTAGTTGCTGCACCTCAGCTCTTATCTGCCTTTGTCTCTCACCAGCTGGTGTTTTCTTAGATCAGTCTTCAACCATGAAAGTTTTGAAGGTTGCTGCTCAATTACAGTGGAGTATCTGTAAATAAAATCCTGGTAGTTCCGTGTCCCATTTGCAGAATAAAGTCATATACTGTGGGTTAACTTTCTCGTAGTATTAGATGCCTTCTTGACTTCAGTTCACAGATTCTGTAGCTGTGGATACAGGATTGTACCACATCGTGATTATAGTCAGAAGGTGAACTTCTTAGCACATATTCTTCAAATGAAATTCCTCTCTCAGAAGAGAGAAGACGGTTTGTTAATGCTAAAGAAAACAGGTCTAGAAAACAGCCTGTAATACACAACTTTGGTGACCCTGGGATCAGGTAGCTGCTCCACAGATGCTACATTCTTCCTAGCAGGTCCATTTTTATAGTACTTTAGTAATTTTTCGCTGTATTGCAAGACAGCAGACAGTTTGTTTTTTCCGGCTCTGTGCTTTAATTGGCAGTCCAGCTGCCTCTTTACTGGAGCTGTAATCTGTGTCATCCTGTATGTCGTACCTTGGCACAGTGAAGGCTGATAGGTAGTTGATGCAATTAGCCTTTGAATGACCTACAGGCAATCTCTTCTGAAATGCTGGTCCAGTGCAAAGACCCCCTCAGAAGTGTTCCTAAGCTGGTGGCATTCATTTTGATGCAGATCTGAGCTAAACAGGATTTAATTCTGTCTGCCTAGATGTCTCCTGAAAGTACATGATAGGTAGTGTTAAGAAAAAGCCATTAATATATGCATTTATGTGATGGAAGGGGTTGTGTGTGTTGTTTCCAGTTAGCCTTTCCCTCACATCCAAAATACCAAAATCTATATTGAGAGTCTGAGCAGTTACTCATCCTTATTTTCATGTCCACTCCCGCTGTACACTGTCATGCACAAAAAGCATAAACAGCCAGAAGGTGTTGGGGTAGCTTCTGTGTGGAATAACTTTAATCTGACTGCCTGCTTATTATGCCCTGCTTGCTCTGTGTCTCTGTTCACTTGCATCTTCCACTTAGCAACAGATGTGCTCTGTGGTCACAAAGACTTCTCTGTTTACATCTGTGAACAGGTACAGTGAATTCTTTGGTTGGGACATTAAGAATGCGTAGCACTAGAGATTGTAGGGCAGATGGAATGAACTTGAATCACAACCCTGGTAAGATATTATCCCGTTTGGTTCCGAGACTAGAATACTCTAAAGGCTGGTGTGATTCCAAAATCAGTTTAATTTCTGAAATAAATTTTGTGTATCAATGTCTTTGTATGTAAAGTACCTTCATATCTGAGAACTGGAGATTTTCCATGAGTCTCTTAAATATTGCACAATAAAGGGGAGTTAAAGAGTCAAAATCCTGCTATTAGCACTTTAAAGCCTGGTATTGCTCAGTCCTTTTTGTTCTTGTCTTCCTTTTATGCTTTTGTAACCCAAGCCATAGCTCATCACAATCTGCTAAGTCTGGGAATGTGTTAATTGAGAGGACTTCGAGTCAACTGGAAATAAGAATCCACAGCCATGTGCATTATGTGAGGTATTTACGCTGTAATTTTGGGGTCATCTGACTTGGGAGGCCAAGCTTCCTGTATAGTTAGCAGAGACAAAGAAGCCTCTGCTCTGAGGATTCATCACCTGAAGTGATCTGAAATGAGGTGCTCTGAATCTTCTGTGGAGCTGCCAGTATATTTAACATTGATTAGATAAAGAGTTTTGGAAGAATACTTTTCTGCTGTGGGTTACTTAGATCCCTAAAATTAGGCAGGCTACATCCTGCTCTGATGGCAGAAAGGATGTTATCTAGAAGAGATCTTCATTCATCTCATGGATTACGGATCGGAGTGCACCTGCAGCAAAACTGGGAGGAGTAGGTGATGAACCAGAAAGTTATGGTGCTGTTCAGAGGGGCTTTCGTAGGCTGGGTAATGGACCAGCAAATCTCATTAAGTTCAGTGAAGACAGATGCCAAGTCCTACCCCTGGGGGAGAATCACCCCGTGCACCAGTAGAGGCTGTGGACTTACTGTCTGGAAAGCAGCTTTGCAATGAATGACCTGAGGGTTCTGTGGACAGCAAGTTGAACATGAGCCAGAAAATGTGCCTTTCAGAAAATATGGTCATCAGTGTTGAATTAGGAAGAGCATTACCAGCAGATTGAGGGAGGTGATCCTTTTCTTCAGGCCTGGAAAGGCCACATTTGTAGTACTTTGTCCAGTTCTAGACAAACTGCAAGGAAGGCGTGGACATACTGGAGTAAGTGCAGTGAAGGGCCACAAAGATGAGTAAGGGTTTGCAGACTGACTTGAGAGAATCGGTTGAGACAGACTCAGCCTGGAACTCTTCAGCCTGGAGAAGAGAGGGCTTGGACTGCATCTTGACAATATGTATAAATAACTGAGGGAATGAAGAAAGCCAGATCCTGTTCAGGGATGTCCAGTGAAAGGGCAAAAGGCAATGGACACAAATTGAAATTCCATTTGAACTCAAGAAAACTTTTTCTTTCTGTGAGAGTGGTCAAATTCTGAAACAGCTTGCCTGTGATGATTATGGGGTCTCTATCTTTGGAGATATCCAAATTTAACTGGAGATAGTCCCCCGTAACCTGCTGTAATTCACCCTGCTCTGAGCAGGGGAATGGTCTAGAGTATCTCAGAGGTCCTTTCCACTCTCAGTCTTCAGTGTTTCTCTGAAATGACTGAGAGTGGAGTGTGTGTGAGAGTGGCAGTTGAAATCCATTTACTTGGAGGGCCAATCTTTCCTGCAGTTGCTTTGTTCCCAGTGGTGATCCAACCAATGATACCATTGTGAATGAGTGTTATTACAGCCCAGAGTGAGATGAGGTATTTTGGGACCAGTAATGTGTATCCCATCTGCAGTTTGTGAACTCTTGTTTTGGGCAATGTAGCGACTCTGCAAATGGCTTTGGGGAGTTGTGCATGAACCAGTGGGGTATGGATTCCTGTCATGCTGCTACAGCTCTACAACCTTATGTAGGCAGGCAATATTGGGGAGTATGAAACTACTGTTGTCTTTTTATATGGTCTTATTAACATCATTCCAGATGATGTTCAAATCCATGTGCAACTCTTTGTGTCTACGTTTCAAAAGAACTCAATATAGCTGAAGGAAGAATTAGCTGAGGAAAACTTCAGCTATAGAATGACATAAGCTTAATGTACTTAACTAATCAAAGAAGTAGTAGGTAGTTGTTGTTACTTGATTGGTCTAGATATATCTGGGGGAAAGATTTCTGATAGAGCACCCTTTAATACAATAGACAAAAGACCTTTTCTGCATAGAAAGATGCAGAACCTGATATCAGAACAATTTAGCTTGGAAAAGAAAAAGACAGATACTTGAGCTGTGGTGTTGGGAGTTTTTTTATTTCTTGAGGTCCTGCCACATAAAGTTCACCACTTACCTTGAGATAACTGATTGCCGAAACAGGTTTTGTTTTCAGTACATGGGGTGTTTAAACTAGCAAAATAATTGCCTAGTCTCAAAGGAAAATTTATGACCATAGTACTGGTTTCAAAGTTCCTGGTACATGTACAAAGTTTTCATAGGGTGTCTTCAGTGGTCCCATTGCGGGAGGGGTTCTTCCACCATTTGCATCATATCACAAGCTGTTGTCTGTTCCAGTGCAGCATGATGGAAGCAAGCATTTCATCTGAGAAAGCTTGTATAATGTATTTTCTGATGCAAACTGTTCCAGTAAGCCTTTCTTTGATTTGGTGGCTGTGAATCTAAAGCTGCCTTTGAGATTTAGAAAGGCATTGGAGAGAGGTGATCATGTTCTTAAAAGTGAAGGGTGCAGGCTGATTCCTTTGTGTGCATTGTTAAAGAGATGAATTTCTAGATATCATTATATCAGAGAGGGGTAAGGCTTTGCAGAAGTGCTCATCTTTTGTGGGCGGTGAGGGCCCCTTGGGGACCTGTCTCTTTGTGGGTGGTAAAACTCACTTAGCCATAAAAGTATTTTCCCAGAGCTTGCTGCCTCCTTTAAAAGGGGAAAAAAAAAAAAATTAAAAATTTACCCACGCTCCAGAGCGCAGAGGGGAGGCAGGAACCCGTGCAATCTGCCGTGCAGAGGGGCAGGAATCCTCAGTGGCCTGCCACATTTGGCTGTCATCTTTGAAGAGATTAGTCATGATTTTTGCTAATGTGTTTTATGGGTAGGGTGAGGGGGGGGACCCAACACCACAAAGCAAACCCTAATCCAGATTTGCTATGCCCAGTATAGAGTATCTTCACAGACATTTTTATAGCACCTTGCCCTAAAGATGGAGGACGTTCTTGCTATGGCAACATAGTTGTGTTTTGAATAATGGATCTAGCAAGAATGCCATGTGCTGATCTCCTGGTCCCTTTTGCAGGAGGACAGGATTGTACCATTGGATGTTTTACTTGTAATTAAGCATTAATGTCCAAATCTGTTATCACTTAGTGCATACAAATCAAAGGTCGTGTTAGCTGTTAGATTCTGCGGTAGTGGTTTTTCCTTCACATAGTATTGTCACTCAGCTGGTACTGTTGGTTGTATGCTTGTGGTCTTCTGGCTTTCCTTGATTGGGGAGGAAGATGTATGGGAAGATCTTGGCAGGATTAGCGACAACTTGCTTGCTTCCTCAGATTTACTTTTAACTTGTGGGTTTATTTTACTGGGTATTTTACCTTAACATGAGCCATTTTAAGTTGCCCTCTGTGTGGAACCTGAAGGAGTTTTAGAAAATGCCTGTGGCAAGGGCAGAGACTAGGAAATAAATTTAGGTTTCAGACTTTCCTCAAAACATAAAGGCTGGATTGGTCACAGCTTTTGGGTTGTTGAAAATGTGGAGGGTGTTAAGTGTTTTGCATGAGGTGGGGAAGTTCTTGAAGAAAACTGAGCAGAGAAGCCAAACAGCATTTGTGCAGTAACAAATGTGGGCTCTAATTAGAATGAGAACACTAGGTAAGTTGATACTAGCTTTTTAACTCGCTGCCTCAGAACTCAAAAGTAAATGCAGACAGCCGGAGATTTTGTACACTAGAAAATATAAACAGGATCCAGGAGCAGAGGTGTTCCTCGTATGTGTCCCTCCATTCCTTGTTTGTTTATTTTTTTAAATTAGTACGCCCACCACTTCTGGAATGTGGCTGAAGTGGGAGTGGTCTCCAGTGTCTGCAGAGCTCAGAGCTGGTTTTCAACTAAGCAAGAGCTGCAAGTTAGTGCTACTGAAAGAAGCTATATTTTGCTTTCTTGAGCAGCAGGTTGATGTGCTCTCCTGTTGAGCTCAGTGTGGGCTGTAATCCAGAAGCCCTGGCAGGCAGAAGTTGTTATGTTTCTGAGAGTTCAAAATCAGCAAGAGCTGTGAGCCAGCCTCTGCAAATATAACAGCTCTGGACTCTGATTTCCCTCGTAGCCTGGCTTCTGAGTTCCACTCTTGCTGCTCTGGGAACTAGATTCACATCTCTTCCCCTTGCTTCAAGCACTGCCTGAAACAAGGTACAATTTCAGCTGTACCAATATGCTTCAACCCACCAGGTTTTGCAGCAATAGATGGGAAGGAGTGTGTAGGTGTGGCTTATGGCCCATTAGATAACTTCAGGGCTGGCACCAGAGTGTGGAAGAAGTTGTAGTGATGGTCATAATTGCTTGGTTGTCTCTTTCAGCATCTTTGGGGTTGGTTAGAGTGGTAGTGGTAGGTAGAAGCCATTTACAGAAAGCAAGGGAAGAGCAATCAAAGAATCAAAAATGTTAGTTCCTTTGCTAAGAAAGAGTTAGTGAGAAGAGTTAGACTACTAGTCCTGAGTTTTGACCAGCAAAGGGGTCACTAGAAGTAGAGCAGGTTCAGTAGTAGTTGAGTTGGAAGATACGCTGGAGAGGAAAAAGAGCAGTGACTGCCAGGAGTTTGTATACAGTTTGAGAGCTAAAGATGAGAAGGACATATGGAACAATGTATTTCCTGTTCTTATCCTAGATGTCCCAACTGTGATCCAGCATCACTGAGAAATTTAGAAATGCAAGAAATTAATGCATATTTGTATTGTGAGAGGGAGGAGACGAGCATGCACGTGTTTACTGACAAACGGCAAGGGACAGAAACAGATACAAAAGAGGGAAAAATCATAGAGGCCGGTGGAGAGCTTAGAGTGGCTGGGAACATGCTTGTGTCTGTTCTGGGAAGGATTGCGGGAAGGGAAGGTTGAAAAGGTAGAGGAAGTAATGTCACTTGGTAATTTTCTTACAAGCAGCTGAGATTCTGCGCAGAGACAAATGGAAGCTGGAGGAGGGGAGGGTTTGTGGAATGAGTCAAAGGTAGCTGAGATTGCAGGCGTGGGTTTCAGTTAAGCTGGAGAAACACTTTGTCTTCTTTCAAACAATTGTTCGTATTAGCATTCATGGTGTGGGCATGCATGCACCCATCCATGTGATGTCTCCTGGTGTGCTGCACACAGGAGCTGTTTGAGGATCTATCTTTTGGTTCACCACAGACCAACCAAATCAGATCTCGGGGCTTCTCTGAGGTGCCAGAGTAGAAAAGTGTAGTGGAAGGAATTGGTATGGTGGCAGTTTTCATTAGTATTGTCTTGCAGTAGATGGTGGAATGGGTACTGCAGAGGTGGGTCAGGCTCAAAATCTGGTGGGAAGGAGGCAAATACCCAACACCTACATATGCATCCCCCACAACCCCATTATGAGGACACTGAAAAGTGTAAAGGAAATCCAGAAGTACTTCGCCAAAGTGGAAGGAAAAGAAGGCACAGAAGAAAAAAGGCTGAGGGGAGACAAATAACTAAAAGTGCTCATGGACTGAAAAACACAGCAAGATGAAGTGAAAAAAAAGAGCTGATGGTAAATGCTGGAAGACATTAAGTTGTGACAGAGAGAGACTCAATAATAAAGTTTAGAGAAATATCTCGTAGGCCAAATGGAATGAGCAGATTTGCAAAGATTTTGAAAGGTAAGGTGAGAGAGCATTTTGCTGAGGTTTTTATTGGATTCTGTATGTGGAAGGCATGTAAGTTATGCAAGGGGAGTGTGTTTCTATATTTTCCTGGACCCGCTGGCCTGGCTGATGAGGTTCCATGGAAGAACCCTCATTCATGGATCCCTGCATGTGTCTTGACACAAGAAACAGTGAAAACTGAAGACAAAGCCCTGTCGTAACTTCTTAGCTTGCAAAGAAACTAGCTGTAAGTGGATCACTGCCTGATCACTCCTGTGCTTTTAGTGAGCTACTGCCTAACTTTTGCTGTCCTATGACTTGTGAAGCCTAATAAAATTGTCATTTGGAACTGTAATTTTACACTGAATCCTAGTGGGAGGCTGGCTTGGGGTGTTCGTCATCTTCTAGAATGTACCACTGCTGTTTCTTTGATCTAGTAGGAGCAGGACCTCTGACTGCAGCTGTGAGGGTGAGATCCTGGAACATTTCACCACGGTTCCTTTTTAGTTTGTGACCCCTACTCTTCAGTAAAGGATGTCTTGCTCAAAGTCTTGATTGTGTATAATTGAAAATTTTACTATAAACCAGTAAATTGTGATTACCCTATTTTCATCATATGAAATTTCCCTCCACTTTTGCTTGTAAATGCTGTATGGAATCGCTGAGGTGGTTATTTTGTACAGCAGCTTCTTGGGCAGGTCTACTTAGGACCCTCTGGAAGCATTATGAGTTAATTCAAGATGGATTAAGGTCAAATCTGCCCTAAAAAAGAAATTAAACCCATCTAAGTATCCATTCATTGTGCAGTGCAAGACCTGCATGCTGCATATCTAAGAAGTACTTCTGCTGCCTTAGTTTTTCTGGATGTGGCTTTGAGTTTGACTTTTAACACTTCTTAAAAATAATGGGATACAGTGGTAGTCTCCTTTCATCTTGGAGTCAGTTTCGTAATTGCAGTGGGTTGGAGCTGTCTGTGATGAGCTGAGCTGTAGCACCGTTTTAGAGAAGTCACTGTGAGGTCGTGAGTTTGGCCAAACTTCTTGGTGGAGTCCTGACTTCTGGGAGCCCTGACCCTGCACCACTGTTCAAATGTTGTGTGGTTACTTTCATGTTGTTACACGTGCTCTGCCAAGGTGTGGACTACCATGCTGTGTCAGTCCTCCTCTGCACACTCGGATCTGGGTCACCCCTGGAGCCTGAATCTCTGCACTGGCTCCAAACAGAGATCCCTGAGCACTTGCTGGGGTGCAGCAACCTGCTTGGTGCCTTAAAGCTAGTGGCAATAAGGAATGAGTCTTGTTTCCATTGCTGTCATCTAGATCATGCCAAACCACCTTTAAAATTTCTTCCATGAGTAAGTGTTCTGGACATTGTGATAGCAAAGTATTTTCTTTGCTGTAGGTTTCTTTTACTTTGTTCTATTTCAATTGGAATAATGTGGTCTCCCCATTACATTCTTCCAGTTTGGGCTTCCTTCTTTCCATCTCACCATGCTTTAAATTTAATTTGTTTTTATATGAATTAAACTACTGTTAGATTTTGTGTTTTCTCAGTTTGCTCATTTTCTGCTTTCTTTTGGCTATGTGTCTGTTCACTGCTTTATCCAGCAAGCAGCAAGTCGGTCTGCTTACTTTCCAGTTCCTGTCCTGCCTTCCCTTCTTCTTGCTCTTTGGATTGGTGATACCTCTTGTCGTGTCCTGCTCACAGGTATTTTTCCTGTGAAAATCCACCACTGAGCATGTTTAGCTAGTGCTCTGTATTATGATAGCTCAGTCTGTGTCACTAAGCTGACACAGCATTCTCATTACAAGTTTGGGTGCCCAGGGCTGGTGCTGTAATACAGCAGTCCTGAAATATGTTTAAGGATAGTAATAACTTTCAGAGGTCTTCCATTCACTGGCAAGTACAAGCCTTTGAATACGTTTTTGTGCTTAGCGCTTTTATTAATACTGTGTACTGCTATTTCCACAATGAAGAGTGGCTCCATTGTGGAAGCTTGTTATTGTACTGATACATGGTTAAATCTGCAGAATTCAAACCCTTCCAGGGAACATACTGCTTCTTGGATTAGTGAAAGTTTGTATTTTTGCAATGTGGTGGTTGATAAGGCATGCAGGTGCTCTACAAAGATATTGCTGAGGCTTTTTCTCCACTGCAGATGGGTGTTTTGGCATAAGACATGCACATTTCAAGTTGTGCTAAGCACACATTCTTGCAGTAAGAGCTGCAGAGGCGGTAGCAGGAATTTGGCTTGCTGATTTGTTTGGATTAATAGGATTTCATGTAGTTAAAATGCACACTCACAATGGAAAAGGCTTTTCTGTGTAAAGCAGTTTGACTTGTTATTTTTGTGTCTATTCTACATCTGTCTGTTGTAGCTATATTGGTTGGATGGGAGTGCTGTTACAACATTATTTGAGCCTCTTAGGAAGGGGAATTACTTAGTGTGAACTAAAACTGTGGCCACACTAACAAGCTATGGAATTGATGATAAAGTATAACCTGCATGGAATATGGACTAGAGTTGGCAGCGGTCTTGGCATACAGTCTCAATAACAAGAAATTGCAAGAGCTCTGAATTATCTAAAATTGTATACAACAGTTTTGGCAACATTGGATTAGCATCTGTGTTAGAGAAGTGGACTGCAGTAGACCTCATAGACAGTGTGGTGTGGCAACTGTGGAGGACACAAACATTAGCCTTGGGTGGTAAGGATGTTCTGGTTAGGTGACAGCAACCCTCTGATGTTGCAGCCAGGCCTCCCTGGCGGTCAGTCGCCTAAAGGCCTAATCATGATGACTAAGCAAAATAGCCTTTTCTCCCGCGCTTGGACTTTCTCTTATCTCCCTGTAAGACAATAGGTCACTTTCTATCCCAACGTGTACCATTGGTCCACTTCTCAAAACCTCGGTACCCTATAAAACCCCACTGTTCCCCCAGCTCAGTGGAGCTGCCGTCCCTGAAACCCTTCGTAGAAGAAGCTAATAAAGAATAACCTGCGGAACTTCATACAGCGACTCTCCTCTCTCTTCCCTGCGTCTGCCGAGGCGCCTTAGCAAGCTCAGAGCTGATAATCACTACAAAAGAGCTGATCACTGCTAAGAGCTGAATATCACTATCACTAAGCTTGCTAAGTGCGGCCTGTGCCTGGGGCTTGCCGGAGTTGCTTGGGCAGGGGGGTACGTAGGTGCACCCCATACCCAGGAACAGCCAAGGCAGCTGAGACCGGCTGAAGCTACCGGGGACAAACTAAACTCTGAAGCAGTTTTTTGTTGCTGCACTGGAAATATTCCTCTGTATCCAGACACTGCTAAGCTAGAAAGGTAATTTCTTCAGTGGCTGTTGGCAGCAGAAATGTCTTAATACCATACTGATTGAGTACATCGGTGCCTGTGTTACTGGCTGAGGCACTGCTAATGGAAAGGCCAACTGTGTGGGTGTGCCAGTGGGACCTTAAAAAGTTTTTCTTTGGTAAGAGAGCTGATGTTGGGATATAGACAGGCAAATGACCCTTAAAAAGATAGACATTTAGCTTTTTTCTTCGACAGCAGCAGTATTTGAGGATGGCCCACCCTGAGTCAGGTCACACGGTAAACTCTTCTGCTGGGAGGGCTGTTTAGGCAGGAAGAGGGTAACTCTGGGAAGGCAAGTCCCCATTCCTGGTATAGCTACTTGTGGAATTTTGTCCTTGTGTTCTTCAGGAATGTGACAGTGAGATGGGAGCTCTGGAAACTGAAGAATTTAGGAGTCTGGTGCCTGCTTAAAGCTGCTTGGTGGAAGGATGCCCCCTTTGTCTAGTCTCTTCAAGACTCTCCATCTGCAGCAATTAGGATTAGCAGGCACATTTCATGCTCTGAAAAGTCAGAAAAGGAAAGAAGCAGGAGTTTTACAAAAGGAAATGCCTGCCAGGCATAGATTCCACTCTGGTTTTGTGCAGAGAATAAACGCAGATGTGAAGATTAAAAAGCGGACTTCCAAAAGCATTTAATGACGGGCTCGGTAATGGTGGAAGGGACTTAGTGATGGGAGAGAGCAGAGGCATCACGAGTTGCAGAGTAAGCAGAGGGAGCAACCCCAGACACACAGCACACATTAGCTATTGAGACCTTCCTAGTTCACATTAGCAGGGATTTCATTGAATTCTGGCTGGAGAGATAAGGCATTTTGATTTGAAGAGTCACCTAGTATTTCTGGAAATTTACAAGGAAGCAGGGCTGTGAACATGCCTGCATGTGTGGGTTCAGAGGTGAAGGAAGTGAATACACATTTCTTTAGAGACTGCAGAGTTCAGTTCTCTTCTGCCTTTTCATCTATCAGCATGCCTTGGACTCATTCACTACTCCCCCCACCCCACTCTCCATTAATTTGCAAAACCCTTTTTCCTTTGCAGAATCAGTTGCTTGAGAGCAGGTTTCAAATGTAGTATCTTACTGATTTTTTTAGTAGATTGATGTGGACCTCCAGATGCAGAAATGCCTGTAACCGAAATTATTGTTTCTCCTCACACCGACAAGATAAAGATGTCTTTATTTCCCCAGTATTTTCCAGTTAGTAGATTTCAGACTCCTATTCCTGGGCAGTAGCTTGATGGCTCTTACAACTGATTTTGAAAGTATCAAAGAATTTTGCAATTGAAATTATGGAGAAAGTGTAAATCCCTTTCTCCAAGCATTTACTCATTGTTTTATGTTAGGAGTTCTTAAATGCCTACAGACAAACTGTATAAAAGGCTGCAAGTATGCAGAAAAGGTCAAACCAAAACATTTGTTAAACGAAATGCAGATTGGAATATATTTTTAGTGCTTGAATATTTTCCCTAAAAGGCTACACTGAAGGAAACATGTTTTACTGCCTGAATCATATGGTAGTGTGAGGCATGCTTTTAACACATGCTGCTATCGCATGGAAATAGAGAGGGGATCTCAAAACAAGTTTAACAGCTCCAGCAGTTTGCTGATAGGAAGACTCCTGTCAGATTTAACTACTCTTCCCAGCAAGGGGCCTAAATGAAAAAAGAGAGAGCTTGTTTGACCACCCACTTCTCAAACAGATTGCAAGTTGTTTCAGCCAAGGGTAACAGGTGTTTCTTTTATATCCATAACCTTTTCTTGCTAAACTCTTTCAATGATGCAGCATCTCAATTTACAGATTTATTTTGACTTGTTTAGACCCATGAGATTTTTTTACCTGAGGGGTTCATGGAGCACCTGCATCTCTTTACATGCCATTCCAGTTCTGCATCCAGCATCAGAATTCCAGGAGTTCCATGATCGTCCATAAACAAGTGGTGCTTTGCTTGTTTAAATGTGTATGCATGCACACTGTTACACAGCGTAAAGCAATAGTGTAGGGGAACCTTCCCAGGGAACTTCCAATCCACTGCAGCTAAAAGCATCATAAATGACTAATGAGAACACAAACAGCTGAACCTAAGCAGTCCTTGTTCATGAGGGTTTTCTTATAAAGAAGAAAGTAGCATTTAACAGCTTCATTTGAGTTGTACAGATATGAGAGCATCACTAAGACTTAGAGCTCTGCTTCTTTTGCAAGTAGGATTTTCAGTTCTCTGGTGAATTGTACTTACTACCCTGCAAGAATGAATTTTCAAACTGTGCATAAGCTAAATAATTATGTATCATTAACAACAAACAACTGTTACTTTCTGTTCAGTTGCCAAAATCAAGATCTCACTTGTCTCATTCGTCCCTTCTCCTTTCTAGCAGTTGTTGATCTGTTGCTCTCAACTCATCACTAGGGTGATGTGTGAGTAAGATACTCTGGCCTGCCCGTGGTTCAGGTGGTATTTGTTNTGTTTGTTTGTTTTGGAGTTGGTTCGGGTTTGGTTTTCTGTTTGTGGTTTTTTTTTTTCTTTTATGGCGTAAGAGATTATGAATCTTGCAGATAAGCGATAGTATGCAGATACTGTTTAAATCCTGTCAGTTTTTATTGTAGCAGTGCTATATTTGAGGTGCTGATTGATAGAGATTTGGAAGATAGAAGGAAGGTATTCTGAGTATTCCTCACAGTTTATTTGTTTGGGTTTCTTTCTGTTCAGCAGTGCATATCTGATATTGGATGAAAGTTCATGTCAGCAGGCCACGATTTGTTGCTACCAGAAGCTGAGAGGGTTGATGCAGCTACAGCGAGAAAATGGAACTGCTTGTTCTTTATTGGTCATCCTGAGTAGGATGAGACCTTCCTAAACAGAGACATTTGCTCGCTCCAGTGTGTATATGCAAAAGCTGTAATAAGATAATTTTTTTTTCACAGAGTGCAGGATTTTCCTCATCCTCTATTCTGTGCAAATATTATTGGCTCAACTTTTGCTCGTTCAGGAAACTGTCCATGCAGTCGCATAACTGATTTTCCAACTCTCATGTGTAGCAGGGTGACATGAGCTGGGGAATCTCTGTAGTGAATAGCAACAGAGTGTGAATTCTCCTAAGGAGAAGAATTGCCAGCTTGCTTGATGAGATGCAAACAATACAGATAAGGAGGGGGTGCATTTGAAAAGGATCTTAATGTCTTCTAGTTTCCCCGGAGGGAAAACTGGACTCATTTGGCAAAGACAGATGCTTACAATACACATTTCTCTATTAATTGTTAGATGATCAGACAAAGAAATAAAATATAGGAAGGTAAGACATCAGGGAGCCATCATGACTGTATTTGAGTTGTAGGCTTTTGGCCAGGCATCTGTTCTTTTATTGTTTGTGCTTGTTGCAAATTAACTGATTTCCTTTTGAAGTCTAAAGCTTGTGGGTGAGAAATTCCCTTTCCTGTATGATGTTTGCATTGTTCTCAATGTAAGTGGACCCCTTGGGCACTTGACTGGCTCTCATTAGGATGGTCATCTTCACTTACCTACAGCTGAGCCCTGCTCCAATTCCTATAGCTGATAGGTCTGTGGAACTCAGCATGCTAAGTATTGCCCCTTTTAAAAGGAAATTTTGCAGTAGGAATGAACATGAATGGGAAATTACATTTCTTCTTATTTTATACATCTAGTATGAAGAAAAAATAATAGCCTTTTGAAGGTTCAGCCTTCAGAGAGCATAGACCTCTTAGAGGCTTTCTCAGTTAATATTGAATCTAAGATCCTTTCAGTGCTTAGTGTATGCTGAACTACTCTTAGTAGCATGTTGTGCATCCATTCATGAAAATCATTTTGCCCATTTCCTATTTACAGCTTGCTTGTACATTGAACAGGCAAAAGAAATGGTTGAAAATACCTGGTTGCTCTGCATACTCTTTCTACAGCATTGGCCCAGTTTTAGATAGTTAACTCTTCCACTTCAAAGGCAGGGTCTTCGAGGTAGCCTGGCACAGAAATTTGCTGGGACTTGTCCAATTCACATTCAGAATTTAGTATATTTACTGTCACCAAAGACAGTTCCCCAAATTAGGCTGTCCAAATTAAATACTTTAGGGTTGGAAATGTATAAGAACCTGTTGCATCTCCACTAGACTTCAGTAATCATTTTGCCTGAATTCAAATTGTTTCAGAACTGGTTGAGAGAATCTGGTGTATTCTTGCAGCAAAGAGCCTTATCCTTGGTTTGTCAAATAGATTTGTTCCATGTTTTGAACTTCCTGGAGCCTGGACTGTGGTAAATCTAGAACAAGGAAATGTAAAACCCATCAGTTCTGTAGATCCTTTCTACAAATATAGATTAACCTCAGTAACAGCTACAGTTACAAGTGGTTTGATAGAGAGATAATTACTTTCCAAAGGTACTCATGCTTAGAGATGCAAGTACTAATCTAGGGGGAATTTTATACCAGGGCCTAATCACTCTCTCAAAATGAGTCACAAATTTGCTAATGGGATTCTCCAGCTTCCTCAAACTTATCTGTAAGCATAATAATAAATTTTTCCCTTACTACAAGGGGACCTGCCTTGTAATGAATTAAGGCTAAGGGATCTAACCTAGAAAAAAAAAATGAACTCTAGTTTCTGTTAAATACATGGAAAAGAAATTCCCATACTATGTAGATGTTTCATATTGCCAAAACATGTACCCCAAAGCCTGTATAGCTCTAGACTATTAGTTGTTCTTCTGAGAGTTTGATAGTAGTAGTCTGAAGTTAGCCTGCTGTTCACTGAGGGAGTGCTGGAGTGCCAAGAGAACTGGTTTTGCGCCCCTTTTCCCCCCTTTCAGTCTAAACTCAGACATTGGCTTGCATGGTTTGATTCATAAATGAGCAATAGTTGACTGGTAAAGGTTCATTTCTCTATATGCCAAGATACGTTGGATCCTCTGAGGAGATTGAGACTGATGGATAAATATCTGTCACATGTAGGTGGCCTATAAGAAAAGATTTGAGGATTTTTTTATTTAAGTCTTTGTTAAGACTTTCTTCCCCCCCACTCTTTAAACTCTTTTGTCATGTGCTGAGTGGGGGTGGATGGAGTTCAGGGTGGTGGAGGGAAAAAGGGGGGCTGCTGAAAGCATTTATCTTCATTTCTGCCATCATCCAGTGTTTATTACGCAGTGATAGACAGACGCAGGAAAGCTGCCAATCAAACCTACGTTCACTGCATTTCAATTGGCCCTCGCTTTGGATTTCAGCATTTTGAAATCGACATCTTCTCTGCAGAAAAAGGTCGCTCTGATGGTGAGGATGACAAGCCCGAGACCCTTGGGTACCCACTGCAGTCACTTGTGGTCCCATCAAACAGTGGAGGACCCAGGAATCAGGACTGTCAGGTGCTTGGTGAGAGCAGCTGCTTGTAAGAGCTGATCTGTTGCTCCCCAAATTTAAGAAGCTGAAGTGTGTTGTTTGCCTCCAGGTTACATATACAACAACTTGACAAGCAACAGCACCTTCTGCTCTCATTCAGACTGCAACCTTGACTGGGCAAAGCCAGCTGAGAATGCGTTCTCATGCTACATGGTGAACAAAACCTCTGTAGTGAGGATTTTTACTTTCTTAAGTCTTCCAACAGTGGTCTAAAATGTTTTCCATAAATCAAAGAGGACAATACAGGTTAGGATAGTATATTTCTGTGCTAGGGGGTATTTTCCTCCCTTAATTCATTGTCTGAAAAGTTTACGTGCTTGTAATCATCTTTGCTGTAGGACAGTGCATGCATGTGGGAGGCATCTGGCAGGACTTGTGATACAAACGTTATTCCACTTTGTTATATGTATGTAAATATAATTTAATAATTGCACTCCTCAATTACATAATTAGTATAAGTAAAGGTAATTACTTAATAAAAGATGTAGATCATGGATTTCTGATTAGTGTTAGTTACAGTGGTTTGAAGCCTTTGAGAAATGGCTAAATTTTTCTGAACATGCACCTTTCACACTAAGAACTGTGTTGCCTGTGTCCTAATCTCTTTGATAAAGGTACCTGTTACCTGAAGCATTAGCATCGTTCGACAGCTTGTGCTGGCTCTCAAGTTTGTGTGGGGCTGTCCTGTAGATGGGGCAGTACTGCTTTTTTCCATTGTTAATTTCTCTGCATATGATGTGACTGCCTTTGGAGGTGAAGAGGATGCAAGGTTTAAATGAACACCATAACTAAGCTGAAGGTTATAGGGAAGGGGGATGCAAAGATGAGAAATTTTACAGAAAAAAAAATCTTACCTGCCTGCCAGCTGCTTTTTATAGTACTTTTAGATGTAGGTGCAGCAATTTTATGAGCCAGATGAACTTACTGTTTGTGGAGCAGTTAGTGATTTTGCTAAGCTTCTCTGATGTAGAGGGAGAGCGTGATTGTTCTCCTAAGGTATGTTCCTCTCCATATTATATAGTGCTTGTTACACCTATGAAGGTTGTTGTCATTGCAAAACAGATTATGTAATTTTATAACGGTCATCTGTGATAAGCTCAATATTCTGGAATTATGTGCCCTCAGTAGAACTTCTGTTGCCTGTCTTGGCAGAGTGTTTTCCTTGCCTGACTCTGTCCTATAAGGCAACTGCTGCCTTGCTGGTGATGTTAGTTTCTGTTTCTCTGCAGGAAGACCCACTGCTTCACATTTGTAGAGCACCTGTGTTTCTTTTCCCTTCCTAAGGGCTGAAGGCAAGACAGCCAAAGATCTGCCTTTTTGTGTACCAAATCCAGGCTTGCAATGAGAAGACTTTTAAAGATGAAGCAATATAAAATTTAGTTGCTCTTCTACTTCTGGTTGCAAAGTGTAATTTCATTAATTCATTGAATCTGCTTTCTCCAGTGCATATCTTCTGTTCAGGAGAGCCCTTTGTTTTGAGGGATGTAGAGAACAAGGCCTTGGGCATATGTTAGAGCAATGGAAATGTTTTTAATTCTGCTCTCCAAGTGATCCATGCACATCTGACGGAGGCAGGTAAAGAGATGGAGCAGATATACAATGGAGGTTGGTTGATTGCTGGAGGCCTGACAGAACTGAGTGCACAGTGTAAAGCCGTCTACTCAGAAGTCTTGTTCTTTGTGTATTTCTGAGTTTTCTCTAGAACCAAAAATCAGGACTCAAGCAGCTTTCTTGGTGTATTTATTTATCAGCACCAGTCTAGAATTTGCTTACTTTGTCCTGCCCACCTTGTGCTTTGCTTTGATGAGAAAGCAAAAAACATGTTGGTGTGTTTGTGTGTTCAGGCATTTTGGGTTTCTTTCTTTTTCTTTTCCCATGCCTGAATGGTCTTTTGGATTTGATAAGGGAAGTAACTATCCAGCCACCCTACTCTCTCCATCTTCCTCCACACCAGTTTAACATACTGGCAGTTAGCAAGCTCTTAACTCTGCACAGGTGTCTGACAGAATTGTCAAAGTGATGTCTCTTCTATTATTGCTGCTGTGGCAGCAAAGTCCTGAGCCAACCCTTCCAGGAGAGTGAAGGCACTGACTTGGCTGTGTACTTCCCACTGGAGACAGTGCAGAGATGCTGAAATCCAGACTGCGTAATCACTGCAGGCTTTGCTTTTAGTCATTTGTGCTTGGGAGTGATCTTACTTTGCTGTCTCTTACCAAATTCTATTATGCTGAATTTCTCTGGTTGCCAGGATGTGTGTGGAATACATGGGCTGCCTGTCCATGAAGGCCTTAGAGACTGCAAATAGCATGAGATTTTTGACTGTAGTACTGCTATGAATGAACTGTCTCTTGTCTCTGTTTGTCTCCCTGGGAATCCCTTTTAATGCATCTCAGCTTTCTCAAATGTGTGCTGACTTGAGTAACCAGTGGCTGTTCCTTTGTGCCAGGAAAAATAGGTTCTTTATGATAGTTCCTGAAGAATTGTGCTTAGCCTTCTGATTTTGGGTTGCTGCCCAAATCTTTGGGCAGTTAGCAAGGGTCTTGGTGTTTGCCTGGAGTCAGAGCAGCCCTTGCCTGCTGTAGGCTGGGCCGCACAAAGCAGCAAAGGGCCAGCTCCTAGATCTTCCAGGCCAGTATTTTTGTTACAACCCTTGCTATGTGACAAATACTGTAAGCAACCTGTATCTTCTGAGTGAAGTTTACAGTAGGAGCAGTGATTATATCCATGAATGTATGTAATTTGCCAGGGCAATGCTTTTCCTTAGTTTGTGTTCTGATCTGCCTTCATAACTGTACTAGACAATTTTGGGTCTGTGAAAATACAGCTTCCCTACTGTTGATAAGTAGAATGCATTTGCACCAAATGAATTGATTAGAATTTCTGCCTTGTGTTCCTGGGCAAGTCTTATCTCTTATCAACTTTATTTTCTTTCAGAAATGTGTTGCAGGGAGATGCTTTCCTGTTAATTTCCTGTGCTGTGTGGCTTATTGAGGACGTGCTGCCATTTCTGTAAATAAGATTTCTTTAAGAATCTAGAGTTTTGAGTATTGGATTTTGAAAGGTTTTCTATGGTTTTGTCTCCTTTTTTCTTGATTATTCTTGTAGAGGTTAAATTGCTAATTATTTGCCCCTTTTCTGTAGGTGCTGTGATTGGGGATGGACAGTCAGCCGTGGCCAGCAACATTGCCAACACCACCTACCGGCTCCAGTGGTGGGACTTCACTAAGTTTGATCTGCCTGAAATCAGCAATGGTAAGTTGGAAAAGACACCAATATCTCATTTTAAGTCTATGCTAACCAGAGCTAGGGTAAGCTCTAGGGTCTTTCGAAGGCAGCTGTATGTTGCACGTCTTGTTTGTCATGTTGCATTAGGAACTGTAAAATGTTTAGTCTTTTGAGGAAGTTGACTAAAAGCTTGTAGAGCTGTTCCCACTCTGTCTGCCTTGTGTATTCTTGTAATCAGCAAATGCATGTGTAAATAGGGTTTGTTTTTTGTGAGCCTTTTCATGGGCATATACCAACCATTCTTTTAGAATTCTGTATTCAATGTCTTCATTCTCTTACGAAGTTAACTAACTCTTTCAAGTTTATAAAGAGATATTGTCTTTATACCTTTAAATTACAACAGTTAATGAACTGTGCCTGATTTGTCTAAGTTATTGACATTAGTGTTTGTTAAAGTGCTGCAATACATTTTGGGAATCAGGGCCATAGTCTGTTGCTTATCATAGTGTAAGCCCAGGGAAGTAGATGTACCTTCTAGTCATTTGCCAAAGCAGTGATTCGTCCTGTTTCTCAAGCAAAAGCTATTTCTGGATCAGGAATCTGAGCAATACTGCTGATTTCATTTATTTTCTCTGTGATTTTGTGGAAATTAGACCATATTTTCACATGTGTTCTATGGCATAAGCTAGCTCTCACATTGGAAGAGACTTCGTTATGCAGGCACAAGCATGTTTGATACTTGTGGTCAGCTGATCAAAGAATGACATTTTCAGGGCTAAAACTAACTTGACTAGAAAGGCTATTTTTAACCCAGAATGCTATCCTAATATAGCTTGTTGCACAGCTGCAGAAATGTTTGTGGCAGCCTGGGATGAAGATAGGAGGTAGATATTCATGAATGTTTCTATGTGCAAGTGATGTTTAGCTTAGGCAATCTCTGTGCATATGTGAAACTCACTGTTTGATTTCTCAGCAAAAGCAGATTGGGTTCTACTTACAGGGACTGAATTTTTTAGGGAGAACAGGGATTCTGTTTTCAGAAACGCTTGTGCTTTCACAGGTAGTCACTAAAATGAATTGAGAAGAACTCTCACAGTGCCAGCTCCATGTGTTCTGCATTTCCAGAAATTGCATATCTGACAATAGATGTCTCTGTGGGATAGTGTCCTGCTGCTTAAAGAACCCGCAAAAGGAGAATGTATGGTGACACTGCAGTAGGAGAGATGCAGAGAATCGAAATAATGGAATCAACTAATAGTTTTGTCTGGAATGGAGTTTGAAACATTATCTTATTCACCTCCCGTTCTATGGACAGGAACATCTTTCAGTAGATCAGGTTGATGAAAGCTCCACCCAGCCTGGCTGTCATGGTTTAGCCACTTGCCCACTTCCTTCCTGCCCCCTCAGGATAGGGAGGACAAGCGAAAAAAGGTAAAACTCAAGGGTTGATATAAAACAGATTAATAATTAAAATAAAGTTAATAGTAACAATAGCAATAGTAGTGATGAAAAGAGGGGGTGAGGAGGGGTGAGAGGGGAATTGGGGTGTGGAATAAAACCCAAGAAACACAAGTGATGCGCAACTTACCACCCACTGACCAGTGCCCATCCCATTCCCAAACAGCAACTGGCCCCTTCCGGCAAACTCCCCCAATTTATACAGTGGGCATCATGTTCTGTGGTGTGGAAGGTCCCTTTGAGCAGTTTGGATCACCCATCCGGGCCATATTCCCTCCCAGCTTCTCGTAAGGATTCGTGCTCAAGGAAAAGTTTTGCCTCATGTTGGCAATACTTTTGAAGGTCCTGCCAGACTCTGGAACAGAATAAAGATGAAATTGGGGGGGAAGCAACTTGAATTCTTTGGGACTTCTCTGTGAGTTGTTGAGTGGTTGAGGAATGCTTCAGCTGCTCATAGCTTATTTTTTGCCTCATCTGGCTGCTGAAGAGAAGGCTGTTAATTTAAAAAAGAAAAAAAACAACAAACAAAACAACATAAGATGTTTGTTTATAATTTATAAAATCCCATAGAAATTAAGAACCATCTGCTACTCAATACATCAATCTTCTCCCTTTCACCTACCAGGATGCTTTTATTCTGAAAAAGCTTCCAATTAGCTGGAAATTGAGTATGCTTTCTGTTGTCATTGTGCCCTTCTTGTGGGCCACATTCCAGCTACAAGTCCATTGCCAGCCCTTCCGACTCGCCCATGCTGTGCTTCATAGTACTTGACTTGTCCATTTTGTGTTATGACCATTTGGAAATGTTCATTTTTACTCTTCTTCTATATGCTGAGCCCGGTCCTGGCATTTCTAGTCTGTTAACCTTATCTCCTTCTGCCAGGGTGTAGTAGGGATGTATGAAGAAGTAGCAGCTGTGCTTGTACTAAACCAGGTATTTGCCAAGCTTGCCTAGGCACAGAACAAAGGCAAGCTGCAAGTTTGCCAAGGCGCACAACTTAGAGCGTGGTGCTGAGAACATCAGTGCTGTGGGTTCAATCCCCATATGGGCTGCTCATTTAAGAGTTGGGCTTGATGATCCTTGTGGGTCCCTTCCAACTCAGAATGTTCATCATTCTCATATTCTCAAATGAGTAACAGTCGATTGGATGAGTTGGTGGGTTGGATGAGTTTTTTGTCATTCTTCATGATATTGGAAATAAACTATCTTCCCAGTAAAGCATGTGACCTCAGTAGCTCCTCTTTTTCCTCCCATTGTTTCCTGTAAATGAGAGGTGGTCCTGTGAGATAATCTGTTTACACAGAGGGGGCTATTGTACCTCCTGGGGCGTCTTGAGCCACAAGTAGTTTGGGAGTTCAGGCAGATGAAATGATGCAGCTGAAGTTTGGGACTGCCTGCCAGCTCCTCTCTCCATCAAAGCAGTGACTCTGTGGCCAACCTCCATCTCTGAGCATCTCTTCTTCCTGTAACAATTAAACAAAGAAAAGATAGCTTGGAAGTAGGATGTTTTCCACTGAAGCGGATGCATCGAGTAAGTGACAGCAGTGTGATTAGTGCACTCCTGTGATCTCAGTGTCTGGGCCCCAGCACCCTTGGAAGCCTTGGGCTCAGGATGTGGCTCTGCAGCAGCAACCTCACTGAGGCTCAGTCCAGCAAGAGCGCACAAAAGTGGATCCTGGCAGTCCTGGGAAAATGGCTGTGCAGGGTCTTGTGGAATTTTACCCCCGTCTTTCTCTGTTAATTGCAAAATGGAAAAAGATAGCTTCAGATTTTTTTCTCTCCTTTTGCTAGTTTTGCTTTTAATAGCTCTGAAATAAACATGACCCGGTCTTATATTGAAATTGTCAGTCATATCAGCATAGGGGCGGAGAATTTATTTGACAGCAGAGACAATGCTATTTCTGCATTTATTTAATATTCTTCTAGTGAATGTTTCATGTCCTTAAAATTCCTGCAACTAAGTATTGAAAACAGTGTAGAATGTAGGGTTTTCACAGTAAAATATTTGAAGGCTTTCTCTCTTGTTTATATTTTTTTAATGTGGTTTCTCTCATGCTACTCCCTGCTCATAATTTCAGTTTCTTGCCAATTTCTAGTGTTGAACTGGTCTCCTTTAGGAACCAGGAATTTGTCCTGTTCTAACACTCCTTGGGTCTTGAAGGCAATTTGATCAATACTTACTGATCCACAGTGGAATGCAGCGTATCTTAGTAGAAGAAAAAAGAGATTAATACTAAACAAAATTTTAAATAGGAGCGGCTGTTAAGAGAGTGCCATCTCTAAGGTTGGCTAGGAGCGGATGGTGTGTCCAGCACAGTTTTCTTTCGGCGAACAGTGCTATTGCTGCTGGCATTCCAGGCCTTCCTCAGCTTCAAGCATAATTAATGTTGTAGGTGTAAGCACTCCAAGTTGGCACAACAGCTTGATTAATTTGTTCTCTGATGTTTCTTTTGATCTATTCTGTCAGTTCTGTGGTTGCATTAACGACAAAAGAAAACAGGAGATGAAAGGGCAGTCTTCTTGCAAGTAGTTTTCCAAAAATAGCAATAATTTTCCCCCTAAAATCTTCTTTATTGGCTTCATCTTCATAGATTAGGCCTCAGGCTCAAAGAAATCAAATAGCCTCTGGCTTTGTCAAGTGCATGGGTATGTTTATCTTTCTCATCTTTTGAGAACCTTGTAAATGCTGTCCTTAATACGAAACCTTGCTGAGATTTCCACCTGTCACATTTAGATTTTTTCTGATTGCACAGTAGGCTCTCTTGGTTTCAGATATAGGTGCTACCTGAGTCCTCATCCTTTGTAAATGAGGGCAAAGCAGAGAATCATAATGCAGTGTGAATCAGGTAATGAAAAACTGAAAAAAACAGCAGTCTTTCCTGTTAAGCAGACCTTGCATCTGTAATGTTTTATATTCCCAGCACACATCAAGGGAAAAGATAGCTCTCTTTTGGCAGGAGGGTTCACGTATTGTTTTGCTAAAAGACATTCAACATACGCAACAAAATTTAAAAACAAGATGATATCCATTCATGTTGGTCGTCATTGTGGGCTGTTCACCAAAAACCTCTGTGCTCTGCTGGAAAAGGAGCAGGTGTAGGGGGGGAATCCTGTAGATGGAAAATGAGTGAACATGTGCTATATGATCGACTCTGGGTGACTGGTGATCCAAACCCAACATTGTTCTAAAAAGACGTACAGTAAATCCTAGATGAGGAAGAGGATTAGAGACCTGGAAATGAAAATAATCGTCATTGAACTGTGAGGGTATGTACAAAACACGGCAATATCACCCAAATCTGTAAATGGTACAGAAAAAATATAAACATTTCTTACCTTGCAAAAATAAAAATACGGGATTTTTCTCTTAAGAATGTCCAAGTTTGCATTGGATTAAGAAACAAGAACTTCAAAAGCTGAGAAGAAACATGGATTCTATAGACTGATTTTTTGATAGTTACAGGGAAATCAGTGTCTGTCCTCTCTAAAACTTCTTGTACCTCTTTGAAAAGCAGGAGTTTGTTAGTACAGAATGGTCCCTGGGCCTGCTGGAGCAAGTCCACAGGGCGGCCATAAAGATGATCAGAGGGCTGGAGACCCTCTACTGTGAAGACAGGCTGAGAGAGCTGGTTTTGTTTAACCTGGAGAAGAGAAGGTTCCAGGCAGCCTTTCAGTACTTAAATGGACCTTAGGGGAAAAAAAGCAGAGAGAGACTTTTTGCTTGGGCAGATAGTGATAGGACAAGGGAGAAAGATTTTAACTAAAACAGAGAAGATATTGGGAGAAAATTATTTGCTTGGAGGGTGGTGAGACACTGAAACAAGTTGCCCGGAGAAGCTGTGGATGCCCCATCCATGGAAATGTTCAATGCAATGTGTGATGGGGCCCTGAGCAACCTCATCTTGTCAAAGGTGACCCTGCCCATGTCAGGAGGGTTGGAATTATGTGATCTTAAAGGGCCCTTCCAACTCAAACCATCCTGTGAAGAAATGACACCCATACCTGTGCTCGGAGGAAGCAACTCTATGATCTTGTGACTTCTAATATTGAGCATCAAATGACAGTAATTAAGGATGTTGAGAAACCATGGCTATCTCATGGAAACTGCAACCAGAGATGCAGGACAAACTTCCGTATCTTGCAGAATAGGAATAAGAGTTCTTAGACCTCCCCAAAAATGGACTGGATTATATATTTTTTTCCAATAATCAGAGGTTTTTTTGCAGGTTTGGTGGTGGAGATGTTTCATAGTTGTATCCCTAGCAAATGCTCTGCATATGTGCTGTGTTTATTTGCTCTGTTTGTTGTCTTCCTGATTGGCTCTCTTTTAAGAAAGTCATGTGGCTGTGAGAGTCCCAATACATTCCTTTTTAGTACGTTCCCATTCCCTCATTTTTTCTCCTAATTTTTTAGATCACTGCTGATTAGAGCACCACTCCAAAGGAATTGATGAGAAAGGAACCCTTATCCAAATAGACTAGCTCCCTGCTGCCTTAGGCAAGCACATACTGTAGTTCCTAATATTCTGTCTTCTAATTGGTTAAATTCTTTGCTCCTTTCATGTCTGTTGAAAAGACTGTTCTAGAATCTTGCTATTTTTTGTTGAAACCTTTTAATCTTCAAACTCAATGCTTCTTTTACCTACTTACCCCTGGGCAGTGGTCAGTTTTCAACATTATTTGTAGAAAACTGATGTTTTTATGGCACTTACTTTCTGTAGTTTTTGAAAATACAGTATACAATTCCATTTCCTCTCCCTGCTTTTTTTGGGAGGTTTGGTATTGGTGTTTTTCATTTGTTTGGACATCAAATTCATCTTTCATTTTCCCCAGTCATCTTCTTTGCTGGACATGTTATCATTTAGGGTTTAATCACTCTTGAACATGGCTGGCCCAAACTGTGCCCAGGGGTCCTGCGTGTGTTCTCAGCACAAGGCTGTGTATCAGCACTGATATTTTTGCTGGAATTGTCCTCTCTAGTGCAGTTTAGGATTGCTGTCACTTTCACTATTATACTGGGTGATGGCTCAGTTTTTAGTACAATAACCAAAGTTGATTCTCCCATCTTTTCAAGTTCCTGGGTGAAGCAGAAGTTTATAAATGTCAAGACAACTAGAATTCTTTCATTTCACTTCTGTTATGTCTCTGTGTACTTCAGTTCACTGTGTGGTCTGGTCATGCTCTGTTAAAGAAATTACCCAACTTTATCAAGAGGATTCATCAACCAGCTCTGTTGTGTGTCTAGCCCATTGATGAAGCTAATAAATAGGACTGGTTTTGGAATGAGTCACTCAGCAGGAATCCTCACAGTTTGATTGGGATTACAATGGTGCAACCTGTTGTCATGTATCCTTTAGTTGGGTCACAGCACATACTGCAGTTCTTGTGTTGATGCCCATCTTCTCTTGTGGTGACATAATGTGTATTTAAATAAAGCCTAGATTTTTTTTTTAAAGGCAGATTTAAAATATTTCTTTTTTTTCTTTTTTTTTTTTATTAAGCAGTGTAGTCTTTATTCTCTTGTCTTTCTGTTCAACTGGCTTCAGACTAAGCACTCAGAATTTTGTCATCTTTTGAACTACCTGTTTTTTTAGGGCTGTGTGTATTTCATGTACTGGTATTGCAGCCTTGATAGTGACTACAGTTATTTACCTTTTTCTGTTCAGCACCTTCATGTTTATACTAGGCTGAAAATTACTGTTTTTAGCAGCTTTGAGACTGAAAATTGGTGGAATAAATTTAGAGTACAGGTGTAGGTGGTTTGGTAGAGAATGTAATTACATAGTCCACTTTCAATCCTCTTCTTTTTCATCGGAGTTTTCTAACTGGAACAGTAGATAGAAGTTCCTACTCAGCCACAGAGGAAAGCAGTTCCCAGGAGAGATGTCTTTGAGACGAGAAGAATTAAAGATGAGGTTCAGTGAATGCTTTAAATCAGCAATGCTGTAAGAAGAGCAGTCCTGTCTGCTTCCCTCCCATGACTACTTTTTGTGCTGCTGTAAGCATCTATGCAGCCGTGGGGTGTACTGGCTTGGGAAACTGTTCTGGCTAAAAAACAAGCCAGACAGAAGTCAGTAATTTCTCACAGCAGTTCCCTGATGCAGCTTTTTTCTACATGGGTGCTGGAAACAGAGGGTAGGATTTGTCCAAGTATTGAGTTATAGCCTTAATTTGATTTACAAGATTGGACTTTCAGAAATATGCACAAAGCATTCTTGGTACTGTTACTTGTTAAACTAATAAGGAATCCAGACTAAGAAGTGCCTTCATAAACTTGCTTGCAATTGTAGCTGAACATATTAAGGCCTCCTCTGGGCTAGGCCTAGTCTCATGGTTTAGAAGATCATTTCTGGACTGTAGAAATCGACAGTGTTTTACATTTTTGATTCCTACAGATGCTGTAGCTTCAAACATGAGATGGGGTGTTCCACCTTCTAGTGTGCAAACTTTCTATGTTGCAAACTTGGGCTTTGTTTCTATTTTTTTAATATCTCTATACTCTTGAGTGTGAAAATACTAGAACCTGAAATTTCCCCATCCCAAAAATAGCATACGCAGGTTCAGGTTCAAACCTCCTGAAAAACTGAAGTGCATTTAGGTTAGGCTGGTAGGATGGAGATCACTCCAGCCATGTCTTAACAAGGTGCTGCTGAACTGTTGGTGTAGATGGTGCTTAGAGGCCTTGGAATCTCATTGTACTAGAGCTTGTAGTCTTCATATGCAAGGTACAAAGGAGAAAACACTTGAATGAGGTCACCCAGCAACTTACCAGCAGGGATTAAAATAAAACTGTTGTGGATTGCTGCTCACCAGTCTGCTGAACAGTTTCTTCACTGATATGCATGAGTGTCTCAAATACTGTAGCAATTAAATGGAGGACTGGCTGGAGAAGTCTCTGTCCTTTCTCACTGACTTTATCCAAGATGAGTGTAGAAATCAGCTGTGAGAAATTAATGTCTGTGTCTGCAGGGAGGAGTTTTTCACTCATCTCCTGTTTATTGGAGACGAGGAGAGCGGGAACTAGGCGCTCCACGAGAGAAGGGGAAATGAATTAAGGTGTACTGTTTCTAATGAGAATGCTGCTGGAGTTTGTCAGTGTCATGATTTGAGGCTTGTTTAAACTGTGCTGTCCTTTGCAAAGGATGCTGTTATGCTTAACAAACTGAGGGGTTTGATAAAGTGCAATTGCTACTATTTCTTGGCCAAAGGCTTCAGGAGGTGAGTAAATTTAATTTCCTGGGCCCGTTGCAGTGCTTATCTCCGTTTTGGAGCAAGTTATACATTAATCAGGGTATTAACATTTCATAAACTTTCGGAGGAAGCTAAATGTCTTGAGTGCCTTTTGCATGTTATGTCATTGGCCAAAATTAAGTTTAAATCTTACTTTATTCTGTTCAACCTTAGTACTTTAATGACTATTCATTTCTTTCTTTGCAGCCTCTGTGAATGTGCTTGTCCAAAACTGCAAGATTTACAATGATGCTAGCTGTGACATCTCTGCCGATGGGCAGCTGCTGGCAGCCTTCATTCCCAGCAGTCAGAGAGGCTTCCCTGATGAAGGAATACTGGCTGTATATTCTCTGGCACCCCACAACTTGGGCGAGATCCTTTACACAAAGCGATTTGGTAAGCATACGGCAAGAAGTCAGGGTGAGTGGGAGTGTGAGAACCTCAGAACTTCAGCCTTCGGTAAGAAATGCAATAGCCTGAACATCAGTAATTGTAGCAACAGGAAACATTTGAGTGGCCATCTAGCCAGCCACAGATGCAGTGCTGCTGGGGAGAGGCTTGTGATATGGTCTGGTAAAGTAAGGTGCTGGTATGGAGGAGCTGCTAAAGAGTGGGTTTTATTCCTTAAAGGACTTCACTGTCTTACAGACAGCACCTGCAGCAAGGAAATGTCTTCCAGAATTTGTAATTTGTGCGGGTCTCTGTATTCTCTACCCCTTATAAGAATGAGATTAGTATGGCATACATTATGGGAATGCTGGAAGGGAATGAAAAAGCTGTGAGGATGAAACATGGGGGGGGTTGTCAACCATGAGAGAAATAACCCTTCTTTTCTTCATAGGACCTAATGCCATTTCTGTGAGCCTGTCTCCAATGGGCAGATACGTTATGGTGGGTCTGGCTTCCCGACGTATCCTGTTGCACCCCACTACAGAACACATGGTTGCTCAAGTTTTCAGGCTGCAACAGCCCCATGGTGGAGAAACCTCTATGAGGGTGAGTATATGTGTGTTCTGTTTCTGTGTATTTGGCTCCAGCCTAGTAGTTAGTTGCTGGGTTATGATAACAAAGAGGTAGCATGCTCCAGACCCACTGAATGATAAACATGTGCAGGAATTTATTACAGAAGTATGCAAATGTGGCAGGAGAATGTAAATACAACAGAACTCTGAAACGTTTCTCTTGTTTCAAATATGATGGCAGACAAATACGTTCCACATTGTGGAATACATTCTTAGGGCTAGACATTATTCAGAGTACCTAGTAGGTGTTTTGTATTTTTTCGGGTGATATGCATCTTGCTTGTGGTACTACAGTTGGCTTTGCTGAGGCAGCATATCAGCTGAGGCTTCAGGATCATTTTCTGTCATTCCTAAAAGCAACTAACCTCTAGGACAGCAGCCACCAGCAGTTTCAGGAAGGGTAAAAGCCAAGCTTCGTGTCCTACCTGCAAACTGAAGTTCACCGTGCTTTTCCCAAATAGGCTTTGCTGGCTATGTATTAGTTAGTTCTTAATGCCTATGTAAGCATATTTTGGCAACGGAATGATCTTTATGTTCTGCTTTGTGGGACAGCTGAATCATGAGCTGAACCACTCTGACTCATTTAGTACCTGAGGAAAAACCTTCATCTTTTCACTATCTGGCAGAGTTGAGATCATGTGTCTTGCTTTCTTAATGAGTCAAGCACAAGAGCTGTTCAGTGGTAGTTCTAGGTAGTAAAAGCCATGTCCAGTTCATAATGCACAAAGAGAGGCAAGGAGTCGGAAATAAGCAATTTCTAAAGCCGAAATTTGGGTTGGATTCAAGTTCTAGGCCATGTATTCAGGTGACTTGTTATAGGAGATGAAAAATGAATCTTCAAACTTTTCACTTTGAGGGATAACTTTACCGTAGTGAAACTCATTCCATGAGAAATCTTTTTTGCCTGGGTTTTTTTTTTTCTAAAATATTTTTTTTGTTTTTGTTTAAGGCCTCTCTAATTATTATTACTTTTGGCCATACACTGTTTTATCAATGTACAAGGGTTGCAGTGAGGCATTTGTCTAGTGACCTGACACTGGGGAGGGACTTGTTACTGGGAGAAATTCTTTGATTTACCTTTGCATTCTGTAGTTGCTCTTCAGACAGTTCATGATTCAGAGAGAGTCACTTTAGCAGCTGATCTAAAACTCTTGATTATTGTCATCATCTGTTCCATATTATAAGGCAAGGGAAGATAAATGATGAAGGTGTTCTTTGGTGCAACAGTCAGCACTTTTTCGGACCTGAAAAAACTTTACAGGTAGTGTTGGTGAGAGCTGTGTGGATATAAGATCACAAAGTACATGGATTCAGCATCCTGTTAGAGCCTTTTAAAAATCTAGTTTGCCCTGGTGCTGTTTCTTTTTCAGCTATTTTAAGATCCTTGTGAAATGCCTTTTTTTTTTTTTTCTGCCAGAAACTGGAGTAGCCCTTCCCACAGTCTTTTTACCATATCATAAGTTAAGACAGAGAAGTCCTATTAGCAAAAATCACGTCTTCCTCTCGTCTGTCCTTTACATTTGCTCTAAACTTCAGTTGCTATGGCTTCTAGCTCTTACTTTTGGAGACATTTTTCTGTAGCCAGCTAGAACAGCAAGCTCACTGTCTAAATGTTTCATTTGTATTTCTTCATCTCCATGTCTTCAAATGCTTGTACCCCTGCTCTTAGTCACCATTTAGTGAAGTAATGCTTTGTATTCTTTAATCTTCTCTTGTAATTTAATCTTCCAGCTTTCATTTTTTTCTCTCTTGAATTCTCTCCAAGAAACCCTTTTTTTTTCTCTTTCTTTTTTTCCCCCTCGTTCTGGGATGTGTTTAAATGTACATAATGTGATAAGCACAATTTTACCAGAAGCCCACAGAGGGTAGGTTTTTTTCTATTTCTTTTGGACAACAGCCTTTACTTATGCAGTTGGAAACCATTGGCGGGGGGGGGGGGGGGGTTCAGATTTCAGGGGAGGTTGTTGTTTTGGTGCATTGAAAATTTTGTACAGTTTTTCCCACTCTTGCTTTTCAGACTTGTTCCACATCACTGCACTTCTGTCTTTTTCATCTGCTGCAGTTCTGGATTTTTTTTTCTCCAGATGGATTGCATGTATTCTAAAGGTTGCTTTTTTCATCTTCCTTGCACATGTATTTATAGCTTCCAAAAACCTTTCCCCCACGTTTTAAAATCCATCCAGTCTAGCAGGATTTGCTAACTATATTGCTGTTTTCCCCTTTTCCAAATCATGTTTAAAGATGTTAAAAATGTCTTGTTTCTGACTGCTTTGGACTTGGAGCTTTATGCATGTGTGACAGGGTCACAGCTGGACCAGTTTGAATTAATTTGGTTAAAGAACCTTCCTGTTGAGTGATGTTGCGTATTGTTGCAACGTTTGCTGCTGGTTGTCTTTGTGCAATCCATAGGACCAAGCTTAAAAAGCATACAGCTGTTAATTTCGTAAATTAATTAAATTAATTAATTAAATACAACTCCTCCGTCTAGTTGTAAAAATTAGTGCATCCACCACAGGTATTTCTTCTGCCTTGTGTTTTGCAATAACTCTGCTTCATGAGTTTGTAATACTTTCCAAGACAGGCAAAATGAAAATAGAGTTTTAAGTAGGAAACTCTATCATATTCTTAGCACACTGTCCTTATAGTGGCTGACCTATTCATATTCAGTTGAGTAAAAATCTGTTTATAGCTTGGCCAGCATGCAGTACAAAAAGGTTTAGGAAACCTGGTGAAACTATATTCTTTAATATCTAATTTAATATGCACCTTAGAGAGAATCAGAAGGCATTTTTGTTGCCTCTCTGCCAACAGCTTGTAATACAAAGCACTTGTTACTCAAACTCTTAATTAAAAATGAGTCAGAGCCATGTTTGAAGCAATATTTTGTGGTATTTTAATTATACCCTACTCCCAAACTCCCAAAAGAAATGCTACATTACATTCTTTGAGAATTCTTATAAGTTGTTTGACAGTTCTTCTTGCCCACCTCCCTCGTGGCTTTGGATTTGCAGTCAATGGACTGGAAGAGTAGGGCTTGGCAACATGGCCTTCAAGCCACTGCTGACCAGTGCAATACAGTGATTATTTCTGCAAGTTAACCCTTCTTCCACATCCTTAACTAGCAGTCAGTGGAATGCAGCTTTCTGTTGTTTGGAGAGTTTCTTCCATCTTGTATCTGATGCAATTAATTAATTTTGTTACACGAAACTTTAATACATTTAATTGTACTAGAAATCCACTGGCCACTGATGTCATTTTCTGAGAACTACAGCACTTTTGGATTGTACTAAGGAGCACCTTGGTTATACAAGTGTACATTGTCAGTATACATCTTGCTGCTAGTATTTTAGAGAGACTGGGTAGAGTTCACAACAGGTCAGGGCTGTCATGATTTGACAGCTACGAATTTCGTTCAGAAATAAAGTCATGAATTGTCATCAAATGTGGTAGTTGTGAGCTAGAGGTTCATGCTTTTTTGCTCACTCCCTTCAGATTGGCCTGATTAGCATTTCACATGGAAACCTGGCTTTGCTAAAGAACAATTTTTAAACTTGTCTGAAAAACAAAAGCTCTCTAGTCATGTTGGCTTTTAACAGGAGGGGTGTGCATGAACATCAAGTGTTTGTTGCTTGTGTTCTTGGGGGATTTTTTTTCAAATCTCTTAAATGTATCTGTAGCTGGAGAGTACAGGAAGTAATTGCTTTTAGCAGATATCTAGCTTGGGGGTGGTACGGAAAGCAGAGATGCTGGGAATTGTCTGCAGTTTGAGTTTCAGAGATAGAAAGCTTGGAGACAGGACTCCAAATATGGAGTAAGGATAGGTTTTGCAACCTGTTTTGAAAGCACAGGTGGAATTTGTCTCTAAATAAAGCGTGTTTTCAAGTGGTTCAGTTTATGGTGATTTTTGAATTCCACATGCTTCCAAGCATATTTGGATGTTAAAGGACTTAGAAGAACACAAAATTAGAATCTTGTTTGGAGCTGAAGGTCCTTAGAAACATGGCAAGAGTAAGGATCATATTGCCCTGGATCTGATAGCAGTGGGTACTAGTGAGAAAGGCAGCCAGAAGGTAGTTTTATTTCTAGCATTCACAAATGCTGATGTCCTTGCAATGTTTAATGTTTTTCATTCTACCCAGAGGAAGATAACTTGGAAATATCAGCAAAGCATGATCACTGGAATCCAAATTAAAATAAAACCTTGAAAGTAGCTTTTAAGTTGAGGATACAAAAAGTGAGGCAGGTGATAGAAAAAATTGATTGACATGAAACTGAAGAGCAAATCATACAATTTGTGGGGATAAAGTGACTTAACCAATCCCCATCTCAAATGCTGCACTTGCTTTGAATGTGGAAAAAATTCAGGCTGTGGAGATCCAGAATTAGTTCTTGACAAGACTGCTGCTATTTGGGAAACATTCCTATTAAGTGGTTGGTCAATAGCCTGGATGGAACAGAGTGTGTGTACATTTCTATTGTAAACAGATGGAGAATTCCAAATACCACAGGAAGAAGGGCCTGAAACAGAAAGACTTGAAGAGTTTTAGCACAAAGCCAAGGTGTTTTCTTTGTTCTAGCATATTAACTCTTAATGAGTACAATACACAGAATATGTGAAAAGATGCAGTTTTCCTAAGTTGTGTTGCATTCTGAGCTTCCTGCAAGTGCCAGTAGCATGTATCCAGTATGGTCTTAAAAGGTCACTCACTGGCTCTCTGGGTGAGCTATGCAAGCTCCTGCAACCATAAGTGACCAGGCTTTAAGCCTGAAAGCAAATAGCCTGCACATCTGCTTCACTGGGACACAAGTTAGTTTTATCAGAATCCTTGGTAATGTGAAAATAAAACTGGTTAGGAGAATATGAGGAGATATCTTACTGCAACACATTACCTCCAGCAAAACAGTTCTTGTGAACTAACATATATCTGAGAACAAGAATAGTGGATAAGAAAGTACCAGCCTCTTGCTCTGTTGTTGAAGAATGTTTTGGTGTGGTCCCTTGGGTTTTCTTTTAAGAAAGTTTTGACATCTTCAGGTCAACAGGGTGATCTTCTGACAACTCCCAAGTAGAACTGCAAATAATATGTCCAATTACTTCCCAAATAAATTTTTCACTCTTGGCAGAAGTCAAGCCACATAGATGTTTTTTAGGCTTTCAAAAGGCCATGCAAAGTCACAGACTGCAGGCATTTGTTGATACTAGGAAGAGAACATGGAAACAGAACCCTTTTTTGACTGAAACGGGAAATCTCTCTTTTTAATAGAGTGGAGCATAATTGTCTGGTTGAGACTGAGTAGTTTATATATTCTGTGTATTGGCAGATTCTGTCAGGTATCTTTAGGGAAACAGATCATATACAAAACCCATGTTGGTAAACACTGCTTATGTCGGGTGCTGTAAAAAAGAGCTGTATTCAACATCACTGGAAAATGCAGCAGAACCTTGGGAGTGCTGATGACATGAAGATTTGCACAGATGTGCACATTTGAGTATGCATGCAGAATACTATGTTGTAAAAGTTAGTTATATTGCTGTCTTGAGCAATTCAGCTGTGTCTGCTTGATGTCTGCTAAGACAGAACTTTAAGGAAACTAAAAACCTCACTAGAGCCCTTCATAAAATACTGTGTTATTATCTCATGTGATAGTTAAACATGGGAGCAATGTGTGTTTTAGAAAACTGGTGTGAAGAAAAGGCAAATGACATCTCTTCAGGATGTTTTTACTTCATGGGATGTGAAACTGAGAGCCAAGACATTTTGTTTAATATGAGGTCCAGTATTTGGAGAGCAGAGCTTTTGTGCTTCGGATAAGGCCTTGAGCCTGTTTGCCCCCACAAGAGCTACTGTTAGCTTTGATGCAGTTTGGTACGTAGTTTTAACTAGATCTAGGAAATAATGGCAAGCATTGTTCCACATCTGAGATTATTTATGTGCAGTCATCTTGCCCAAGTCATTTTGGGGGAAGGGAGCCAAAGTGAATTATTGCCAGTTTTTATTGAACTGGGCATGAGCTGAGAAGAGATTGCTGTTTGCTATTTCGTAAAAACTTTTTTCGGTACTTCTTCTTACCATCTTCCTTGAATTAAATTTGAACCAACTCTTTCTTCCAATATTTATTCCTTCCAGACATGTAGGCAGCTGGATGACAGCCTCTTTTCACCTAGATGACGATGCATGTAACTCTGCCATCAACATATTGTTGACATTTGATCTTGTATGCCATTCTACTGAGGCTCAGCAGACGGAGAACAGGGTGGAATGGCAGCTGTGCACAAATCCTTTGCTCTTGTCATTGGGTTTTTAACACATTGTAGATGTTGCTGTTACAGTCTCAGCATGACATTTAATGAGGAATTCACAGATACTGGTTTTGATTTGCAGTCTGAGTTAAGGGCAAAAATGAAAAAGGTTGTTGTTCCTATTGCCAGAGAAATGACCATATCTCTATTAGATTGGCGCAGCACTGAGAGCTGTTGGTGATTTTTGGAAGAGAGTAGCAGTGGAATGCAGTGCTGTTTGCACAGTTCAGTTTGCTTGTGCATCTGCACTGAATATACATACACATGTATCATGTTCTGTCACTCCAATCCCTTTGGCATTCCTGTTTCTCTCATCATTTCCAACCGTGTTCAAGTGCAAATGAAAGGATAATTGTTTTGTTTAACAATTTCTTGCTTACTCAACCCTAGATTTCAGATCTAGGTTTGGACCAGTCCCCTAAGGGAGTTTTTGGAGCTATTACACTGGTTTTACAGCCTTTGAAAGACAGGCAGTAAGATAATGAGCCACTTCACTGCAAGTGTGTTATTTTCCTGAGTGAGAGCTTTGTTACCTAAGATGATCCATTTCTTCATAGGACCTTCCTACTGGTTATTTTTAAATGTAGTAGTTGCATGGCAAGCTTGTGAAATAAAGTACCAGCTGATAATGCAAAGAACTCCCCTAAAGGAGTAAAGGATTAGGTGTGCTTTATGAGACTTCTCTGAATTTGAAATATCAGCAATAAATTATGTGATCAACCAGGATCAGGGAGAACCAACAATCTTACATTTGCAGGAAGCTTCTCAATCCATCCAACAGGAATTTCTAGTGCTGGCCTGTTTTAGGAATTGGATCAACTATCCACAGTTAAGGTTTCAGTTGTTGCTGAAAATTAAAGAAGTCTCATTTAATTTGCTGTGGCTCAGAAAACAATTCTAGGATTTTCTGCATGGACAACAGGTGCAGAAAAAGGCAGAAAAAGGTTTGTTATATTGGTAAAGACTGAAGAAAAATTTTATATATAATCCTATTGCATCTGAGGAAGATAAATGGAGTTGAAAGAAATTTTATTTGTGCTGAGCACTGGATGATAAAATCCATTTGAGGATAGCACTGACAAATCCAAAAGGATAAGTGCATTATTTTTCACTTCTTCCATTTTAACAGAGAAGATCTATTGGAAAGATGTGTATGTTGTTAGCAGGAATCAGCTGTGGGGGAGGGGTTGAGCAGCATAGACCAACCTACCTAACAGGGAAAAACTGGGAGCAAGAAAGCAAATCTTTTCCCCCATCTCACTGTGGAAAATGGGTGCCTTTTTCTTTGTATCTTCATATAGGCACAGAGACTCCTTCCAAACAAAGGGGAGACTTGCCACGTTTCAAAATGCTGCTATACATTGTCTTGTGAATAAATGTATTGAGCAATCAGTTATCCCAAGGAGTATTTGCTTTGCTTTGCTTTGCTCTGCTTTAGACAAGCTAGACTGGATTTTTGCTGTCGAGAGGGTTCTGAAGTTTATCATATTGAATTTCATCATATTTTGTGAAATTCATTAATAGGCAGCAAAGTAAAAGTAATCTAAGCAAAAATGCTGTGCTATTTATTAAGGAGATCAGGTTAGAATGTCTTTTTCTTATTATACTTCTGGACCTTCAAAAAACATGAACTAATTGACTGCATAATACAAGTCAGTGATGCAGGCTTACTGGCAAAGGTCATGGTGTATTCAGTGGAGATGCTTTATAGAAACAGTGTCAGAGGTAAGCTAGTTAACACATTGGCATTATAAAAATATCGGGTAAGATATTTCAGTGGTGACACTATTGGGAAGAGGCAAAAACAAGATAGTTGATTTAAATGCTCTCTTGACAAGGTTTTTGCAATCAAAAAAATGAAGTCAAACTTGCCCTGCATATGCCTTCATGCTGTCACTGCATCTTACCTGCTGCTCTGGCAAATGCAATTGGAGTTCATCTTTTTTTGCATTTGTTTTAATGCTCTTTGAGTAGTTTCAGACTGTATGTTGGCCTTTGTTGGAGGTGTACTTTCAGTGAACTTAATACAGTGCTGTGGATTGGCTGTGATTTTAGGGCTGCATCTGTGACATGTTTCACATACCTTAGAAGGCTAAATGAGATATGAGGCACCTATGCTGGCCAGAGCCTCTAGTATAGCTGCAGTTTCATTGACAAAGCTGTGCAGCCTCTGCAGTCACTGTGGTAGTATAACCCATACCCATATGGAGAGCACTTTGTTTACCAATACAAACTTTGCATCTGTGGAGATGAGAGGTACAATTATTGGCTGCCATTACAGTTATGCTCATCCAGCAGAGATAAATATAAATGATAATTTCTGAAGCTCTTCCTTGGCAAGCCAGGTCAGAGTAGCTGCAAAACTGTGTATTTTACCAGTCCTCAAAGATGTTTCTATAGCGTTTAACACATCAGATATTTCTTTCCCTGTATGCTTTCATTGTCTGTCAGCCTTTGGTGACAGTGTTAATTCAGTTGAAAATTAATAATTATGTTTTAGGCTGATGATTTATGAGCTCACCTTATCTGCTTCAGGGATGACAGGATCTCCCCATGTAAAGGAGACAACAGCTGCACCCCTCCCCAAGCGGTCTTTATCAAGGCTTATCTAATAGCCAGCTTACTGCTTAGGCTAAGCAAAGGTAATGGTTTGAAATTTGTTGGAATCTCGAAAGCAGATGCATCTAGTCAAGAGCAGAAGTGTCTCTATTGAATTAAAAAAGATAAAAAGCAAGAGTTCCTGCTGAGTTTTCCCGCCTGCTTGTGCCAAAACTTTCTCTCCTCCAGCTTCAAAACATGTTTGTTCTTTCTTGAGTGCCAGAGAGAAGAAAGGTCTCACTCTGGCAGACGAGTAGTGTTCAGTACTCCCCTTCTTTTCATTGCCCTCCTTAGAGGTGGGAAGGCCTTGAGCAGAGAGGTGGCTGTGCAGATGATGCGATGCCTCCGCTTTGGCCAGGCACGGCCCCACTTGGATCAGGCCAGTGGTGCAGCACCGTGGCCAGCTGGCAACAGGAGCACAGACTTGGGGCAGCCTGCTGCTGCTTTGATGGCTAACAGGATCCTGGCATTACTCTGCCCAGCTTTTTAGTGTTGCCACATCCCAGAAATGGGGGGGGAAAGGTGGAATTTGAAGGGTGTTATTAAAAAGCAGCAGCTTCCCTAGTACAGAATGGGAGGGGAAGACAGAAGGACTAGCTCAATAACGAGGACATAGCAGAGATTTTTGCAAAAAGTTTTCTTACCCCTCCAGGGCAGGTATAAATTAACTGTCTAGCTCTGTGCTTATGTACTGTGCCCTGGGCCTGTCAGCTTGACATTGAGGAAGAGATCATTGGGAAAGATTCCTTGAGGCTGTTGATTGTCATGCAGCCTCTCCTGGCATTCTGCCATAAGTAAATACCTAAGTTCGTGGCTGTGGCAGGTGAAACAGTACTGATGTGACAGCAGTGACAAGTTGGAGGGGAAGCAGCAGCAATGGGCTTGAGCTGGCCTTTGCACTCCAAATGCAGCTTGTTTGTTGAATAATTTGAGGGCCTATTTTTTCCTTATCTTCATGCCATATAGCCCAGCTTTCTTTGAGCGGTCTTTTCCTATGGCTATGAAGCGATGAAAGGAGCTTTAGAGAGTTCAGTGCATGATGTACATGCCCACTCCTGTTGAGTGAGGATGGAAAAGACACACCACAGAGATAAGTAGTTGTTTCTAGTACAGTTTTTGGAAATAGAAAAGTGCAGACAAAAATTGCTCAACCAAATCTTTCCCCACACTTCATGATTACAGGGTTGTAAAATGGAAGTGACCAACTTGTTTCTTTAGTGAGTATTGCTTTCCCTTGGAACAAGTTGCCCTTTGTGTGGAAGTTTAGCTACCTAGACAGTTTTGATTTTTCTAGAGGAAGATTTTTTTACCGTTCTGACATCCCCTGAACTCAAGGAGAGATAGATTCCTTGAAATGATAGAAGACTGCTGGAATCCCCGGCAAAGTGTGGAGAGATCACCAGAGGCAGAGTTTTCTACAAACATAACTACAGGTCAAGCAACTGTTCTGTGTAATTCAGGATGGATCATGAGGGCCTAAAGGGAAGGAGAAGGACCTATCCTGTATACTGAAATGATATTTATACGTCATTGTTGTTGCAAGAAGAGAGCAGCTTGCTATACTTGTGTTACCTGTTAGGGTTTAATCTTCCTTAGGTATGTTCTGAAGCTCACTCTCCTCAGACTTCACAGTGGTTGTAGTTAGAGAAACACCATTCAAAACTCTGTTTCAGAAGAGCATCTGGATATAAAGGCAGCTGCCCACTTTGTAAAATGCTGAATTGCCACATCTAATGGTGTGGCTACTATGTATCATTGAATTGGTGATATAGTGATGCTAAGAGCGAGGTTGACATTGATTATGGTGAAGAGCATGGAAGCTTTCTGTGATTGCTGATGGTGATTATGGGCTGATAACATGTGGTGCAATATGATATCTCCTGACCAAAAGTGCCACACTATTAAAAATAAGCTCTCTAGAAACTCTGACAGAGTATGTTGGGCACCTTAAAGATCAATCATTGCACTTTTCCAACAGTGTTTCTAAACGAATTTCTGAACCCTTGGCCATCAACATGGCTGTTACACAAGGCCTGCAATTAATCTGTGGACCAGCCCTAATGAAAAGAAACTCTTGAATTATCAACTTTATGTATTTGTATTGTTAAAATTAAGAGTTTGAGAGTTGGCAGCAATCACTTGACCTAGAAGCTAGAGAGTTGTATTTATGTAGGATTCCTGTAGTAACCTGAGTATTTTTCCTAGAAGTTCAGAAGTCCAAAGCCTGAAAAATCCACAGCAAAGAGGTGTGGTCAGTCTGTGGTATGTTTTCAGGCTTGCTGCTTTGGTTGAAATATCACAGTATCTTTTTATAAGATTTAACAATCAAAACAAGACAAAAGAAAAAAAAAATCCAAAAGGAATTAGCTGTGATCTATGGCAAATAATGCTTCCTGGCAGAGTTCTGACCTTCTTTGAAGAGAAGGACCTGCTGATGTTGAAGGAACTTGAATTTTTTTTCCACTCTGTGTATAGAGTAGGGGGTCTTGCTAATGGATGCAATTGCAACAGACAGTCTGTATGACTGCATCAGATTGATTAGCTGGGTCCTGGTTACTGCTGCGAGTGGTGATTATGCCAGTACAGCTGCTTTCTCTTTTTATGTACTAATTACCACACGCATGGATGTCATCACCCTTAACACTGCATGGAGTTGTCCCATTAGTGTGGGAGTGGGAAGCAGCAGGGGAGGGGAGCTCTTCAGTGTGACAAGCTGTTTAGAATTGAATGGAGTGGAATGATGAAGCAACTATTCTGATGCAGAATTTTAAAGCTATCTTGTCTTTGAGATTCAGACCTCAGCCAGCACTCGTATTGTCAAAACCAGACTCATGTCCTTGGAGGAGCATTTTCCATGGGGTGCTGTTTACTGCAAAGCAGTAAAAGCAGTAAAGCTCAGCTGTAGGCAGCAAGTCTCCAGCCTTGGTGTGGCTGGCTATGAAGCGTATGGAACAATGGCTGTGCAAGCTGACCTGCCAGCTGGGAGGTGGTGGCTTCCTGAGATGTGACAAAGCCATTCTCAGTAGAAGAGAAACTGTTTGTTTCTGACTTGCCAAAGAAGGATATGATGGAAGACTCTTGCAGTCTTGAGAAATTCAGTATACTTACTCAATGAATTCTGGTTCCAGCAGACCCCTCCCTTTCCCCTCCTTCCTCCTCCTCCTCCAAATCCAGTCTTCCCATCTGAGAGTGCATCCTAATCTCCATGGTAACAGGTGTCAACCATCATAGATCTGATCTTCCCTCCACCCCCACCGGTTTTTGTTTCTCCCCTTGCTCTTCCCTCCATGCTGCCCCAGCAAGCAAGGCAGGGTAATGGGACCAACATGACAGAGATGGGTAAGACCTGGCTAAACCCCTAAAGACCTGTTCCTTCTGCCGAAATGCTGGGCTTCTCTGAATACACTAACTGCTGAGTAATAGCCGAGGCAAAGAGTGTCCAGCTTCTGCCATACAAACCCGTTCTCATACAATGTGACCTCCTCAGAGGAGCAGTTAGATTTGTTACTGGTGATGGGAAATAAGGTAGCTATATTGTTTTGCTTTGTCTTACTTTGTATACATATAGGATGGTCAGGATGAAGGTTCTGGGTACTAGCTGTTGGAGGACACATGGTTAAGCAATCCCTGACTCATGCTTCTCAAGTTAAATTGTCAAACAGGAGAGATACGCAGTGGGCAACAAAACAGTGGAGTAAAATGGCCCCAGTTTGTTGTGGTAGCTGATAAGTCCCATCCTAATGGCTTCTAATTATTTACTTCAAGTCACCTCGGCAGTGCAGTACGGCTTCATGTGCATTTCCATCAACATTTATCCTGTTGTTCCAGTATACCATCATTCCCTTCCCTGCTTACTGGTTCACCAACATCCCCTTTTCTGTGGAATCTGAAGGAAAGGTTGTGTGACAGTTGGATGTTTGCCCATTAGAAAATCTAATGAAAACCTATCTTTCGCCTTGGATTTATCTAATTGAAAATCCAGATTCAAAGTCTGTGTTACTTGTGGTGATGACAGTTTACTAGCTAAATTTCTGCAGAAATTCTCCTAATTATTTGGTCTTGAAATAGTGTTCGGTCCTACCCTTCCAAAGTCCTGATACTCCTGATACTGTAAAGGTCCAGTATACTGAAGCATCTCGTCCCTATCTATTCTAGGTAGCCAGACTGTCTCATTGCTCCTTTTTCTATTTCCCATGACTTTGTTTTTGTGATTTCCATGTGTCATATTTTTGGGTTAAATGGATTGTTGTCAGTATACCCAGTTCTGGTTGCTGGATGCTTCACAGCTGTGTGCCAGTCAGCCTATTAAAGATTTAAGGGCACATGTATGTGCATTTCTAGCAGCTGCTTACTCTCACTGCTGATTTTAGTGTTTTCTTGCAACGTCTTGTAAAATGACATCTCTATTGCCATCTGTGCTGCTGCAGGGAAATTTGTTTGAGCCTCCTTGGCTCTCCTGCCTTATATTGTTCTGTCAGGTAATCTCCTGTTATTGTTCCAGAGAGTTTTCAACGTTCTGTACCCGATGCCTGCTGACCAGAGAAGACATGTCAGCATAAACTCTGCCCGCTGGCTGCCGGAGCCGGGCCTGGGATTGGCGTATGGCACCAACAAAGGGGACCTGGTGATTTGCCGACCAGAGTAAGTGCTTGCTTTACATGGAGATAGAACTGCTTTAGCCATTCTGTTCTCAGGGTAGTGGGGATAACATGTCTTTTCTTGTGCTTGAGGGATCCATAAACCCCAATTCCTAATACTTCTTTTGGACTGCCACAGGTGTTTACAATCAGTATTTGTTTTGCTGATGGTAAACTTCAAAGAGTGTTTGAAGTGCATCTCATTAGCTCATGTTTTTTCCCATGTCTTACTAGGATTTCTGGATCCTTTATTTCTTATATGACTAGCGCAGTGTCTTTCAGCCTCTCTAGATTTATAGACTTCTAAAGGTTTACAGTGACAGGAAATTTGAGTTAGTAATATGCTTGCTTTCCTCAGCTTTCAAGGACCTCTTGAAGACTACCAACCAGGTTGAAAGTTGCTGACCTAGAATTATCAAATACTTTTTACAGAATTCAAGCAAGAGATTCTATGAACTGCAAAGATTTTTGTCATGATTATGAGCAAGCCAGTGAATTATTTCAGTATCCTCACTTAAAGCCCAGTGGTGTGACATGTACATTTCAGTTCTCTTTAATTTGTATAGAGCTGTGAAAGGTGTAACTGCCGCTTTGTAACCTTAGAATTCAACACAAGCTAATTTAATTGTGATGTGACACAGATGATAACAGTGACACATTGCTTTCAGTGTTCTTGGGCAGCGTCTGCATCATACTTTGTTGAAACCCTTCTCTTCGTTGTGTTGTCCAAGTGTTCTTTTGGAATCACATTTCTTTTATACTGCAGGGACACTTCAGGGGTTTCTGTGCTTCAGTTATTTCCTGGTACTAAACTGCGTTGGTATTCTTTTGGGTTGTGCTTCACATGTTGAAGTTCCTTGGAACTTAAAAGCTGGCAGCTAGAAACTTGCAGCACTGCTGGTGATCATACCACATGCAGGTGGACTCCATCTGTTGTGCCATGGCATCAGGCATGTGGTGCTTGAGGAGAGTTCTATTGTCAGTTTAGAACCACTAGCTTAGATCAGAATAAATACATACAGTTACACCAGTGACTAATTCAGCAGAGCCTTCTGGTGAAGTCTGTGGTTGGAATTCACATTGGACCAGTTTTGGTAGTACAGAATACAAGTGCTTTTCAAACAGCCCTCTTGCTCATTTGAACATGATCTTTCATCAAGGTCTTATTTATACATGAAGTTCTACAAGATACTGTTACGGAATAAGCTATAATCACTCTCAGGATAAGTGGCTTTTTTTAAGAACAGTTGCTGTATTTTCTAAGCAGAAGAATTATTCAAGAATAATGGCTCTTTTCTCAAACTTGAGAATTATTCTAAGATATTTTCAGTATAGAAAAATGATTAAGATTTAGTCTACTGATTATGGTTCATGAGATGAACTTGGATGAGAACCCAGGGAAATTAAGTCTCCCTGAGGGTGGATTCTTTGAGTGCTGTAGAGTCAAGCTTGATCTGGCTGTCCTGGCTTCACACATGCCACGTTACATTTCCACTCTAGTGCTTGCAGTACCCCAAAGCTGAGTGACATGTCTCTTCTTGGCACCTCACTAATTAAAGAGCCAATATGAACACTTTCATGGTATGTTATGGAAACACAGTCAGCCCTTCTGCAACATCTGTGAAAAACCTTCTTTGCTCACCATGTTCATTATGCACAAATGCAACAAAAATTGGTGTTTTGTATGTGAACGTGAAATGAGGTGGCTGTATAGGTGAGAGATTTATTGGGGGGGTTGACAAAAATGCTTCAGCAGGTTTCCTGCTGGTGGATTGGAGTGAATGATGCTTCTGGTGATAATTGTAAACATCACATGGACTGGTGGGTTCTTTCTGGAGCAGGACACCTGATGTGTTCTGTTCTCAACTGCACCATTTTATAGACCAACAACAGTCAAGAGTGGCTTGTAACCTCAGCATGAAGGTGTAGATACTCACTGAGCTGCATAATTTGCATTGAGGCACTAACATCAGAACACAAAGGTGAGTGAGGCTCTATCAGAGTAGAAGTGGCTTGCAGCTGTGGTGTCTGTTCCAGATCTACTTGACAGATCCTTAGAGAAAGGAAAAATCCTGACATGTGGATGCCATCTCAGTAGTTTCTGGCTTAATAAACTTGGTTTGAGATTGGTATGTGTATTGACTTTAACTTGAGAAGTGAAGGAGAAAAATGAAAAATATTTGTATGGTTTCCATACACAGTAATGCAGTGGAAGACAAATACTAAATGCAGGATTCAGCAATTAATAGAGTACTACTGTATGGATGAGAGTCTAGCAAACAGCAGGAAAACACTGTATTACTGAAACTCCTCCACTGTTCTAATTTGGCAAAGAAAACTGGTCAGCAGCAAACAACAGAGATTATTATAATTCCCTGGGTCTTAATTCCCATATAAAATGGAGGCATTTGAAACCAAGTAGTACAGAAATCATATAAACAGATTGAAATAGCAGCTGTTCTGCAAATAGAGGATTTAAATTAGTAGACTGGAAGTACAAGCTGACCAAAAATAAAGAAAAAAAAAAAAAGGCATAGCTTGAAGCTCCGTGGACTTGTGATGGGATGCTATACAAGTAGTCCTCCCAGTGTTCAAAAAAACCCGCTAGTTAAAAATGGAAATGGCAAGGTGTCGGAGTCCAGGGCATCCCTTTGGGTGCCCTGGAGGGTCAGGGACCTTGGCAGAGATGTCTGGGACCCGAGCAAGAGGGTTTGAATCCTGACATGGGGGGTCTGGGGTCTGTCCAGGGGGGTTGGAGACCCTGGCACAGAGCCCAGGAAGACACTGGCTTTGATTCAGTCCATGGGAAAAACTTCCAACATTGAGAGAAGAATTGCAAGTCACAAAAGTGTGACAGACAGTAGTGTAGCTTATCACAAGGTGGAAAATTTTGTAGTTTTGGGGTTCTTAGAATGGAGGTAAATGGGGACAAGATGGAGGATTTAGGGTAGTGCCCTGGATTTTTCTCCTTCTCCCTTGGCCTCCATTTTCTGATATGCTGATGGCACAAAGTAGTTTAAGGGGATTGGGTCAAAGTAGAAATGACCCTTTTAGTGTAGGTGGTAGGTATTGGCATGTAATTGTAAATGAGAGACACGTACTTCTCTGTATAAGATGACAGTGGTGCCCCATCGGCAAGGGGTCACCTCGTGACCGAGCTGCTGTTCAGATCTCGGCTGGGCACGGAGAAAATTGTGAGATATGAAATAATAAACAACATGAGAAACTTAGAAAAGCAAGACCTTGAAGACTCCGCTTCTTTCTTGCGACCTGGCTCAGGGCTTTTAGAGGGCAAAAGACTCACAACCACCTGAATCTCAGGTGAAAAACCAAACCCGAGAGCAATATTATATCAACAGTCCATAATTGTAATCTCAGTACACAAGTTTATAGAGCGTATTTTGAAGGTAAGTCAAATAAAAACCTTGGGAAGTGAGATCAAATGCATTGTGATTTGACTAAAGTGAACTACAGTAGGTTGTGTACCTGTCCTTGAGAATTTTATGTTTTTATTTCTAATTAAAGGGTCAGCCAAGGATTTGCTCCGAGTCTAACATTTCTGTGGTTTAGTAAGGCAGTTCCTGTACTGGAACTACAATAGATCTTGTTAATTTCTAAAGAATTAGAACAAGATCAGGTAAAGAGTGGTGAAGGGCTAAAGGAAAGAATACAACAATATTGACATCTGGACTCTGTCAAAAAAAGAGGTCTTTGGATTTCTCTGAAAAAACAGTTCTGGAACTGGTTGATTAATGCTATTTACACTAATGGCTGGTAAGGGTGCACCGAATAAATTTGCTGAGAATGTGACATTAGCTTTGTCATTGCAGAGAAAAATCAAAGTATTCCAAAGGAATTGGATTGCTGTGGAAGTGACTGGAGCTATAGAAATGAGAACAGTACGAAGTGCACTTAGTGACTAATTACATTGAGTTCAGTAGATAAAATGACGGAGGAGGAGAAAGACCTGAGGTTTTGGTTGATTATAGGTGATTAAGCCATCAGTACATGAGGCTGTAAGAAAAAATTTAGTTCTAGGATGAAATAGAAGATGCTTAACAGCAGAGATGGCAAAATATTAATATGGATGTAGAAGAAGCTAGATGTATAAGCTGGAATTGTTTAAAATTTGCCCTTTAACTGGCACAGTAGCTTAGGGCACTTGATAGTGGTGATCAGGGGAACATTTTATCTAAGAAAATCTGCAGTGTGGAGTCTTTATCAGGGCTTTATCAATTTGCATCATGGAATGAAATCCTCGATGTCTGTCTTATTTGGTAGAAACACTTATCCATTGAATGCACACATCTCTACTGAATTAAAAAGGAATTTGATTCTTAATGCTTATAACCTTTCCTATCCTGTCACATCCCAACAAAAGCCTTCCCCTTCAGCAGCATCCCTGGTGGGGCATCTAAAACATGAGCTGTCTTACGGAACATAAACAGGTGAGACCAAAAGTGGTGAGGAGCAGACTGCATGCTTCCCTTTGCTGTCTTTGCTTATGGAGGACCACCATGGGAGAAAGGCAGGGGATCCAAATATCAACTCTTTGTTGTTTCATCTTGAGTGTCCTTTCCTTTGTGCTCAGGAGCAGGTTCTGGAAGGGCTCAGTGCTCACATGCTTTTGCAAACACTATCCCAGAAACCTCACTGTTCTGAGAAAACATCAAGCTCTTGAAGCACCTTGTCTAAGGCTACCTTTTTAATGCAGGCATCCACAAGAGAGGAAGGATTTCTTCAGCAGTCAGAGCCTCTGGTAATGGAATTCATATACCCTGAAGATGCATCTGGTTCAGAGGCAGCATTCCATAGATTTCTCTCACTGGGAAGTAGGTGTGGAGAGTCTCAAACTGATTCAGTGCTATTCAGTGTGCATATTTTAATTCTTTGGGGTGAGATCTGCCTCTAGCATGAAATTATTCCAGGAAAATTCTCTTTATGATAAATTCCTATGCTTTGCAAGCGATCACTGCATTTGTGTCTGTGCCAATCTTTTTTTTTTTTTTTTCTCTGAGGATGTCTCCCATCTGATGGGGACAATGTGTCTACATCTAGTTATCAGCATTGGTAAAGAGATGGTAATCTATGCAGCTGCCTGGCACATCATGTCGTGCCACTGGCTGGCTCCATTCCTCAAGCTCTGCAGCCTCCAGCCGTGATGCCCCCAGCAGCATAAGCTACATCCCTTGCCTCTGAAGAATAGCTTCTGGAGAATGGAGTAAACAAGGAGACAGAAGGAGGAGCTGTCTTCCTTCATGTGTAACCAAGGGATGTTAGCAACCCTGCATAGGGAGTGTTCTCACAACTCTTAACTGGGGTTGCTGGAGATACTATTTATGTCTGAGTCCTCCCTGCAAATGGCCTTTTGAAAAGCAGCGTCTGCACTGGGTCTTTAACAAGGAAAAATGCCTGTGTTGGACTTCTGCTGCCTGTTAACCACAAGATACATTGAATTGTCTAAATGAGGATAAAAGATGCTTTTGATTGATAAAAAGGCTGAGAAGGAGAAAAGAGAGCAAATTTTTCACTATAGATGCATCCTGCAAGCTTACATTTGGATTTTATTATTAATGTATTTGAGAAAAAAACTAAACTAATTATTTCCAAATTCTGCAGGGAAGCCTAGGTAACCTCAGTGCCAAGAGGCTTGGTCATTGCAGTTGCAGAAGTCGAGTGCTGATGTGGAGGCTTGAAACAGTATTTCCATTCTGATACCATTTTTTATTATTTTTCCCGTTTTGTGTGTGAATGGGATATCCAGGATGACTAACGGCATTAAGTGAAAGTTGCCATCATAAAATTTTGCTTAATGTGTCTGTGATTCCTAAAGATAAATGTTGAAAGCTGCTTTAAATCTTCAGTTATTAGCAAATTCATTTCCCTCACCCAATTCTTCAAGATATACTGTAGCACTGACTACTTAGTGACATTTATTTCCCACCAAGAGAAAAGGAACTTTGTACAGAGCTCTGTGTTAAGAAATCATAGCCTGGTATTTACCAGTTTGTGTACTGCATCACTGGCCATCTGCAGGTCCTAACTAGTTCTCAGTTTCAGTAGCACTCTTTGTAAGAGCACAGCCATGTGCTGTAGAAACAGTTAACCAAATGCTTCACTTCCATCTATTCAGATCACACCTGCCACCTTTTCTTCCTGTACTTTTTTCTAATTCTGTCTTCAAAAGCAGTTAAATTTCATGCGAGCAATTATTTTACTAACTGCCTACTGCATGTGGCTCACTCTTTCATTGTTTCAATATATCTTCTTTTTTCTATTTGTTATATTACTCTCTTTAAGGATAAGTTACACTCAGAAGACAATAATAGTCAGTTTTAAGTAAGGCTTTCTTTTTGAAGAATGCTGCTAAGTTGACTTTTTTGCCCTTTTGTCATTTCCTTTTTTTTTTCGTAATGTATTAAAAAACAGGTGCGAATGACTCAAAAAAGTTAACCTTAAAAAAAAAAATTCTAAATTAGTGCAACTAGCTGCTGTGTCTGGCATATTCTTACTCCCTAATTGCACAAGTACCCTTGGATATTTTATAAGTGGAGACTTCAGAGAAGAGAGTTCAATATCTTGTCCACTTTGAAACATCATTGATTTTTGTTGTTAGCCTCACAAACGAATAGACCTTTTTTCATTCTAATACCATTTTCCTCATGTTTATTTTTAGAATGTCTTTTCCCTCTCTTGCAGCACGAGTTCTTCAGCTGTCTTATAACCTTCCTTGTTCACTTGTTTACTTCCTTGGCTTTCCAATAAGATTTTCTTTAATTTTCTGATCTTTGATCCATATTATTTGTGGAGTTTTATTTGGTGTGCCTTATGCCTGCTTTTTTCCAGCAGGACTCTGCTAATGAATTGAGCTAGCAAATAAAACAACCAATTCGTTTTTTCATTTTCTTTCCCTATTTTAAATCCTTCTGTAAATGGTCTTAACTTAATGCCTACAAACTGTAAGTAATTGGAGTAATAATTGCAATTTGGGGTTCTTGATGATTTTTTTATTTTTTTCCTTTTTTTTTTGGAAGTAGTTTCCCCTGTATGCTAAACAGAATACTTTTTAGTTGGATAATTTCAGAGCTGCTGAAGATTAAAAATATAAAACTTTGTTTGCCCTGTGGATCTCATTGAGATTTAACCAAACCAAGATCTTGGTTCTTGAGCTTGGCAGCTTTGTGTGTGCACATTCCAATGTTCTATTAAAAATAAGCATTTGCTATGCTTGTTTATTTTAAACATTTATTTTGACGTTGCTTTCCCCTGTTCTAGATGCATTTTCCTGGTTTAGTTTGCTGGTATAGTATATAGAAAACAAATCTACTTCATCAGTGTAAGTTTCTGCTAAAACAGTAATGAAAGTTCAAATATGACTAAAGAGTGACTTTGGCTCTGAACAGTTGTAGCAGTTTAAGATGTTTTAAAGCCTTAGAAGGCATAAGCAATTTGCACTCCTCCTTGTTTTAGCCTAAATTGTCTAAGCCACTTGAAGAGCTGATAGATCATAAACAGCCTAAGATAGTCTAAGCTTATTTGGAGTGTAGTCTGCCTGTAATCACTTCAGGCAGTTAAAAAGCCTTTAGGTTTTGAGATGACTTAAGCAAGTTATCCATCTTTAGAGTTGCATGTATAATAATATCAAGCTGATTTGTGCTTGTTTGAAGACCTGCAATCTGAAGTTCTGGAATCTGTTATTTACCTTCCAGAGGTGTCCATACCTGGTGCTTGGTGTGGTTGGAGCCAGATACAGAGCATACATACCATGGTATACTGGCAAGATTTACTGAGGAGAAAATCAGTGAAAATCCAGGAAATTCTTATTTGGTCTATTTCTGCCTTGTTTATTCCAGGCTATTTGGCCTGGGTGCTGTGCTCTTTCTCTCATAAACATGATGTAAGCTACAACTTCCTATGTCACGCTGTATGTAAACACAGTGTGTTTACATGACAGTAATGTAAAAAATCGATGAGAAAATCTATTTTAAAAACTGTTTTGTTGTTTTGGCAGAAGAATGAAGGCTGTCTCAGAGAGACTTTCCTTGTACTAATTGTCAACACAAGTTTTTCTGTGCAGCCTTGCATTCCTTAAGGGCAGCACTCTCAACCTCGATATTTGTACTTGAGTCCCAAGATAATCAAACATCCACACTTTCGTACTAAACTCTTTTCTTTCTGCTCTGTCATTGTCTTAGTGCTTAATTTCCATTTGTTACTCCTGTTGAATGTGTTGGAAGTCTGATTCTTAATTGAAGACTTCTCCCATGGAATCTAAGAAAAATTCCTCTTAATGCTTTCTGGTGGTGTGTCATCCTTTTCAAATTATTTTATGAGTCTGCTTATCTTCTACGTGCAAACTGTAGGTAGCTTGCAAATGCTGACTCCTGGAAGTCACTTAGTTTTTAGCTACAGTAGTCCTGCGGATCAGAAGAAACTATTCTGTTTGTGTTCTTCTTATTGTATTAATCTCTGTTTTCTTTCACTCCCTCTTCTTTGTCTCTGAAATGTCTACCAGCTTAGCTCACTGATGACTCTCTTCCTTAGCTGAGATACCAAAATTTTGCTCAGGGAAGATGGCTGTTAGGGGTGTGCCTTCTATCTAAATCTTGTCCGCTTGCCACAAGATCATGAACTGGATCCATGAACTTAGGTGTCCTGTCTGGTAGGCAGAGCAAACTTGTATGTGTTTACATTGTTGAAACAGAAGAGCTACTAGTGCCACCAGCTTTTTAGGGCTGACCTCATATAGATGGTGTGAGTTTGAACACAGCATCTTCAAAAATCCTAACATTTAACCTAGCTGGCAGGACTGCACAATCAAGTGAACAGGACCAGCCATCTTGCAGTGTTCCAAGCTGAGTTGGCACCCTCTCTGAAGCAGGCACACAGCTCCCAGCTGCACCAAGCTGCTTGCTGTCCTGCTTTTGCAGCACCTTGGACAATTCAAGTAGGTGTCAAGGTATTTTTCTGCATGGTTGCTGGTTTTCACACACGCAAAACTTGTAGGATTCTGGAAAATTAGTGGGTTGTATCAGTATGAGGAGTAGAAATGAGGCTGCTCTTAGATGCATCATTCATCTCAATGTGATGAGCAGGATGATGTCATACGTCATTTAAATATCTGTGGTTGTCAATCATAAACTGCAGATCTTGTGTTCCTTGAATTCCTAGACTCAATTTCGTGCTCTTCCCCAGGCCAGTTACACATGGGCTGGTGCCAATGAAGCTGCCACCTCTTCTTGGTCAAAGGGAGTTACTGCCCTGCAGAGTCATTCCAGAAATCCCATTTTGCTGGTTCCATACAGTTTGCAATGCAGCCAGTTTTCACTTGGATTTGTCTCTGCACGTGGTTCATCGCCTGCACAGAAAGCTAAATATTTATGAAGTAGGGCGTTAGAAATTATTGTTTTCCCATCCAGGCAGCTGCTGGGAGTGCCAAACTTCGCCTTGTACTAACAATACCGTTGCATAGCTAATCATGGGAGCTAGGGATGGGCTTGCTGTGCTGATCATCACCACGCTGGCAGAAGAGATAATGAGCTGCTGACAAGGATGCATCTGGAATCTGGCCAGCATTGCATCACACTGCATGAGATACTGTGTGTTGCTTCTTCCTTACCAAACCAGGACAATAGATGCCTGTTCCTTAGCATAGTGCCACCTTGCTCTCTTGTAGCTCGCTCTATTTCCTTCATACAGTTTGAATGGCTTAAGAAGGACAAGTTTACACAAAGGGGAGAAAGCATGTCTTGGGAAATTCAAATCCTTTGTAAACTAATCTGGTTTTGTATGCTTGCATTTGGTGATCTTGAATGGACAGTATATTTGAGAAATCAGCTTCAGGGAGTATTTTCTTTTGTAGGGGAAGCAAACTTGGCAACACGAAAATCAGGTGCATTGCATGGCATCACTGTGCAGCTTCCTTTCTGTGTTGGGCTTGCCACAGTCTTCATTCTGGTAATGAGGTTGTGCTGATATTTTTAGATGGGATTGCAGGCAGCAATGTTGTAATCAAATTTAATTTGGTACTATAGCAAACAAGTGGGCTGCTGTTGGGCCTTTCCATGTGGCAGGATTTGAAGGAGGAGAGCAGTGCATTTCCTCATTGCTGCTGCCTTCTTCAAATTTCACTTAAATCATCCTGTGATGGTATAAGTGAAAAGGTAGTGAGTGCTATTTATGCCTTCCTGGACATGCATACACTGCTTGCAATTTATAGGTTGTTTTGTCTTGCTGTCATGCTCCAGAGCTGTATTGTTAAGGTGGAGTTGGGGAATTTTCATCCTAATCCCTCCTCCACTTCAGCTCCCAGTTTTGGATATGTCAGCTGAGGGGGTTACCCAGATGTCTGAGTGTGTTTGTGCTGACCTGTGCTTTGTCAATTTACCCTTCAAATACTGCTTAAGCAAATGCAATAAATTGTATTTCAGCTCTCCTGTCATTTGTTAATAATGTTGTCGTTAATTCCTAGTACTTGGTCCTAGTTTCTTCCTGGAGACTTAATTGAGCTGTGTAGGTAATACCTCCATGTAGAGGGAGAGGCTTGCTAAGTTGTTGGCACTTGGTGCTTAGCAGGCTCCACTCTGAATCCTTATTTGACTTTCAGCAAAGCCTGCAAGTCTGTGCCCTTCATCCTCTCCAAGCTCGTTAATAATGTGAGCTGGACACAAGCATGAAGGAAAAGTCCATCTTAGAACAGATCCCTGCTGGGAAATCCAGGCTGTGAGCAGCTCTGCATGTAACAAAGCTAATGGAAATTTCCAGGGAGAGCTTAGAGAGCTTAGTGACAGCCATAAAAGGGAAGAAATTAAGAACTTGACTAAGTGGACTTCATTGTCCATGACTGACACAGTGCAGAGAATTGCAATTTTTCACCCTAAAGCTCTGGGCAACAAATGTCCTTTTTATTGCATCCACATCCAAGTGGCTCCATGCTACACAGAGCTTCTACCTTATGCCTCGAAAAATGTAAAGTGCTTCGAGCATTTCTATGTCTAGAGTTTGATGAAGCAAAAGTTAAATGCTTACATTACCTGGAAAATATTCATTTCTCCAGTGTAAGCTCTGCTTCTTTGGAATGAATCGTCAGGCCTTGATTTGCAAATCTCCTGGGAAACATACTGTGAAAGGCTGCTCATTTACAAAATTCAAGCAGTATTTTGCAATGAGGGCTAAAAAACCTTTAGGCTTTCTGAAAAGAGAGATTGCACTATTTTAAATAGGTGTGGCTAAACCAGAGTAAGTCTTAAGCTTAATTGAAAATCTGATTTAAACCAAGGTAATTGTGGTTGTTGCACACATCTTGTTGTGTACTTAAGTTGGTTTAAGGTGTGATTAGATGAAAGTTTCTGATGCAAGCATGGTGTTAAAAATGGCATTTAGCCCACATAATAGCATTATTTCTTTGATGAATTTTTGATTCATTAAGAAGAAAAATTACAATCTTCATATAAAAGGTAGTGCCCAACCAGTGCCCTCTGTTAAATTCAGGTGTATGCTCTCCTCACTGTATCTTGATGTAGTCTGAAACATCTCTTCTGTAGGCTCAATCATCTAAAGGCTGGAAAACCTCATCAGGGACCATCTTGATACTGATCTTAGGGCTGTGAAGAGACCAGTGTGGATTCCAGCTCAGAGATACACAGATGCGTATAAAAGAGCACAAAGATGGTGCTGAGGGCCTTATGGCTTTTGCAAGAGGTAGGGTTGGGAAAGGGTAAGTTTTGTAGCTGGCTAAAGGAAGAGACTGCTGAAAGGTAGCAGTGAAGATGCTTGCTGCTGCAGGGAGTGCCAGCTGTTTGTTCTCAGCCACTTCTTTTACCCAGCAAGGAGACACACTTAGACCAAACTAAAAAGCCAGGTTGAAGTGATGCTGAGAATGTTGAACTCCCATCATGGCCAAGTGAAGTGGCCTTGGCTTTAGCCTGTTCATCAGTGTTCCCAGAGTCAGCAGCAGGAGCAGTGGCACCATCTGCTATGGGTCCTCCTTCTAGGGAAGGAAGGCAAAGCCCTTGATTCTCTGGCAGTAAAGGAATAGCTAATAGGATCCTGGCAGCAAAGCTCAGTTGATAAATGGCAGTGTTTAATACCAGTATGAAAAGTTATGCATTAAATTGAATGCCTGTTGATTTCACCGTGTGCAAACTGACAGCATGGACTTCGAGTGGACTTTGCTGTCCAGCAACCCAACTGTACAGTAGTGAGACTCTACAGAATAGGCAGGAGCATGATCAGGAGCTTTTCATCTGGTGTCCTGCATGTCAGCTTGGCACCATGATGCTTTTGCGGGAGTGAAATTGATCCATTCAAAGAAATGTGTGTGCAGGATCTGGATTTTCTGTGTGGTAGAGGAAGATGGTATTGGGGGAAGAGAGGAAGTGGTGTTGTCAGCTCCCATCTTGTCCTGGGGGAAAGTTTTGTGGTCTTCTAGTTTCTTGTCTTGGGAGCTGGTAAGCTGGCAAAGTAAGGTACACGTTGGCAAGGAATATCAATGATGTATGTAGCTGTAGGGGACCATGCCTGTTCTTTGGGAAGCAGGAAGACGTGTGGAAGAAGAGAGAGGAGATCAAAGGTCAGCTTAGCTCTGTTGTGTAACAGCTGTAGATACCAAGCACACTAGACTTTTTATGGAAATTTTGACTGCAAGGTCAGAAAGTCTCTCTTGCCTAGGAACTGTGCTGCTTCACAGACAGCGAAGTGTGAGAGCTAAGCTTCAGCCAGTATATTAGACTGGGGATGGAGCAGCCAGAGGGACTTACACAGTTTTAGTGACAAGTTACCATCTGTCAGTAAACTCAGAAACCTTTGTAAATTGGCATCTCACTGGCAGCTGCTTTCTTGGGGTATAATGCAGCACAGGAGTAACTCAGCACAAAAAGTAAACAAGCAATGGCTGGTTACTTCTTGTAGCCTCCATGTGTTATTTTGTTGACCTAATTTTGTTCATCTCTCACCTGGGTCCTAACCTGGGGTGCTGTCATCCTGGCAGCCTAGCCCCAGTCCTCCAGTACACACTGCTTTCCCATTGCAGCATGTCTGACCTGCAGCATCCTCTGAGCTGGGGTACTTGCCAGTTCTGCTGAGCCATTTCTTACAGGAACAACAGTTTCTATATACACAAAAAACATCTTGTTTGTGCCTGAGCCTTACCCATCTACCAACTATTTGCCGTGAATCCTTCCTTCAGATTATGGGACTGTGCCTAGTTCTGAGACTGTGTGCAGGGTGATGGAAGCCCAGCTCTTCAGACACAGTTCCCTTGTGTCCACAAAGGTCTTACTTTGTTGGTTTGGGGTTTTTTCCCACCACTTGCCTTGCTGTGACCACTGCACAGCATTCCTAACTCTCCACCCAGCACCATCAGGTGTGTGCAGTCCATCAACCATGTGGTGGTACACAACACCATTTCAAAACTCCCAGGCCAGCTCATAGGAGCTGTCAGCATGGTGCGGCAAAACACTCCAGGAAGTGCCTTCCATGGTAATGCAGTCCAGAGTGCTTCTGAAGGTGGAGCACAGCAGTAGGTGGGAGATCTCTGTGCTGCCTTGGAGTGCATAGTGAGTGCCTGTCCTGTGACATTCCTGTGTGGCACAGAGTAAGCTGGATTTGCTTTCACCCTCTTCTTGGTGGGATGCGTACTTGCAGCATTATGGTGGTTTTGTTTCTGTCATTGTCTGTTGTCTTCAGCAATGGTTGATAACCTTGTCTGTTCTTGTGGGTAGTAAGCCCTGATCTGGTGTATCTTTTGGGAAAATGCTCTGTGAGAGCTTTCCAGAGCATTGGCTCTTCCATTATACTTAGTAGCATTAGATGTAAATTTCAAGTTCAGACTTTTCAGACACACATGTTGTTAGTGCAGTACTCTGTGGAAACTTGTTAAAATATCCTCTACATCTGCCCTTTCTCTGCAGTGGCTGTCAGTGAGAGGGATGTATATTTATAGGTAGAATGAGAATCATTTGCAAAGAAATTAAATGTTGAATAAGCTTACTGACCATTACCTAGTGCAGGAAGTGCTTGCAGACACCACAGGGAGAATTGGCCTTTCCATTCCAATTCTTTGTTTAGTTACTTGGAGTTACCGTAACCTGATTTTATACACACAGTTGTATGTCTTCATTTCCTGAAAATCTACTCCTGTTGTTGTGTCTTGGTGCTAATACTGAATTGAAATTAATGGAATATTCCAGAGTAATCTGGTAATACAGCACTCTGTATTTGCAAGGTGGTTTATTGTGATGAGCCCTTTTAATGAAAATGTGAACTGAGCTAGAGCTGCAGTTTTTGTAGAGCAGGAATCAACACTATCCTTCATGCTGTGGGGATGCAATGTGTGCTGGCTTGAACAGTGTCCTGTCATGCTAATATTTTTTCCTTCTTTGGCATTTTAAGGGCCTTAAACTCTGGAGTTGAGTACCACTGGGACCAGCTGAATGAGAATGTCTTCACTGTGCATTCCAGCAGCAGGAATACTGAGCGGCCCGGGTGAGTCTCCTGGGTGTTGGGTTAGAGAGACCTGACCCTTTCTGCTGTTTTTGTTAGATCTGAAAACATCACTTCTTTGTTCCCTTACCACTGGCAGCTTTAAATATGCAATTTTCTCCCCCTTTGACATTGCCTAGTTGGGTCACCTGGTCTTCTTCCAGCAAGTGACATTCAGTGCCCAAAAGTGCCAGTATTAGTAATGTACATGTGTCATTCAGGACCCCAGTAACAGCTGTGGGAGGAACATGTGGGGCTTGGTGCATCAAAAACACCATGTAAAGCAGATGGCCTTTGGAGGGTAACTGAAGAACGGGGGAGTTCACAGAGAAAAGGGCAACTCTGTGATGCTGACCTGGTGACTGATTTTCATCTTTTTAATTGCTGGTCATGGGACAGTTGTTTCTCAGTAATAAACTCTAAAAATAAAGCTAAAGCCATTAAAAAAAAAAAAAGAAAGAAAGAAACAGCAACGTCTCCATTGGCTGTTTCAGTCTATCCAGTGATGCACATGATGTTCTAAACACAAGGGTGATGCTGCAGTCCCTTGCTTCTTGCATAGTGACAAGTACTCCTCCATAAGCCAGGTGTTCTCAGCAAAGGGGTGATAGTTATGTTTCTGAGTTGTGAGATTCAGCATACCTAGGAAGTTGTGGGCTTGTTTACGGGGCGAATGTCTGGGCTGTCCTACAGCCTTGGTCTGACTGTGGGTGAGAAATAAGCAGTAGAGATTCTTTACTCTGCTGTATGAGTGGATATTGCTACTACTTAAGTTTTTGACAGTACGTACTCAGTCTGGTATAATGGCAGCTTGAAGGCAGAAATACTGGTCCAGAATGAACTAGCTCAAAGAGAGAGCCAGAAAAAGTGTAGCAGGTTTCAAAGCCTTATGAAGAAAAGATTGTGAATGAGGCAGTCTTTCCTTCAATCTCTTTACCATTTCCAGAGCTTAGAGGTCAGTTTAGAAAAGAGTGTCGTGGCATTGTCAAGGTTCAGCTGCAGCATCGTATACTTCAGCTGTTCGAATGTGAGAAGCTAATGAGCCTCGAGGTGCTTCCTGTTGTTTGCTTTTGAGAACTCAGGATTTCTCTTATCTGACTGCAATGGGCAGAAATGCCTGCTGGAGTGCATTCATGTGCAATGCTGACAATCTAGGAAGTCCAGAGGAGGAAAAGGATACAGGCTACATCCGTGGGAGTTAGAACTGCCGTGCTGTGCAGGAGGTTTTGTGTGTGTTTGTGCTTCTGCACTGCACGTTGTGTTGCCTCCTCAATGCAGTGACTCCAAGACAGTTGTTCTGCAGGCCAAATGATGATGCTGGGGTATCTCTCTATGCCTGTAAGGCACACTGCTTCTGTGGAAGGGTGGGTGGAATCAAAGACTCTGTTGGCTTAAAATTCAAGAGACCAGCATGTGTAAATGAGTGCAGGTCACAATTCCTTTCATCCCTCCCATCCTCACAGTAGCAAGCAGGTGCCTGGTTAAAGTAGAGGCAAGAGGAACCTCACATTCATGTTTCAGTCTTGCTTGGGCATGTTGCCTCCAATGATCCTGGTCTTACTTATTTTTCTCTCTTTCCAGAACCAGCAGAGCCACATGGAGGACAGACAGGGACATGGGCCTGATGAATGCCATAGGCCTACAACCCCGAAATCCCCCCACCTCTGTGACATCACAGGGTACCCAGACCTTGGCGCCTCAGCTGCAGAACGCCGAGACTCAGACAGAGAGGGAGGTACAGGAGCAGGAATCCGCCTCTGCAGGGACTGGTGAAGGTAGGACATCAATCCGTGGTTTATCTGACAGAGCTTACCTGGTGATTTAGGAGTTTCCCCATATGTTCCATGTCCTGTCAGTGCATTTGGATACTCCTTTTTCCTCTTCAGCAAAGATTTCTCCAACCTTATTTGCCTGTAGCCAGGCATAGATGGTCAGGAGAGTGAATCTCTGGCCATATGAATAGAAAAGTTGTCTTTTTCACGTGCTTTGAGAGAGGAAAATTAATTCTTCAGATCATTGTGTCTTTGTAGAGTCAACTGTACTGCCTTCATTCCTCACACATCTCCTAAACTCCTAACCATCAGTAAGGCTGCAAGCTGCTGAGAGTTATCATTTCTGCCTCTGTGTTAAGAGTTCAGCTTGGTCCTCCAACTTACACTAAAAGTCTGCAGGCTTTACAACATTTGGATACAAAATAAAATACTGTAAATCACTCCTCACAAAGCAGCTTTGAGGATTCTGTTTAGTTTGATTGATGAGGTATGTGACGAGTACCCAGCACAGCTGTACAAAAATGTCTCTAGTGGTTAGCAGTCCAGGAAAACTGGCCAACATATAAGGAGCTGGAAACAGCTACTGTGCAATTCCTGTATGATGATAAAGTCACTAATCTGTTGAAAACATGTTGATTTATCCAGGCTTCTTGTCTCAATACTGTAACATTGTGCTTTCATTCAGCTCTGAAGGCTTGGCTAGGTAGGGGTTGGGCAGCATATACATAGGAAAGACAAGAGAAAATCAAGGAGACAGTTTTGCAGTTGTTGATTCATGATGAACCTGCTTGGCTTTGGAAGGCAGCCCACAACATGCCTGTTGGTGCCTGTGTGCCTGTTTGTTCTCTGTCACTCTGAAAGTTACTTTTGGTATGTGACTCCTGCACAGTTTCTGCTGTCTAGTATCCAGCATGTGTGATATGGCTTTGTGTTTCTCTGATCGCAGTTCTTCTGTACAAAGTTAAGTGGGAAATTCCTGCCCGCTGGGGTTTCCATCTGCTTATCTCAGCAGAGCTGAGATTAACCTCTCTGGAGGGTTAGTACAATTGAGGGCGTGTGAATACAACTGGAACACAGACTGTCTGGACAAGTGCTGAACTCATGGGAACTGGTTCTTCCACTGAATGTGGTACACAGACTGAAAACATGGCACAGTGTGGGACCTTCTTGCATCAAGGCCATGATGGCTGATGCTGGGGGCTTTGGGAGTCCATTAAACCAAGAGAGTTCTTCAACACTGCTTCTCCTCCTGCTGTTCTACAATCATCTGACAGTTTCTCTATCTTGTTCTTTCTAACCTTTCAATTACCAGATCTAGATCATGGGTTTTAACTAGACTGTTAATGAGATGGGAAAAGGGGCTGTTCTTTACCAATGCCTTGGTAGGATATCTCTACAAAGATGCAGAACATGTAACATTTGGAAGAAAAGGAGCGTAAATAACAAGCCTAGGACAGGTACTTCTCTTCATCTCCTTTTCTTGCTTGGAAGAAGATTGACAAGTTCCACATCTGGTGTGATTTCCATCTCAGACATTGATTTACTGCATGTCTCCTTGCAGATGGCCACAGCTGCAAAATGGGCTGTCACACTCCTGTCAGCTATATTAGGGCCTGTAGAACAAAGGAGTTACTGCAGTTTACACATGTGCACCAGAGATGAGCCAGGACATTTTACCTTGTTGTTGATCATTTTCCATGCCAGTTGCATCCTCTGTGGAAATTCCTGTGTAAGAGCTCAAGAGTAACTTGAAAGAGGGAACTGTGAAAACAATAACCATCAGGAGGATGAAGGATCAAAAAAATCAGTAGTAGTCCATGATAGAAGAATAGTACAAAGACCTGACATGAAGCAGAAGGACAAATTTTCTTCTGCTTTTACCATTAGCCAGGTACTTGTGGCAGCAGTGGTCTGGCTCATTTAATTCTTTGTGCTTCACATTACACACGAGCGTTTCTGCCTGCTTGTGACAGTAAGCCAGCTGTTTTCCCAGCATCACCAACTCTTGTGATGCACGTCCAGTGTGTTCCAGCAGGCAAGATTAGGTGCTGTGGTGCTTTTCTGATGGCTAAATTGCCCACAGTATCTACTGTAACTCTGCCTGATGGAAGGGAAACTATGATTCCTAATAGCATGATCTAGATGTCAGGGGCAAAAAGGGGGGAAAAAAAAGATTAAATGTGCTACCAGTAACTTGGGGTGTGACCCAGGGCAAATTATTAATCATCTACAGCAGAGCCCACCAGGGGCTGTGGAGCTTAATTGGTGTTTTGTATGGGGCTTTGAAGATGGAAATCAATATGTAAAGCCTTAGCAGCATTATCAGCAGCAGAATGGATAAATCAAGTGTGATTCTGAGTAACGTAAAGGAAAGTAGTTTAGTTATCACCCTACCATGAGGGGCAAAAAAGCCCAAACCGACCAACCAACTGAAAAAAAACCCCTTTATATGTTTAAAACAAAAGAAAAAAGAAGAAGAAAGACTAATGCTACCCTGAGAGTAGGTTTCTGTCCTCTGTCCTGTCAGCCCTGCTGTTGTGGGGAATTCTGGCTCAGGGCATTTCTTGCAGATATGTGCTTACTGTACAAAAAAAAAAAAAAAAAGTATGCAGAATTGCATCAGAAATCTAATTAAGTTGTGTGAGGGTATAAATAGTTTCCCTTTCTCATGCAAAGCTCTGCGGGGACTTTGCTGCTCTGATTATCTTTCTACCTCCTTTGGAGGAATGAGTATGTGATGACTTTATTAGAAGTGAATCCCTCTAATGTCTGAGTCTCTCTGTATTGCAGCAGTTAATAGCGGACTTGTGAACTCTGCTCCCACGCCACACGTAAAGGAAAGGTAGTTCGAGTTGAGAGAAAACTAGGAGAGGTACCAAGAAATGCTTAAAACAGTGTTTGAGCTGTCTCCTGTTTTCTTTTAAGCTGACAGACGTAGTGGAAATAGTGATAGAGTTGTAACTTCGAGGCATCCTTAATTAGAAACAATCTGTTGGGCGTTATACTATGTTTTCCTTGCAAATAGACAGGCATGATGGGAGTGGGATCTGTATTCAGCTGGCAAATTGAATCTCACTTAAAACCCAACAAAAATTCCTAATGAGATTTAGTGGCCCAAAGCTTTAACCTTTAGCAATTATAATTCCTGGTCCCAACTGGGTCAGGCTGTGGCTGCCACTTGTTCAGGCTGTTGGATCTTTGGAGTGCAGTGCAAGGGGCAGTAACCGCAGGGTCTGCAATTGTGCCAAAGCTGCTGCTTCGTGAGGGTGAGGGAGAGGGACTTCTGCAGAGCTGCAGGACACTTGTTTGATAGTGGGCCTATGCTTCCCCTGGATGTTGAGAGTATATCATACATCTTTCAGGCAATCCAGTTATTAAAGTGAAAATAACAACAAAAAAAAAATAACTGAAGAGCAATTGGCATCTCATTTCCTATCATCTGCATTGTCTTTGGGGCTTAAAATTCAGATAGCTAGCTCAGTCAGTGCCTGTTGTGCAAGTAAGCCCATGTTATGTGTTACTGAAATTGTAGCCATCAGAATATTTGCTGTCACTGGATTGCTACTTTGCCTGTCTTTGGGGGAGCGACATATTGACTACTGTCATGCCATATACAGTTTTTAACTTGTTGGGTTGAAGTGTTTATCACCAGCCAGTACAAACTGCCATTAGTTCCAACTGCTTTCAGAGGTTGCAGCAGATACATTTGAGAGGGAAGAGGGTTGTAAAATGAAGGTTTGAGTTTGTGAGATTCAGTCTGTTCAAACTATTGGTAGTGAAAAGACAGCACAAGCAAAACTTTCCTGATATAAGCAAAGCCTCCTGAGGTTGCCTAAGGAGCACTTAGAAGCAATCAGTGTGCCTGCATGTGATGTAACTTACTTAATCTGAGACATTAAGAACACGTGTCAGGGGGCTGCTTGGGCAGAAATTCTCTGTCCCCAGCTGAGTCTTATGAATGCTAACAAGAAGAAACATGTTGTTTTATGTTAGCTGAACACGTTCTTGCAATGCTGTTGTCAGATGTGATGTGACTTTCGTGCAATTAGTGTGGAAATGGCAACTGGGACACCAGGGATCACCTTCCAGATCTGCCTCTCATTCTCCAATTAAAAATGTGGGTAGATCCTGCAGCCTTTCATCTGCCCATCCATCTGTAAAATCTGCATTGTATATCCTATAGAAGTTTTGGTTTCTCTTTAAAATCCTCTGAAAACCACTACCAAAAAAATAGGTTCTAGAAGTATGTACTATGCAAGCCTTTACAGCGTGATCTACTCCAAGTACGTGGGTCTCTTGGGATTAAATTATGTGGGCTACTTTTAAACTCCCATTACCAAAGTAAGTTTCACTCATATGTATAGCCAAGGTGAGATATTACTAAGAAATTTTTTACAAGTTAAAGGAGTTGTGTCTTTTCTGAATTCTGTGGAGTTGCTTGGATTAACTACCTCAGAAAAGAAGTGTGAACATGTTTCTGTGCTTGGTTGGAAAGAAAAGTAACTAGTAGTATTTCTTGTGGCATTAAGGGAGATATGATTATTCATAGCTGTTTATACTATGGTGTGTCACTCCCTTTTCTGTTCTTATGCAAGGAATGAATTAATGTAAAAATACTGATATTTTTATCTTTGAGCATCTGAATTAGTGGGTCAGCTCACACCTCAGAGCTATTATTTCATGTTCTCTGAAGACTTAGCTATCTCTGCAATGCTTACTGTTCTAATTTTGAGGCTTTGTTTGCAAACGTGGTTCCTAACTGCTGCTGGTTTTAGAAAGAGGAATGTTGAAAACAGAAGAAAGCTCAAGACCAGTGTCAATATATTGCACAGATACAGAGGAGTCTGGTCTCATCCTTGCTTCTGTGGACTTTGCATTTCATCAGGAGTGTGCCATCCATGCCCAGAGATAAACAAGTTATACTCCCTATAAGTACTTCAGAGTCCACTTCATTTAAAAGTGGAAATACCCTGGCTTATGCCCAACTCCATCAAAAGTTTGCAAGATGTTTTGCCTGAGTAGTTTTCTGTGTCTTGCTGGAGTAGCATAGAGGACTTTTAAAAACAGATGCATTAGCTAGGGATTATTTAGTTAAATGTTTGAGACAGCTACATTGACAGAAATCTCCTGGTCTCTGGGATAATTGCTCTCCAGAGTAATGTTTTGTTCTGTGTTTAGAATAGACAGGAGTTTGGACCTCTGGAAAGGTCACTCTGGTTACAGTAGAAAACATTTGTAGGAGCACAGCACTGCAGCAAGCCGAAATGTGTGTGGTTTACAGCTTTGCTGTTGTTTTGGGTAAGTGCCTGTGTGCCCACCCTGAACCTTCACCAAATGGAAGTCAGCTTATTTCACTTGCTCTGAGTACTAATGTAGTCTGCATTGGCAGCCTGGTGAAAGAATGTGTGGGAGTCACCAGGCAGGAGAAACGGGCTGTGTGTGAATCTGTGCTGTAGCTCAGCTCAAGGCAAATGGCACAGCAAGCTTCGCTCTGAACTAGTCAGCCAAAGTCATCGTTGAAACCTGAGAGAGGAAAAGGGGAGAACAGTCCCCAAAGCAGAGGTGTTTGTTGGCTGCTGGAATGGCGAGGTTCACTCCTGGCTCTTGATGGGCTGGGAATTTCCAGCATCGCTGTATCTCTGGGATCTGAAGGCTCATGCCTTGTTGATTCCTGCTGTAGCATCAGCCCTTGCCTTCTGAGCAAGCAGATGCCTCAATTGGAAATTCAGCCATGGCATATGGTAATTCAGGGGCAGGGAAGAGCAAGGGGTGCTGTGATGAAGCACGTGTTTATAATGCTGGGGAGCATTGGCTGGCTGGCAGTCCTTGCTGTTTTGCTTGTTCCAGTGCTTCTGTACTGGACTGGTTTATAGTAAATGATCTATTGAGAGCACGGTACCTGCTGTTTCAGGACTTGTGGAGACAGGACTGTCTGGCGTGTCTCTAGACCAGGTTGCAAATCTTGGCTTTCTTAAGCTTCCTCTCTGGCCTGGCCAGATGGTTGGTAATGAAGTACGACTATGCCCTCAGAAGGAAGTGATGACTGAATCCAAAACCATGCTTCTCAAACCTTCCACTTAGTTCATGATTAACGTTGCAATATCCCTTGGCATGCGTGTTTTTCACACTGGAGTTTCCAATACCATAGCTGCCTCTGTCCCCAGTCTTTGTACTGGTCAACCAAGTTCCTAGTTCATGCATCAGCCATATTCTAAGTCATACATCAGCCACAACCTGAGTAGGATTTCTCTGCTAGAGTTGTGGGTCAGGCTCTGTCTGGGGGGTATTCTTGCTCACTCCTCTAAGGCCATGCTGCAGATTCTCATGTGGTTACAGGTGTCTCTGTGATCCCACTGATGCTCTAATCAAGGGGATAGGTGTAGTGGATATAGCAGGTTTACTACATTCCTAGCAGAAACCTACTTACTCTACTGGTGAGATTTGAATTTGCCCTTAATGTCCATAATATTTCTACAGGAGGCAGTATGTCAGCAGAATTACCTGAGGATGAAATTAACTTTGTCCAATGGTGAGGAATGCTGTTAGTGCCTGATGCAAGTATCACTGAGCCCATGAGGAAAGGGAATAAGATGTCGCTGACTGCATGATGTCTCTACAGTGGCATGGTGTGGACTTAGCTCTCATGCTGGATACATGATCATACAATCATTTAGGTCGGAGAACACCTCCAAGGTCATCAACCTTTGACTGAACATTACTACGTAACTAAATTACAGCACTAAGTGCCATGTCCAGTCATTTCTTGAACAGTTCCAGGAATTGTGACTTCACCACTTCCCTGGGCAGTTAAAATGAGTAACCACCGTCTCAGTGGAAGAATTCTTCCTTAATGTCCAACTTGAACTTCCCCATGTGCAGCTTGAGGCCATTTCCTCTTACTCTGTTGCTGGTTAACTGGGAGAAGAGATTGACTGCTACCTGGCTGCAACTTCCCTTCAGAGAGTTGTAGAGAGTGATAAGGTCTCCCCTGAGCCTGCTTTTCTCCAGGCTAAACAAACCCAGCTCCCCAGCTGCTCTTCTTATGACTTGTGCTCCAGACCCTTCCTTCACTACCTCCATTGCCCTTCTCTAGATGTTCTCAGTGTCCTTTCTTGTAGTGAGGGGCCCAAAACTTGGCATGGGGTTCAAGGCATGGCCTCACCAGTGCTGAGTACAGGGAGACAATCACTGCCCTCCTGCTACTGGCCACACTATTGCTGATACAGGCCAGGATGCCATTGGCCTTCTCAACCACCTTGACACACACACTGGATCATGTTCAGCTGTTGTTACTGCTGTTGACCAGCATTCCCAGGTCCTTTTCTGCTGAGCAGCTTTCCAGCCCCCCTTCCCCCAGTCTGTAGTGCTGCATGGGATTGTTGTGACCCAAGGGCACATTGTAGAACCTCATGCAATTGGTCTTTGTCCATGACCCAGCCTGTCCAGATCCCTCCTCAGACCCTTTCTACCCTCTGACAGATCAACACTCCCACCAACTTACTGTCATCTGTGAGCTTACTGAGGGTGCACTTGAATCCCCTCATCCAAATCATGGATAAAGATACTCAAGTCCACAGCCCCAAATGTTTTTGTTTTCCTAGTCAGTGTGGCATTTGTTTTTTATTATGTTTTAACTCCTCCCTACCTCTAGCCTTGTTGACATTTGTGTTCATTTCCTTGGTGCCAGGAGAGCTCATGGCTTTCTCCTCTCCTCAGCACTGTGATAGCTTCATAGAGGTGGGAGTGAGATTTATTTCTTTAATAAGAATCACCAAGATCCCACTGTGGAATGTTTCTAGCAGTTTGTTATTACAGATTGTTCTCCCCAAATGCTCCGAGTAGGGTTTGTAGCAAAAGAAGGACGCTGAAAAACTGAACTGGGATGAACTTCCCTGACATGGTGATTTAATCTCCTACATGGATGATTCTTTGGTGAGATTTTGTTCTCCTAAGGTAATCTTGAGCAATCAAGGTATCTGACGATGGTTCTCTCAGAGCTCACTACAGCCCGACTGTAAAGGGAAGCCTCAAAGATAAGAGTAGACAAAGACTGTAGGTCTTCAGATATTTTTTGTATTCCTCAAAAGATATTATCAGGCAAGGGGAGCAGGAGCCTACACACTTGATCATAGCTAATGTGAAAGACCATGTTCTGTAGCTGCTGTCTGCTGTTGGCCAGCTTATGTCCTGCCTAGACTGGCACTGGGGACATTGCCATCATGTCATCTGCCTACTTCTCAAACAGGTGAGGTAGGAAAAGCCATGGGGTTCTTTAACACCACGGGTGAAATGTTTGGTTTATTGCAGTGCCAACTGAGGTTTCTCTTCCTGTCTCCATAGCTGTGATAAAGCATCCTGCCTCTTTGACTACCACCCTTTCCCTCATCTTTATGGCCAGATAAGAGCTGCTTTTCCAAGGCTTGGACATGCAAGTCTGTGAGAGTTACCTGTGGAAGTGGCCAGAATTTTCTTGACAGAATTTGGTGGCTTTGCTTGGCACTTAACCAAGTGGAAAGTTACAGAAATAAAATACTGGGCTCCCTCTGGAATAAAACCCATCTTCTGTCCTAGTACATGCACACTGTGTGATGCAACTACTCAGCAGGCTTTATTTTGTGTTGTAGTTTGCCTTGTGCACCAGAGTTGCTTCTGTTTTCTTTTGCAGGTGAAGGTCCAGAATATGGGGCCAGCGGGGAGGATGCCCTGAGTAGGATTCAAAGGCTGATGGCAGAAGGTGGCATGACTGCCGTGGTTCAGCGGGAGCAGAGCACCACCATGGCCTCCATGGGCGGCTTTGGCAACAACATCATTGTGAGCCACCGGATCCACCGCAGCTCTCAGACTGGCGCAGAGCCCACTGGAGCTGAGGGCACGTCAGCACAGCAGTCCAGCTCTCAGCAGCCGGGCACAGAGCTGGAGGGACGGATCCTGTCAGAGTCTGTGCAGCTGCCGGCGCATGGCCTGAGCCCACGGACAGCCCCTAGTGGGAGTGAAGGACAAAGCGCTGGTGACCTGGACCTGACAGAGCAGGCCCAGTCCTCCATGGACACCGAGGGACCAATTGAATACAGTGACCTAACTAACAATAACCATCTTTCTGACAGTACCAACTTCTATAGTAATGACAGCACCAGTGGGGAGTCGCGGAACAGGTAGAGATTGAGTTGTGTGTTGGTGCTACCCTTGTACTGCTCAGCAGAGACCTGTACCTCACAGCTGGCCAGGAGCTGGAAGAGTAGGGATGGGTGGCTCTAACAGGATGCTGGTGGTTCAGAGGGCTTCTCTAATCCTGGGTGATGGGGGAAGGGATAAGAATTGCAAGAGAAGCCGTGGGGAAGAAAGCATACTTAACTTCCAACGTTCCCACTGCTGAAAAGTTAACAGGAATACAAACCATACTTGCTGCGCATCAGCCAAATTTTGAAGCCCTGTGGCATCCCCTGAGCTAAGCCCTGCAACTTGGTGTATCATCCTTTGTAAAGCCTTTTTCCTTTCCTTTGTCCTGCCCTTTTATACCCATGGAGCTGATCAGTAGAGTGAAGAAAGGGAAGGGGGCCTGCAGCATCCATCTGGAGACAGGCAGTACTGGGCTAACCCAGGCGTGATGCTCCAGCTTTGTTGCTGGAGTGGAGGAGTCTTCCAGGCCACAGTCCCTCTCCATAGCACAGCACTGCTCCCCCAGAGTGAGGTATTCTGAGACCAGTCCTGCCTATGCTGTGGTCTTTTCTGGGGCAAACTGGGCTTCACCAGAACATGCGTGGCTCAGGTTATGCTCACAGGTGGGATCTTTCCTTTTTAGAGTTAGTTTAGGACTTGGCAGGAACCGAAGCAAAGATGCCATATGGATGGGTAGAGGGACAAGGGCTACTGCTCTCTAGTCAGGATGCAGTTCACAGAAGGATGTTCTAAGCTGTGCCAATACTAACATGAATGAGCCACCCCAGTGGTGTCATGGTGCCAGGACTGAGCTGCACCTCCTTGGCAGGGGGCAGGAGATCTCTCAGCTCTAGGCCAGGATGTGAGGTATGGGTTTGTGATGTAAGGTGTTGCATGTGAAATCTTGACCTTGTACATGTAGTTTCTAGTGGAGAAGTCAAGGCTCTGATACTTTGTTTTTAGTCTCAAATGTGATTTTCCTTTTCGTTTGTAACTCTCCATCCCTAGCAGGCTTGTGGAGGAAGTACGGGGAGAGTGTGAGTGCTAACGAGGGAAACACCAAAGATCAATGTCATTAAAATATGACAAACCCTTGCTTGACCTCCTGTCTTCATTTGTGTGATGGTTGTCTCTGTGTTTGGCCTTGGGGATAGAGACATCCATCTCAGAAGCTCTAGGCAGCATACAAATGTCAGATGATGACCGCTCCTTTCCCAGGAGGAAAGCAGACTCAGCCTGTGAGTTGAAAGTCCAAAACTGGGGAAATGGAGGTGCATTTGGGAGTCTTGCTTGCAAATCGCATTTTTAACCAGTCTGGAGATTGAGCGGGCACCTCTGCATTTCCCATCATTCAAGTACTGCAGTAAGGAGAAAGAGGAGCATTTCACCTATCCCGTGTGTAGAGGTGCAGCACTGAACATCTTGGGCAAGCGGAGAGTGGTCTATCTTGCTGATCCCTTGGTGCAGAAGAGCGTTGCAGTATGTGGCTGTTCTGGATAGAGGAATGCACACTCTCCTGTTACCACTGTGCTGTGGGGGATGTTTCCACTGCTGTCTGAGCACCTGCCAGCAGCTGCTGTGCTCCTGCCCAGCTTCTCTAGATTCTGTGCTGCTAAGACATTACAATAAATAAGTCTGTCATTAGGCAGCACTCAAGCTCCCAGTCAGAAGAGTCTGTTAGAGAACATTAAGCAAATCTTCCCTTAAATCACAGCCTGGAAATGAACCTTAAATCAAATCAGCTGCTGCCAGGCCTCATTGCTGAGTGTTAATGAGGCTCTAAAACCTGCCCCAAGCGAACCACATCCCCGATCTGACAGGAGAGCAGCCTGAAAAATGGGATTCCCTTGTGTGGCAAGGAAGGTTTCAATCCCTGTGTTGCCTTACTGTGGAGGGGCCTGAGGATGTGCTGGCAGTTGGGAGCCAGAAGAGCTATGTCTCAGATGGACAGACAAGGCATTGAAGGTCTAGACAGAGCTGTTTATTGCTCTGCTTGAAAGCAAACTAAAACAGAACCTGGGAAAAAAAAAAGCTTCAGCTCAGCCTGACGTCACTTCTTCCCTCTCCCTACGATTCCTGGAAGAATCTTGAGGGCCATTCTTGGTAGTTGTGTTGCAGAGCATTTATAGATACCCATTTTCAGAATGAGCCAAGCTATCTACAGAAAAATTTCCATCTCAGTTGGAGAAGTGTCTTCTGGGCTGCCTGACTTGGGTGCTGGCAGATTCTCAAAGGCTGGCGTGTACCTTTGCTGGGCACTGTGGCCGGGGAGCTGTGCCGAGGCCTGAAGCCTGCTCTGCTGGTGGCCTCCCTTGGTCACACCTGCCCCCGCTGGAGACTGGGGCAGGACAGGGGCTGAGCTGCGCTGGGAGCCGGAGCAAACCACAGCCAACTATCTTTGCCATTGTGGGACATCTCTGAAGCTTTAAAGCACTCTTCCATTCAAGACTTGAAGACTTCCTGATGAGGTAAGGGTGGAGGCCTGGTCAGAGCAGGCAGCTCTGTAGCTCTGGGCCAAATGCTGCTAACAGTTGAGCCCGGCTGCAGCCTGTGTTCCTACAGGCTTTAAGCAGGAGCAGTGGGCACAGTGGGTGTGGACAGGCTTAACCTGCTGGTGCTGCCTTGGACATGCTTTGTACATGACCTGCTGTGGCTACACAACTGAGCAGATGCCCTGAGTGGTGATGGGCTTATGTGCACAGAGAGCAGTGTTTTTCTTCTGAGTTTCAGACCTAGGATCTGCCAAGCTCAGATTATCCCTGCCTGAGACCTGATGGAGCTACATGGGTGAATGGGTGAGAAGAGTAGGGGGGACAGGAGGGAAAATTGAGCCCACTTATGCAGTGGGCTCACCCACACCCACCCCAATGCAATTTATTTATTATGCCTCCCATGTTTCTTGTGGGATGAAACTCCTTATCCACTTAGGACTGCCCTGCTCCAACCCAGCAGTCTTGCTCAGTTGTGTCAGGCAGGGCTGCTCTAATTCTTGTACCCCCGAGCAATGCCCCTGAATCTGCATGGTGATCTGAGCCCTGTACAGAACAACATGCAGTGGGATTGCCCATGCCAGGGACAGCACCACAGCAGCTCAGGGCTCCTTCCCCAAGCCTTGCAGCTTTACCTGCTCGCTGCAGTGTGACAATGCAGCACTGAGGCAAATGCCATGTGAGGAGCAACATGGAAATTCAACAAGAGCTGCTTCAGGAAACCAAACCAGAGCTGTGCATGCTTGCTGGCCCAATTTAGGAGGCAAAATGAGAGCTTTGCTGCGTAGGAGCAGGAAATAATCTTAAAAAGTGAAAGCTTTTCTGCTTTTCTCAGCCATAGACTGTCAGGAGCCTTTAAATGTGCTAACAAAATCCTGGGGAAAGGAGAAATACAGTGCAGAGAATTTTATTTAGCTTTCAAAAGGCTTTTGATAAAGTCCCTCACAAGAGGCTATTAAAGAAACTTAGTCACCTCAAGGGTGAGGGGTAGAGTCCTCCTGGAGATAGAAGCTGTGGGAATTGGAGTCAAAAGTAAGAGCCATTTCTTGGCATGGAATGAGGTTAATGGTGGGTTGGTCAGGTTCAGTAGGAGCCGGTGTTCTCTAAAAGCCCTAATGAGCTGAAAGAGGAGGGGAACAGCTGATGATACAAGATTATTTAGGTTAGCTAGGAAGGGAGAATGTGCCAGAAACCTGGGGCAGTGGGAGGAGGTAGCGGTTGGAGCTTCTGTGCTGGAAGGGGACTTGTATGAATCCTTCACAGATGGAAACCTGCATGGGTGCTGCTGCAGCCAGTGAATGCTCTGGAATCCCTGGGGCTTGGACCACTCCAGAGGGTGAGCACTGCCTGAAGGGAGGCCTGGGATCCCAGAGAAGATTGTGAAGCCCTGGCAGGTGGTACAGGGAAGTGGTGATGCCAGCTTGTCCCTGTGAGTCCCAGGTTTTCTGCCCTCGCTCCTTGGCTTATCTATTGCCCCATCTCCAAGTACTTCTGTTTTACCTCCTGAAAATCCCACCCCACATGTGGCTGCTGTGGGGTGACCTTATAACTGGGTGGTGCTGGGACCCCAGCTGTGAGTAACCACTGGGAGATGTTCTGGGCAGGAAGGAGAGGCAGGGACCTGGTCACAGCTGGGTGCATGGGGAGTCTCTCCCATTATTACTGATGCCAAGCCCAGTAACTGGTTCCTCCAGCTGCTGCTCAGGCTGCTGGCTAGGGAGCAGTTGCCCTCTCTGCTCAGTCCCAATCTGTCAGAAAAGTTATTCACAGACAGGAAAAGGCAGATTAATTAAAGTGTGCAGCATGCAAGCCATCCACCACTAATTGGGATCTCGGTGTGCAGTGCATAAATGTCATGCCATTGCCACTTCTGCATGGAGGGGGCCCTCAGCACACGAGGGAGCTGGAAGGCAAAGCAATCTTTCCAGCTGCCACCCTCTGCCAGCCAATTAATGCCCGTGTCCCTCTCCCCTCATCCCAGGGATCAGAGGCCGCTCCCTGCCCAGCTCCTGCCCATACAGCCACTGCATGCACTCCACCAAGCACGAGGATTCGTTTTCCCCACAGCATGTCAAGCAGAAGTGCCTCTCATCTGCTCCCACCGAGCTCCCTCGGCTCCTCTTTGTTTTGCCTTTCAAGCAGTTGTTGATGGCATATGGCACCGGGAGGAGCTGGCAGGGATCAAGCTGTCTTCCCCGGGATGTTGGCCCTGGGCGTCAGCTCTGGTTCTGCCAGGAGCCATCATCCCAGAAAGGACACTGTGGGGCTTCCCCTTTGCCTCTCATCTGAAAATCAATACGGTGCTGCTTGGTCTCCAAGCATCTGCCTTCTGTGCCAGAGTCTTGCCTGCCAATTCCAGCCAGGCTCCTCCAGCTCGGTGGTGCCAAAGAGTAGGGACTGGGAGTCCCGTGCAAGCAGCTCAAATAACTCAGGGGGACAGGCAAGGTTTGAGCAATGGGAGATGTGAGCACAGCAGGGAGCAAATGCCACCACTGGAAAAGGCAGCCAGACACAGCCAGGCAGCCAGGTGGACCTGTTGTGAAACTGGACCACTGTGTATGTGGAGAGCTGCATCTGGTCTCTACCACCCCACTGAGCCTTCACTTCAGCTGAGGCTGGTCAGCCAGTGAGCTTCAGGCAGGCACATGGAATTTGGCAGCTGCTGAGATTTGTCTTTCTGTCCTTGCATCCTGCCCTGCTTCAGCTTGGCTGATGGATTTGGACTTTAGAGTCCCTGTTCTTTCCAAGCTCACGAAACACCTGAAGCTCCCTGACTTTTCACCCTTACCCTCTGAGCTCCTAGCTTCACAGAGGCTGGGGTAAATAGCAGACGCTGCAAAAATGTGAAATGTGGTAATTTAGGCTTGGTTCTTTCTGTTTCTTAGGCTCATCTTCATGGCCTTTTCCTGGAGTTTAATGCTGGACCCCTGATACCATCGCAGCTATTAAAGCCTGTCCCTCAATCCCCAGTTCAATAATACAGTAATAGCCTGATAGGATCAGGAGCTGGCTCTGATGGCAGATGGACTCCGGTCCCTTCTCCAGCACAGCGTGGGGCACTGCCACCCCACTGCAGGGAAACTTTAATTTCCAGATTATTTGTTTTCACTGCAGGCTTTGGGGATGGGGGGATGAGTAAGTGGTGATTGCTGGCTGCTGACCAGGCACTGCTGAGAGCCCTGTGTTGGCTGGTACCCAAGCCAGCTTCTCTCCTTCTCCTGGGTCCTTGTCAAACTCCCCCAGGGTGTTGTGGCTCTGCCCTTTCCCTGGGGGTCATTACCTCTGGTTTCTTGGCCTGCCCTACCCAGGGGTCCAGGCCTGGGCAGGAGCTATAAACTCCTTCCCCCTCCAGCCTCAGGCAAAACTACAAGAGGCTCAGAGGGGCTAATGAAGACTGACTGGCAGCCACTGGGGATGCTGATACTAAAACGTTTAAGTGCTATAGAAGTACAGAGGGTTGTACTTATCTGTCTGCCCACTGCAAAATTCCCATGGAAGCCCTGCCAGCAGCCCTCTGTCGATTACCTACATCAAAGGAAATGCTAATTAAAACAATTATTTAAGGAGGGTCTGAGGCTGGTCCTGCTGCATTGCTGAGAGGGGGACAAGCAAAGCCATCAAACAACAGCTTTTGGGTTCTGGTACCAAGTGTGACTGGCAAGGGCAAGTGATAATTGAGAAGAACAAGGGTTTTTCATGCATAGGGAGTACCTGGGCCACGGGTCCCTGTCAAGGAGGACAAGAGCTGAGCATGCAAAAGCAGCAGTAACCTGGCACAAGATCCTGCCACACACCCAGCCTTTCCCACCCACAGTATGGGAGTTAAGAATCTTGCTCCACGAACTCTTTATTTCAGTGTCACGCAAGCTCTGCTGGCTCTTGGCAGGGGGGTTGGGGCTGCTCCCCACAGAGCTGCAGCCCCAGGCTGAGTGGTTGGCAGTGCTCGGGGTGCAGTGACCCAGGAGAAGCCCTGGAGATGGGTTTGCTCCGGAGGCACTGAGGATGGCTAAGCCCAGCATTGCTTTTATGATGAGATCTCAGATTTGGTTGACAAAGGTAGCTGTGTCGGCATAATATGCTTAGGCTCCTGTAAGGTATTTGACATAATACTTCCTGACAGCCTGATCAGAAATTAGCCCTATCCAGCACTCTGTGGGTTTAATGCAGCTAAGTGCAACACCGTATGTTTGGGGAGGCAGAATGTAGGTCGCAGCAGTGAGACTGGGCTGCATGGCACCAGGAGCCAGGTGAAGGTCAGGGCACTCAGAGCAGCACTGGGCCTTGTCCTGCAGAGGGACTGAGCTCATTCCCTACAAGTTACTTTGGAAATTAAACTTGAGAAATTGCTCAGGTAAAAGCCCACCAGGACTCCAAGGTGCTATGAAAAAGCCAGCTCAGGAATAGCAGCAGTCGGAAAACCACCAGTGAGCAGAATTCCCATCCAGGTCCCACATGCTGCTCCCTGCCTTGGTGCTGTCTGGGCTTGCACTTGCTTCCCTCTGTTCTCCTTCCAGGCTCCTGTCCCCTGTTTCCTTCCCTGCCCTCTGCCCTTTGGCTCTTACCCCTGCCTAGGTGATTTTCTCTAACAACCATCTCCTGCATTCTTTTTCCCCTCCCGCTCTGGAACATTTTTTATCTTATGCTTGTCAGTGAGCATGGGCTTTCCTTCCTAGGACCACTGCTTCCCACAAAGTTAATGGGACTAATGGGAGCAGGGTGTTCTTGATGCTTGCCAGGATTTGGATCCATCCCCAGGGACACCCCAGGGTGGTGCTGATTTTCAGGCTCTATGGACAAGAACACATCCAGGCTGTGAGTGCCCATGTCCTGCCCACACCACCGTGGGGGTCACTCCTTGGTCATTTGAAGCTCTGCCTTTGGGCAGACCCACACTCCACGGAACTCCTCAGTGCTGCCAACCCCACAGGCTGCACAAGTGTTAGCTTAAGGAACAGCAAACAGCCCTAAAACTGCTGAGGTTCCTCCCATCTCGAGCCCTTGCTCTGTCTTCATCAAGGCGGTTTGAGGCTGTCCAGATGGCCTAATGTACCTCATCAAAGTACAATTTGTAGCACAGTGCACAGCTATGTGAAGCATCCCAGCCTGGGGCTTGGCAGTGACACTTGGGCCAGTGACACATCTGCCTCAGTTCATTGGGGATGTGATGGATGGAGGGACTGGGATCTGTAGCCCAGTGTGGGAAGGTTGGCCCAGCTGAGGGACCAAGGGTGGCTCTTGCATGGCAGCCAAGGGCTGGTGCTGGTTGGGTCTCCCCAGGGAATTGGCAGCTGCTGTTGTAGGGATGGTTGGGGATGCAATAGGTCCCATCCTTTGGGAAACAGCTGGAAAAGCCCATGGAGGCTGGCAGGAGCATGGAGTCTATCTCTCCAGCTGCCCTGACCCCATTTGCAACTCCACTGGTTTTGTGCCAACCATTTGCAGCCCCAAAGGGTAGTTCCTTCCTGCTGGCATCTTCAGCTATTCGGAAGAAAATTATTAAGCACTGCTTTGGTTTGCTTGCACTCTCTGGACAGGCTCTGTGTGCTGCAAGGGTTCTCCTGCAGCCTTCCTCACAAGGCTGATGCGCTCCTGCTCCATGGCTAAGGTGGGAGAGGTTTGACTTCTGTGCTGGGGATGCTGCAAGGTTTCCAGGCCAGGTTTCAGGCCCTGAAAGAGTGGAAAAAAAGTAAATTTTCATAAAATAGTTTTACCTTTCAAACAAATAAGACTACAGCCACTTACTTTCCTCTTTTGAAATACTACCACTACAATAATGCTTCTTTAAATTTCAGTCATACAACCTGTTTAGGGTCAGACACTCAACTGGGTATGAATTAATTTAGCTCATCAGAGTGTGGTATTCCTGAGAAGAAAATTCGCCCTCAAAATGTGTTGCTCTCACTCAGCTCTGAAAATGAATATAGATTTTCCCCACTTTACAGTAGCAAGAGGGGATCCTAGTTCATTTGTCATGCTATGGGAATGCCTACTACTTCCCAGCAGTACTGGGGGATGCTGGCACACCACAGGAGCTGGGGGAGAGCAGGGCTGGTGTGAGCACCTGCCTGGGCGTGTGCAATGAAGGGAGACTGGAGGAGTTGGGTAAGAGTGGTTCGATCAAGTAGCTGCATGGACCAGCAGCTGGAAAAGGTACAGCCACAGCGTGGGGATAGGAGTGCTGTGAAATGGGGTCTGAAGATCCCCTCACTCCTGCGGTGACCTCAGCCAGTTCCCCCCCCGAGGGACAGTGGCTGGTAACACTGCATCTCCGGCAAGAAAGTTGGAAGCACTTGTTCCCTGGAGGTGTTGACAGCTCCTCTCCTCACATTCCAGGTTTTAAGGCCATGTACCCAGCCTGCTCTTGGAAGGGGCCCTGGTCCCTGACTGCATCTGACTGGGCTCTGACTCTGCCTGGCTGCCTAGACTCATCCCTATCTGCAGCTCCATCCTCCAGCCGAATCATCCAGGGGCTGGAAATTACCTCCTATCACAGGCTCATTTTCATTAATAAAAACTCCAGGCTGGGCTGGGATTTTTATTTGTTTTGCTGATGTGATTACCTACCTCCCACCTGTGGCTCCCCCAGCCCCTGCCCGATGGAGAGGGGGATACTTCATGTGGGTTAATAGGCTCTCAGGGGCACATCTGCTCTATGTCATGGCCAAAAAATCCCCAAAGCTCCAGGATCCTTGCCTCAGACAGCTCTTCAGCCCAGCTGCTGGGAAGGGAAGCTGCAGACCCTACTCCAGCTGCTGAGGAGTTGCAGTGTTGCATTGGAGCATCCCCGTGCCTCAAGTGAGGGTCTCAGCACCAGGTCCCCGGGAAGAAGCCCTTTGCTGCCTGCCTGGCCAGGCTTGCCAGCCAAACGGCTGGCTGGGGCTGGCACGGGCCCCGTGCCAAGGTGGAGCACAGCTGGCCTAGCTGTGGGGAAGACAGGAATTCTCTGTGTGAGCATGTGTGTATACACACACCCGTGTGTGTGTGCAAGGGAGCACCCACAGGGCAGAGAAGGGCTGCAGCATGGAGGGGTGAAGGGACAGAGCTGGGCTAGCAGCCTCCTGCCTTCGTTCTCTTGTGCTCTCTGTCCTGAAAAACCTTATTTAAATTAAGATAAAATTACCATGAATTAAGGGGAGGGATCAGTGCCAAAACAGAGGCTGCTCGTTTCCAACTTCCCCACATCCTCCAGGTTTTTCTGTGTGCCCCCTCCCCTTTTCCTGAGGTGTCTCTTCCTCTCACTGAGATTGTTGAAGGCATGGAGACCTGACTGGCTGGAGACTGGATCCCTTGTCCCTCAGTGTGAGCTTGCTGTTTTTGGCTGTTGAGTCTTGTTGAGAGGGCTTGTGCCAGCACTTTCCCCAGGGTCTCCAGCTCTGGGGGGGCTTGTCCTGGGGCTGTGCCTTGCAGGCAGCCCAGGCCCCACCACTCCCCTGCTCTGCAGCCGCCTCCTGCTCGCCTCCCAATTCCCTGGCAGACACAGCAGTGAGATTATCGTAATGATGTCCGACAAGGCAGTATCAGGAATTATGCTGATAAATCTAAACAGACAGCTTACAAAAAACCCAACAAAAACAAAACAACCACAACTGAACCCAGGCTTGTAATTTAATACAGGGTTATTAGCCTGGCCATCAGAGAACAGAGCTCTTGCATCCTGCAGCCTCGAGCCTCCTCTGTCCCTGGCTCTGCCTTGAGATATGGCCTCTTGCCATATCACAAAAGACTTTAGCCATGTTTTTGGCTTGGCTTGGGGTGGTGAAGTCTCCTTGCTGAGTGCTGGGGCTGATGTGGGGGTACAGACCCGTGGGGTGAATGCAAACCCCAGTGGCAGCAGGCTGCCTTCATCCCTGCAGTGCGTGGCAGTTTGGTACCACGGCCAACCCACGGTGGGCTCTTCTACCCAGGGTAAACTTCAGTGGGCAGAGGCTGGGGAAAAGGGATAAGAAGACAGAGAGCCTCATGTGTGGGAGGTGTCAGTGCTGGGGGGCTGCCCAACAACACATTCAATGCCCACAGGATGAAGACAAGTGACCCATGGCCTTGTGCCTTCCCCCACACCAGGGCCAGTCCCTGCCAGGCACAGGGAGATGTAGGGCAGGGACAGCATCTTTCTTGGGGAAGCAGGGATCTGCTTCAGCTTCATTCTAGCTGTATTAAATCCTTTCTTGACACAAGAAATACTGACTGTTTTTCACCTGCTGTGGATTTGGCACACTTGCTGTGTTCCTCTTGGTTTCCTTCCCTGTGAAAGACAGTGTAGGTAGCATTAACTTTAGTGGGGCCTCTATGTGAGGTAAATGTGCCCATGGGGAGCACAAATTCTGTCCACGTGGGGATCAGAGCTGATCTGCCTGAAGTGAAATGCACACACATAGAGCTCTTTGTCCCCAGCAGTGCCAGCAATTACCTCAAACTGAGGGAAACGCTCTTTTTAAAAAGATACATTTAAAACAGGGAGTGCATTTATTAGACTGCATGTGTTTCAGAAGGCAGGCTCTGCCAAGCTGCTCGGTGAAGCAAATCTGATGGCAGGGTGATTGTGCTGCAGGGCTGCTGGCTCTCTGCCCCTGCAGTGGAGAATCCTGGCGGGGCTGCAGGGAAGCCCCCGGAGAGGCTTGGGTTTGTCTTGGCAAGCCACTGGGAGGCTAGGCTGAGTGGTTCAGTGCCCGTGTGGGACTGGGGCTTGTCTCCTCATTGGGATGAGTTTCTCCTCCAGGAGTGGCTGCATGTGCCAAAGGCGGTGTCAGGTCCATGGAGGTGTGCCACGTTTAGAGGCTCCAACCCCCGTAGTCCGGGGACCAGTGTTTCCTGTGGACATCCTCTCCCTGCAGCTCTGCAACAGCTGCTGGCACATCCTGCAGAACCCAACAGCAATGGTTTGCAGGGATCACCTGAGCTGGAAGGTGTCAGGAGGGCAGCTGACCCCGGAAGCCTTGGGCGGGCAGGCAGCAGCAGGGGGGCTCTGGCCCCAGGACTGCTGGGGACTCCGTGCCGTGCCAGGGAGACAGCCCGGGCTGGCACTGCCAGCAAGGGAACTGCCCTGTGAGTAAGCATGGTGGCTTAGTGAACTCATGAATTAATGAAGTAGTGAATTGGAAAATTAACTAATTAGGCTAATCTGTTAAAGGGGCTATAGCCCCTGATCGCTTTTTCCCTGATGGTCGGGCAGCAAGCTGTGTGGGACAGTGCCTGGGAGAGGGCCTTGGGGAGCTCATGGCTGCAGGCAGGCACAGAGTTCCCACATGCTGCCTGGCTCCACAGGCCAGACCCTGCCCCTGGGCACAGCAGTCACAGGGATGATGTGTTTCTGTGTCATGTGAGAAATGGCAGGAGAACAGCACAAGCTTACATTTCTCTTCTTTTTTTCCTATTTTTTGTCTTTTATAATAGGTATAAAAGAAGTGATTCAGAAGCACTTTCCCCCTTCCATTACCCAGAAAGCAAGTGAGAGTTGCAAGAGTGGGGACTGCAACAAAACAATTATATTGAAGTATTTGACGTCGTGCTTATACGGCAAATGTGACAAAACCGAGCACAACCTTAAAATAGCAGCAGCAATCTTTTAAAACACAAAAAGCAGATGATTATTGACTGGGGAGATTGCAGCACACCAGGCTGGTTGCAGGCTGTGGTGTTTAACTCTCCAGAGGTGCTGCATCAGGCGCAGGCTGCAGCTGCCCTCCTGCTTTTGGATGAGCTCAAGCAAGTGGCAGTGCCCAAGAGGCAGCTTTCCAAGGGTGGCATCAGGTGACAGGAGTGTGTTTCACCTGCCGTGTCCCCTTGCTTGATTTAAGGCACCAATATTTGCAGCCAGGCTGAGAGCACAGCTGTCTGGTGCTCCCCTGGTGTTTCAAGGATGCTCGTGGGCCTATGGGCTGGTGTGAATTGCATGCCTGTGGACCAGCCAGGCATGGGAGAATGGCTTTCTGTATTAGTCACTACATTTTCATGCTCACCTGGCTTCCCTGCATGGGCCAGAGTGTCTATACCTTGCTTTCCTGGCTACTCCCTGCCATGGACCCCAGGGGGAGTGAGGGCCTCTGGTGCCACCATCAGCCCAGCCAGGGGGGCCACGCCTGCTCCATGGCTAAACATAGTCACTCGCTCCCTGAGGCTGTGGCTCTGGCATCCTGCACTGGGGCTAAAAACAACATTTTCCAAATAAAGAAAGAAAGAATCTTTCATTACCTTGTCTCTACAAGCAGCCCGGGAGGCTGGGAAGCGGCTGAGCACTAAGTGATGTGCTTAATGAAGCTTTGGCTTTGGTATTTTTTCCCTCTGTCTCCAGTAAAGGTGTGCCATGAGGCATGAGAAGATGTGGCTCTGGATGACTACTGGGGGCCTGGCTGAGGCAGCAGTGCATGGCTGGGTGCCTCCAGTCACCTTCTCTCTCAGGAAGACTGCAGCAAACCTGCTTCTTGACCCTGCAAGTCCTCCTACCCTGCTCCCTGCAGTGTGATTTTATCCCAGCACGGTCTGGGATCTGGCTCAGCTTGCACCCATGAGTGACTGTCCTGCAGAACTCATTTGTTCCTAACGTGCCCTGGTGACAGCTGGAATGAGGGGAAAAGGCTGTTCCTCTGGGGATGGTATGGATGGGGAAGAGGAGGACTTGTGCACAGATGATCCTGTACCTCCTCAATGGGGAGAACAGGTGTGGGAGGCTCCAGGCAAATGTGGCCTGAAAGTAGTATTTATTTCAGACCTTTTAAACATTCTAAACCCCTTTACAAATGTGTTATCCCATGACCTTAGGCAACTTATTAGGATAGAGGCAAGTAACCACAAGGTGCTGTCCCTTCTTCCATGTCCCACAGGGATGATACTGGCCCAGGTGAATGATCCATGTCCCTCCTGGCTGTGTTTCACCCAGCAGCACACACAGGGCAAAAGCCCACCCACAGGTGGCATTGCCCTGCTGTCTGCAGCCATGGGCACGGGCAGGGAGTCTGAGTTACTGCCCTGGCATTTAGACAGGTCTGTCCTGCCAGGCAATGCCAGATCCACTCCAGTGAGTGAAGTGAAGGGTGTCTCCTTGCTTGGCCAAGAGCAGGTAGAGCAGCTGCCTCTGCTCCCTTTGGGACGATTTACTCCTCTCACCGACTGCTGGGCAAAGCCTTCCCGCCCGTCTCCTGTGGCAGTGATGGTCCAGGGCCCTGACCCTTTCTCATTGTCACCAGCTGCTTTTTCTCTCTCTGATTCTCCCCTTCTGAATTGGGTTTATTTTGGTTTTGAGCTGATAGATGGATTAGCATTTATCACCAGGCTGACTACCAGAGGGCTATTAAAAGTGATTTGCAATGTAAATACTTTCGTCATCAACCACATTTTCTTTAGACTAAGGTTGACTTTTATGAATATTAAAGCCTTGTAGATGGGTTCGGCAGGTTTGTGGGAGTACGTCTGTCAGAGGGAGAGGGACTGGCTGCCTGCATTGTGCTGGGGAGGCAATCTGGATCCACCGGAGGGCACAGGGATCTGGCGGCAGAGGGAGGGGAGTGGAGCATGAAAGAGTGTGTGAGGCAGAGAGAAAACCCGAGTGCCTGGAAGGACAGAAAGGAAGGAGAGTGAGCATGCAGGAGTGCATCTCTGTGTGAGCAGGATGGGAGGACAGGCTTCGTCTGAAGTGTTTGTTCTGGAGGCTGGTGGAGAGTGCCAAGCTAGGGGAGGACCTGTGGAAGGAAGGGGGAGACCTGGCCAGAGCTGATACTGCAGGTTTGTCCCTGGCAGAGGTCAGTGCCAGAGGCGTGTGTCTGAACTGGACACGCCCCATTTGCTACAGGGATGGCTGAAAACTGCTCCTTTGCTTGAGGATGCCCTGCTGTGAGTGTAGGGTTGCAGGACCAGCAATGAATTCCCCAAGTCCCCCAGCAGACACAGCCTGGCATTATTTGTGTGCCAGGAGCCAGTCCTGGCTGCTGCTGTGCCTGCTGCATGTTTGAGTACAGCTACTGGGAATCTGCCAGAGATAATGGGTGGGTGTTCCTGGGCTTGGGGGGGAAGCCAGAGTAAATGACCCATAACTGCTTTTCCTGGTTTTCAAAAATATTCATCTCCTGTGCACCTGCTCCATGGTGTGACCATTCTGCCTCAGGATGGCTATGGATGGGAACTGTCACGAGCCAAAGTGCAGTATCAAGGTGGTCATTTGCCATTGGTTTCTGCAAATCTCACTTCAGAGGCAGAGGTGAGAGGAGTGGCTTTGTCTGCTCCTTGGTGTTTATGGTGTTTTGGTGCAAGGGCAATATTTGAGATGGAGGAGCATGATGGAACATTGCCAGCTGATAATGGAAGACTAGCTAATGCTGACTAGAGAGCAAGTACAGCATGGCTGAAAGGAAAAAAATAAGACAAAGAAGCCATTCGAGAAAATATAGGCTTGAAGTAGAGTGATGCGAAAAAATGGGAGATGTTCAATTATGTGAAAAATAGACAGCCCCAGGAGTATCCCAGATTCCTACAAGGTGATGGATAATGGCTTTACTGGCTGGTTACTCCCCCAGACCAAGCTGGGTCAGTCCAGCAGGATAGCAGGAGTTTCAGACAGGCCTTAATCCCAGAAGAGAATAAGGAAGGCCCTTAATTTGCTGGGGCCATTGAATATGAAATCAAGTCAGCCCGTGGCTTCTTCCATGGGAAAACCACAAGTCCCTCCTGTCCCACCTCACAGCCTGTCACGACGTATGTGGCCTGGGGAAGGTTTGGAGCTGAGGTCTGATTCTGGAGTGGATTAGCTGTTGTTCATGACCAGTGCTGAGGAAGCAAGGTGATGTCACTGTGGTGGCAGCAAGGGAGGCTGGTGACACTCATTGGCAGCCCGCAAGAAGGGAATGTGTGAATATCTCAAGCCAAAAGAAGCAAGTACTGTGTTTAATTGGAATATGTATAGTGAGTCCAGGCTTTCAGAAATTCTGTTTCCAACTAATGGGTGCATATAGCTAAGCTAAGAGTTAGAACTTGAAAAGTTTGGTATTCACTCTGGTTACACGTTTTTATCTCCACGGCTGATCAGCTTTGGAAGAAGATATCTCACTGTTCATTACAGTCTTTTGTCTTTCTGTGGGGACTTGTAGCTTGAAACAAGAGTCCAATCAAATAACCCAACTCCATTGCAATCAAATTGTCTTTGAAGCAGATATTTCCTCAGTCTGAGTTCTCACAGAGTGTGACAAAGGTTTATTCACATTTATTTTTCAGGGGGAAAGAAGGAGGAGGAGAGAGTGGTATTTATTTGAGGTCAGGCCTTTGGACAAGGCAAGAGACTCCAAATAACTGGCTGGAGTCTTTGATGGGTTTTGGTCAGTGACTGCAAAAAGAGTGTGGGCAGATATTAAGCTGAAAAGAGCCAGCAAAGCCTCATTGCACTCAGTGCCATCACATGGCTCCACACCAGCCCACATTTGGAAAGCTTTGTCTTCTTGCTTCTCAAAGAAGGCAGGAAGGAAAACAAATATGACCTGACTGAACTTACTAAAGAAATGCCAGAATGTGGCCCATGGTTACCAAAGTAATGGTGGTGCTTCTGCCTCCCTGCTGTGGCAGGGCCCTCTAGGTGTTCGAAGGCAGCAGCAGATGCAAGTGCCAAAAGGCTTTAACCTTTTCAGGGTGCAGAGATGCACCTGGAGCGGGAGATGTGTCATCAGAGAAAATTGTCTGAATTACCTTAACAATGTTCTCTCTGCTAGAATTCAGAAATGTGCCTCCATTTGCAGGGAGAACATACCAGTTTGCAGGATCTAGGGAAAAGAGAGGTCCAGTCTGTGAACCGGATGCATCTTTAGATGAGACATTGATTTAAAATCCTGTTCTTTTGTTAAGTGCTACCTCCCAGAGCCAGAGAGGTATGAGAAGAGGGTGAGGGGGTGAAGGAGTGGATGGTAGAAATCCACCTGCCACTGTAATCGCTTCAAAAGAGGGTTAAAGTGGGGCATTTATTTGTTTATGTGTGTCTATGCATGTGTGTGTGAGAGCTGAGCAGATGGGGAAATGATACCCGTGTGTGTTCGTGAGACAGCACAAGTGAGAGGCAGAGGGTGGGTGAGGGAGTTAGGAAGTTGCTCTAGGTATAAAGTGGAGGGAAGAGGAAAGGTGTACAGGGAAGGGGTGTTTTTTTTTCCCCCTTTTCCCCTTGTTTCTTCTTGTTTGACACTTTCTCGTTACCAAAAGCCAGACCTGGGGGACAGTCAGTCAGCTGGTTGTGGAACTGCCTGCTGAGTATTTTTGTTCTGCATGAACACCCCTGTTCCCATCGTTAGTGGCAGCCTGGCGGACTTTTTTGGGGACTGGGGAAAGCGTGGAGGTCTCCCTTTGCCCAGCCTGTGCCGGGCCCCGCTCTGCGCCTCCCTGCTTCTCGCTCTCTGCCCCCTTGGGTGCTCCCGGCGCTGCTGGCTGCAGCGGACGGGGACTCAACCCCGCCGGTGGGTGCCGGGGGTGGCAGCAGGGGCCGGAGCCCGGCGCCGGGGAGCGGGCGGCCCCGGGAGCGCTGTCCGGGGTGCTGCAAGAGCGCTCCCGCGCAACATCTGGCCGGCGGGGACGGGAGGCCACATCTGGGACGGGGGGAACGGCGGCGTGGGGATTGGCAGCGGCTCCTGACGTCGTGAGCCCCCTCCCCGCTCCCGTGCCTTTTCGTGGCGGCGAGGGGGGCGCACATCTGGGGGCGACACATCTGGGGGCGACACATCTGGGAGCGGGGGAGGGCGGGGGCGGGGGGAGGAGGACAGGGCCGAGCCGGCAGCGCCGGGCCCTCCCCTCTCCCCGCCCCTCCGCCGAGCGCGGCGCCGCCGGGACCGGGAGCCGGGACCGGAGCCGGGAGCCGGCCGGGCCATGCCAGCCGGAGCCCCCGCGGGCGCGGCGCGGCACCATGGCCGCTGAGAACCGCTCGGCGCCGGGCGGCGGCGCGCCCTGGGCTGGGCTGCCCGGTGAGTCGCTGCTCGGGGCTCCGTGGGCGCGGGCGGGGGGCGCAGGGCATCCCCCGCGGGGTCCGGCGCGGGGGTGTCGGCATGGCTTTAGGGTGCATGGGGAGGGGGCTGCGCACCCCCGGGGGATGGGGCACGCCGTGCCCCAGGAATGGGGGAGGTGTCTCTGCCAACTTTCCCACATTCCTGCGTCTCTCCGGGAACGCCGGGGTGCCCCGCGGGTCGGGCCCCTCGCAGTGGTTCGCTGCCCCGGGATGTCTGGAGCCGCGCAGCCCTGCCAGGACACCGGGGTGATGTCTGGCACCCCCTTTCCCTGCTCCCATCCAAACCGACACCGTTCCCGGGATCCGTCGCCCGAGGAACCTCGGGTCCCTCTTGTCACCCAGGAAACAGCCTTGTCAGCACCCTGAGTCGGGAATATGAGCAGCCTGCGGCTCCGGGGGCTCGTACCCCCTCAGGAGGAAACCCAGGACGGGGGGTATTTGCTCCCCTGGTGCCTTCTCTGGGAAGGAGACGTTCTTGGACAAGAAACTACCCGCCCGCTTTCTTTGCTTCTCTCGCTATTCCAACAAGAGCAACAGGGGCAGGATCCCTGATCTTTTAGATACTTTGTTGTCATACTGGGCAAACCCCTCTGGTGAGTGTGGCCACCTCCCAGGACATGACTAGGCAGAAGTTTGCCCCCTCTCCACAGAGCCCTGTGCCAGGTTGGGCATTGCAAAGGAGACAGATCTTGCCCACGCTCTCCCTCAGTGTGGATTTCATCTTCCCTTTAGCCCTTTTTGGCCCTGTTGCACCATTCCTGCTGGTAATGGCAGCTGCTGCCCCATGCTCTCTGTTGGCCCATTGTGGACAAGAGTCGAGTAGCCACACCCTTCTTTCTTTCCAAAATAATTGACACCGGCTTCAAATCAGGGAACAGTTCCTGTCATTTTTCTTAAATAAAAGCAGCACTGGCTTCTGTCTGACCTGTTTTCAACCCCTCTGATGATTCTGGTGGGGATGGATTTTTCTAGCTGGTCTTCGGAATGCCCAAGGCTAGGGAGATCCTTCCCAACCTGAGGAGCAGCTGAGCTGGGGTTCCCCTGTGCCCTGCTGGTAGCTGGGCTTTGCTGGGGCATTTGGAGGCTCCCTGCTTAATCACGACTGCCTTGAGTGACCTCCAAGGGTGTTTTTTCTTCTGCCACAACTTGTAGAGTGAACGGAGGGGCTGGAAGGGTTGCTACCAATGCAGTTGAGTGGCTTGTTGATGTAGGCACTGTCTACCAAAATACTCAGGTGCCAGGATCCCAGAGCCCAGGCTTTTGGTGAAACAGCACCGGAGACAATGCTCACGCTGAAATCACAGGTGACACCAAGATGCTTTCGCTGTCTCTACTGCTGGGCACCACCTCCTGCTTCCTAATGCCCTAACTTGTGTGATCTGAGCACCTGCTGCTGCTCTCCAGCCTGGACTAGGCGCCCCTGAGACATCCCAGCAAAGAGCAGGGCATCCAGTGGAGATGCTAATCGGTGACCCATCCCTGGCTCACACTTCAGCCAGGATGGTGGCCGGTGCTGGGAGCCCTGGGTGTGGAAGGTGGGGATGGGAGCAGGTGTGCAGTGGTGGGCAGCAGCCCTGGTTCCTGCAGGAGCCAAGCCAATGTGCCCTTGCTCAGAGCGGCAGTGATTCCCGGGGCTGCTGGACAGAGCGGCAGTGACCCTGGGAGTGACCCGATGGGTGGGCAGAGGAAAGCTGGTGGGAGAAGGAGGAGAAGGGCTACCAGTAAAAGTGGTTTGTTTATTCACACCAGGGTCGTACCCATCTCAGCGGGTCAGTCTGTTTTCTTTCATAGAAGAGAAATGAACTGAAATGATTAATTAATGCTGTGATCCAATTACTCTGAGTTTGCAGAAGGAGTATGGTTTTTCTCTTTTAACTGTCCCCATGAGCATCCCATTGATGTCAGGTTTTGTCATGGTTTGGATTTTGTTGTTTTGTTCATTAAAATTAAAATGACAAATGTGTCCCCAGGAAAAAAAAAATTAAAACAAAAAAATTAAAATAAGGAAAAAAGACAAAAACTGGGAATAAAAATAGTGAGTCCAGAAGAAGCAGCTGATGCAGAGCAGTCCCTAGCACACCTTTGTGTTGATCCCTTCTCCGCCTGCCCTGCTGAGCCCTGAAAAGCAACATCCACAGAGGTGAAGAGGTTTGCGATCGCCCAGCCGAGGTGGCAGACGCAGCTCTGCAAAGGCAGTGGGGAGAGCAGTCGTGAGAGGAGAGGGAAATGGAGGCTGTTTGCAAGTGGCTGCTGCTCTTTTTGCACAAACACAGCTCCTCTTTCCACATGGACAGACACGCAGCAAGTATTTCATGTGTCCAAGCTGACCCCTTCTCCTCAGCACGCCAAGTCAGGGCTTTGATGGGCATCTTCTGAAGAAGTGGGCATTGTCCTTGATTCAGTTGCTCCTCAGTCTGACACGGGTCTATGCCCTTATTGCTCTCCAGTAAGACAAGGGAGGAGGTTTGCTTTGCATTTCAGCATCCATTCTGGGCTGGCTCTAAATCTGCATATTTAAAAGTCATGTTTTGAGGCGATGCAAGAGTGCAGGACCTGACACAGCAAGGAAATGGAAGTTTTGGACCAGATCATTCCCATCTACTTCCTCTCCTCGTTTCATTCCCATCCCAGCATCCCCTGGTGACTGCTCTTTAGCCTGCCCAAGCACCAGCACCCACCATTAGTGTGCCAGGTACCAGTGGTGCAGCAGGGCTCCACACCCAGGCAGTGTAGAAGCCTCTTCAAGCTGGTGACTGGAACCGTGCCAAATACATCCTTCTTCTGAGGGATTTGTGCGACCAGTCAGAAAACAGACACCAGTTTTTAGGAAGACTCATGTACTCTCCTGCCCAGGGCCCTGGCAGACCAGGAGATGAGGGCCTGAATGTGTGGCTGCTGTCCAGCTCACAGCCAGGCGGAGGAGTGTGCCAGCCTCGACTGTCCCCAGGAGCACAACCCCCCATGACATCCCTTTAAGCCTCTAGGCATGGCACAGTCTCGCTGCATCCAGACCCCTTGAACATACCCAGTGGACCCTTGCCCTGTATTCAGACAAATTCATTTACTGAAGCTTCAAGGAGCTATGCACTTCCTGGACAAATGAATCTGGGGCAAGTGTTCCCTGGTCAGGCTGGCCCATGATTCCAATATTTTACTGGTGCATGAACACAGGGCGAGGTGTTTTGTATACGGGTCCTCCCCTTGATGCTTAGAGACAAAGTTTTAGCAGGAGACACACAACCAGTCCCTGTTCCCCCAGCCAGAGACACCTGGGTGTCCTCACTCTGTGTGCCTGTTGGCAGCCATCCCATCTTCCCTGCAGATCAATGCACTGGTCTTCTTGAGACTTGAGTCTGTGCCAGGACAACATCATTTGACCTGTCTTCAGACCCTGAGTCCCCGGGCACTGTGAGCAAATGAGGCTGTGCTGGAGATGCTCCCCAGCCCCACCCCTTGCGTGCCGGGGACAGCTGCTCACACCTTTGCCCCAGGGCTGCTCTCGGGACCCTCCAGAGATGCCTTCAGCCCTGAGGCTGCACCGCATGGAGGAGGAATTCCAACAAAGGCTCAGTTTATACCTTGTATGATGTAAGTTTGCTGAGAAAATTAACATCACCAGCCTGTCCAAGCCTGCAAATGCATTGGCTGTAGGCACAGTGCTTTGTCCCTCTGACAATCCCCAAAACTGCTGCCGGAAGAACTACAAATCGGAGCTGTGTGAGTGACAGTGGCTCTTTTGCCTTGCTGTGACCCTGTCCCCATCATGTCTCTATGTCCCATGCAATTTGTGCCCTATTCCCACTCAGTGCATGAGGCAGTGGCAGAGCTGCAGAAGTGCCCTGTCCCCTTCTCACCTCCTGCCCCAGTCTTAGGCAGGCTGAGGTGTGTGGCTGCAGAGGAACCTCTCCCACCTGTTCCAGCGATTCAGAGAGAGCTGGAGAGGGACATGGGGAAGCACAGGGCTGTTTACTTGTCTTCAGGAGCCTTGAAGAGGAGTAACATCCCAGGTCAGTTGGTGAAGGAGGGGCAGCTGCTAGGAATTTTGTCCTTTAAAGGCAGAACTCAGCACAAACCATGGAGCTCCTTGAGCGCAGCAGGCTCGGCCTGAGCTATCGGCATGTTACTGCGCTCCTCCAGCCAAGAAGGCCAGGCAGAGAAGCAGCCCCTCTGGTACCACCACTGCTTTTAAATCTAGCATGTTGTATAACACCTTGCAGCTTGGCAGAGGAGGCAGTGGGGGCTGACAGCAGGAGTCTCAGCTGGAAGCGTCTGGAGGTGAAATGTCATCAGCAGGGTTAAGGCTCCTGGTAAAGTTGGTTTGCATTGGCCAGTTAAGGGGTTAATGTCTTCAGCCTCTTTAAGCAGAATTAAAGTGATTTGTCTGTGGGAAACTCAGCTGCAGTTGTGCAACACTGAGGTCTGAAAACATGAGTCTGCAAACACCATGTCCCGGGCCCTGCACCCGCTCCAGGTCACAGAGCAGCTCTCCAGAGGCCTCCACGGCGCCGTCCTTCACTGACCCCTCACTTGCAGACCCTCCCAGTGTTGATGTTAGCTCCCAAGCCCCGGGCAGCACAGCAGGCTGGCTCTGCTGAGGAGGGATGAAGATCCTTGAGGGATCTTCCCATGACTGAGACAAGAAGGAGAGTACACAGCATCTCGCCGTCTCTGGTGCCTCTGGGGTAGTTTGGATCCCTGCTCTGCTGACAGTTACATCATGTGCAGTCCCAGATAAAGCCAAAAAAGTGCATGCATGTGTACAGAGAGAAGTGGAGAGCAATGAAACCCTTCGGGCATCTGCCTTTGCCTGAAAACAGGTGTGAATTGCCTGGCCTTGGGCCTGCCTTTCTGCAGCACTTAGGAGCAGTGTCTAGCATGGTGGTCTTCACGCTTCTTGCAGAGCTCAGATAACTCACCAAGGCCCATAAGTTGAGGATGCTCAACTCATGAAACTCTCCGCTACTACGTGCAGTCCCAGGCAATGAAGTGGCTAAAATCCCTGCCCTGTGCTGTGGGGTGCTGCCTGAGGCGTTATTGTGGGGTGAACAGCACTGCATCCCTGACTGTCTGAGCTGTATCCCCACCCTATGGCTCACAGGGACCCTGGGGGGAAAAGGGGGTGACTGTAGAGTGCTGCAGGTCTCTGCTTGGGAGCCAGCCCCTGCCTTATTCAGCAGCAGCACAGCAGGCTGGGGGTCACCATCCTGCAGCGAGAGATGTGACTCCAGGCAGAGCTGGGCTGCCTGAGCCAGACAACTGTAGCCCACAAAGGCTTCCAGCACTAGTACAGCTCCCACTCTGCCCAGTGAGGAGCTGGTGGGAGCCTCCTGAGAAGGCACAGGGAGAGGTTTGCAGGCAACATCTCTGTATGAGGTCTCTCCTTCTCAGAAGATTTTCTTACGAGTTTTCTCTAGAGGAGATAAGTAATGCCAGACCGAGACTATTCCCACCTCCTTCCTCTCCATCCCTCCCCTTCTCTGTTATCACCATGGATGGGGATTTCCTACCTGTTCTCCTCCCCTGGCACCCTGACCCCCACAATTTCCATTCTGCCTCTCCATGCCCTGGGCTTTCCTACCCACCTTCTGCCACAGCTCCTCTTCTTCACTCTATCCCTTTACTCAGGCAAATCCTCTGGCAGGTCTTGTGGCCAAATGGGGTCTAATATTTTCAGTTTCCTTTTTCATTACCACCCCAAATATTACCATCTGCTATCTGCTCCTAGGACTAGGGCTCTCACATACACATCCATCCAGCAGGGTTCTTGTTCCTGCCTGATTTTCTGGCCTTAGCTCAGGGCATCAGCTCTTCTCTCTCATCCATTGCTTAGCTGGCTCATTTGTCCTCTCAAAGCTCTGCAGAGCTTCATGCTGCTCCATGGGGCAAGGGGCTCTTGTTTCCATTGCCAGGTCTCTAAAATTTCAGATAAGCACCTTACTGTTTGCTCCCTGTGGTGCCCCAGCTCTGGGATGAATTACAGAGAAACATGTTCCCCCTGCCCCCCTGCCACTCGTGCTCTGCCAGAGCAGATCTGCATCTCTTGACTGCCCAAGCTGCATCCCCACCCTACGGCTCATGGGGACCCTGGGGGACAGAGAGGGTGAGTGCATGGTGCTGCAGGTCTTTGCATGGGGGCCAGTCCCTGCCTTATTCAGCACCAGCCCTGGCACCTGGGACAGGCCTGGGGGGGCAGATCTCCCAGGTGGGTGGTAGGGACCTGGCATGGGCACCCATGGCTGTGTGGGGCCGTGGCAGGGCGAGGGGGCTTCCCTACAACTGGCTTCCCAAAAAAAGCCAAGTCCTTCCCCCTTGCCATCCCCAGGCAAGGCCTGTCCCTGGGGCAGGGGGAGCTGCTCTTGTAAGCAAACAGCTCTTAGGTGTTGCAACACTTGCCCCTCTAGCCCTCAGTCGCTCCTCCACCATCCTCTCTCCCACAGGCATCTGGTCCCAGCCACTAACCTCTCCCTGGGAAGAGCCCAGCTAATCCAGCTAGTCACTTGTTGCTGTAATCGTCTCTCTCCCCCCTCCTTCCTCCTTGCTGGCTGGTCCCAGAGCCCTTCCCGGCAGCGGGCCCTGGAGCTGCAGCGGGGCTATTTCTGCAGCGCTGCCTTCCAACAGCTGGGTTCTGTTAAAGCTTCAGCCCAGGCATATAAAAGAACATGAGCATCTCTCTGAGGCAGAGAGCATTAATGCAGTGGATGGGAGGGGAGAAGTGTGGCTCCAGCCCAGGCTCAGCTGGAAGCCCAACACCTTCCCGGCTCAGCGACATGGGCTGAGCTCTGCCACCGGCAGGGAGCTGCAGCCCTGGGGCGGCCGAGGCAGCGGGCACTGGAGGGAGGGCACTGCGTCCCCCTCGTCCCGCTGTGCCATGCCGCCGTGGTGAGCCTTCTCCCCCCGGGATGTCACCATCGGAGCCAGAGCAGGCGTGGGAGCTGCTGGGGAGCCGCCGGTGCCTGGGAGCTGCGGGCTGGGCACAGCAGGGTAAGGCTGGACTTTGGCTTGTATGGCATTTGCCGTGCACACTGGCTAGTAGTGTTCCACTCATAGGTTATTTATTTGGCCTAATAATTGGGTGACAGGTGGTTAATTAATTGTCAGAGTGGCCAGGGTGCTGGTAGGCTATTTATAGGGGTGACCTTTCAATTACTTTTTAAAAAACATTTTTCACTGTCTTGCTTCTTGTCTGGTAATGCTGTGGGTAAATGGCATGCGGCCCCTTACACCCCGCAAAGAGCACATGAAGGATACAGGCAAGTGCTGGGGGGCCAGTTTGGGCAGGGTGTGCAGCTGTGCCGGCTATGAGATGCTGGTGAGCCTGCTGGGCTGGGCACCACCTGCGGGAGCAGCTCAACAGCCACAGCTCCGACCTGCAGTGCTTCCCACAGCCTGGTGCAAGCCACCTTGGATGCGGTGCCTCGGGTTTACTCTGAAAGGCAGCATTAACCTCATAGTTACAAGCAGCAGTGGAGGCAGGGAGGCTCCTGGTTTGCTTGGGGGCGTGGTGGGGTTACCTAACTGCAACACTCCCTTCTGGCCCTGGGCACAGCAAGTTTTCCAAACCTGATGTGCAAACACGTCAGGCACGGGGGGTTCTCTGGCCCCCCTCACCTCCCCCTGAAAGCTGGCTGCTCCTGTGCTACTGAGCTTACTGCTTCTCCAATGGCTCCAGGAAAAGCTGTCAGAGGTTCTTAACTTGTGGGGATGGAGGAAATTGCTTTGCCTCATGAGGACCAGTTGAATAGCAGAGGAAGAAAGAAGAATAAATTATTCAATGGAGAAATCAAATGCCCAGAACCACCCCATATGTTACTGACAAGAAACAATTCCTGTTCCACAATGGCTCAGATCTCCTCCGGAGCAGGATAAGGACTTCAGGGATCCATTGACCAGAGGGTTAAAAGCACACCCACCAGCTGGAGGGCAGGGGGAGCCCTGCCATTTTAACACAACAGATCCTGCTGGCCCCTCATCTCCTTTCTGTTTTTCTGTTTTTTTATTGCCTTCATCATTCCAATGCGGAGGCACAGAAGCAGACCAACACCCTCCCCCTGCCAGACACAGGGCCTGCCATCGGTCTTCTCTCATATGTTGTATTTCTAAGGTGCCTCTTCCCAGTATCTAGGAATTCTGTTTTCACACTCTGAGGGGTGTGAATCTGTCAACCAGAACAACCCTTCACTAGTTGTAAAGTGGTGCCACGATTCAGGAACTAATTAACAGCTGTTAGATAATGCAATTAGCACCACAAACTGCCACCCTACCCTGAGTATACCTTCTCTTTGTGAGCGTGAGCCATAAACGTCTAGCATCTTGTGTTGCCTGTTTTTTCTCTCTTCTCCTTACGGTGGTGGCTGCACAAGCTGCCCAGCCCTACATCACATCAGCAGTTTGACCTGACAGGATTCATGCCATTAAGATTTTTACCCTCTCTGCACTTTTAGGAAGGCCAAGACAAGCAGGGGGCTGGCAGTAGGGCTGGCCTGGCTCTTTCCAAATATGGCACCAAAGGTGATGTGGCCAGGCCCAGCCTTTGGCACCCAGACAGAGCAGGGGGGGATGTGTGCCTTCTCCTGGAATGTGCTTGTGGTGGAGGGGACCACCTTCCCTCCCTCCTGGAGACAGGCAGCACCCAGAGCCCCACAGGATCCATCCAACCAGGAGCTGACAGCCACAGCCCCTCCATCCTGTCCCTGGGCTCAAGGTTGCTCTCAGTTTTGCTGTTGCTCCAAACCCAGGCAGGGCTAAAGCCCATTTCCTCTGGGAGCAGCTCATGCACATCTTTCTCTGATTCCTCTCCTCCCCCTATAAACAACTTCCTCCCCAGACTGGTGTGTGAGGGTGGAGCTGATGGGGTTCCTTGCAGAGCTCTGCTCATTCCCAGAGGCTTTGCCTCAACTGTATGTGGACCAGACATGACTTTGCCCCCACTTGCACCTGCTCCCTGAGAATCCCCAGCCCTGAGGATGATGCTGGGATGGAGCAGTGTCACAACAGGAAGGGAGATGCTGGTGGTGACATGTGGGACAGGGATTGTGGAGCAGAGGGAGGCTGTGTAGTACAGAGAGAAGAGGCAGGGAACACTGGGGCAGTAGGGCTGCTTGCTCCAGGAGCTCACCCCACAGCTTGAGGTGCCACCATCACATAAATAAATACCAACCTCTCCCGTTGCCTTTGCTGTGCCGGTGCAGAGGGTGGCCAGCTCCTTCCACACAAGGAGCAGCAGGGGCGGGAGGGAACTGAACCCTCCATCCCATGGGAGCTGAGTGCTCAGCAGGGGCTCAGTCACAAACTGCAGCCGGTGAGGCACCAGCCTCCAGCTACTGCAGATCCTTGGGTACAGGATGGTCACCAGCAGTCCACGACTGGGTTTACCCTCCTCCTACTTGGCAAGAGGCTGTGAGGCAGTTTGTAGGAGCTGACAGGCTGGGAAGGATTGCTGGAGACGCACATGAGGTGCAGCCAGGAGATAGCAGGAGTTTTCTGCTGTGGTCTCGGGTGTGACCCTGTGACAGAGCTCTTGCTCTGGAGTTGAATCTTCACACAAGAGTGGTCACACCCATGATTGCAGACAGCAGTGGAGACCCTGCTGCACCCACTGCCTGCAATAGTTGTACCCCACCCAAATTACAGTTTTCTCTGCTTGGATCTGGGGATCTGTGGGTATTTCTCTTGATGACACGACTGGTGACCACTGCAGCAGCCACAGAAACTCTTGGATCAGAGGATGCTATAAGTAAACAGTTGGAGTCTCCCAATGGCTTTGATGGAGAGGAGAAAGCCAGCTGTAAATCCCTGTCAAAATCTGAGGGAGTTTGCTGCAGCTGGCTGGTGCAAGCAGGTGTGGGAGAGCACCCACTGAGCACTGCAGACAAAGAATGGTTGTGTGCAGGCTGAAAAGCCAAGTGGTGTCACAGGTAGGGGTATCAGCCCCAGGAGCCCTTCTGAAGTGTTCTCTCAGCTTTGTCAAGGCTATGTCTTCTTCCCCTCCGTGGTGTCATCATGAAAGCAGGGTGCAAAAAGGAATGGAGGCAGAGACGGTGATGTAGGATGGTGGCTGTGAGGGCAGGGAGAGAAGAAATGCACTCCTGGAGCTGCAGGGAGCAAGCACTGGACACTGGGGTACATAGGGAAGGCATTTAGTGGAGAGACACCAAGTCCTGGAGAGATCCCTTGGTGTCTGGTGTCTTTGTGCCACAGCACTGGGAACAGTGCTGCTGTTGAGGCTGGCATGAGGGTAGACATGGTGTCACACTGGTGAGTGTTGCACCTCCACAGCTCTCCTGTGTGCCCTCTCCACCTTGGGAGGCATGATGGACACATGATGGGGATGCAGACAGAGGTGTGGCTGCCTGAGGGCTGTACCCCCCACCCAGGCCCTTCCCACACAGCCTGGATGCTCTCCATCTCAAAGGCAGAGATCTATTCCTAGTGCCCATACAGGCATAATGCATGGCTTGGTCAGCTGCACAGACCTACCAATTTTGTAGCATCCTTGGCCTTCTCCCAGCTCCAAACTGAACTGCCTCCTCTGCTCAGGAAGGCAAAGGCAGTGCCAGGTGGTCCCGGTGAGGTCAGAGAGGGTGTCGGGGGCAGAAGAGTGAGACGGGGGGATGGAGAGCAGAAGATGGGGAAAGAAGGGATGCCCGGTGGGCTGGGGTGTGGCAGAGAATAGCCAGGGGATCTGAGGCAAGGGCGAGCGGTGTACACAGCTCCCAGCTCACACGTGTTGCTCTGTCTGTGTTGTACGTTATCGTCACACCTTTAAGCATTTTCACTCTTCCTCCTTCCCTCGCACAGGGGGTTGCTTTATTTTTGCTGTTAGGCGAAGGCTTACTTTCACGGCCCTCGGTGTTTAAGCCCTGCAGCCCGAGGCGGCCGCTGCCTCTGCCTCCTCCCGGCGGTCTGCAGCGCGACCTCTGGGGGGCATCCAAAGGCTCTCCTGTGGGGATGCCGCCGCCTTTCCTACCGGCCTCGGGACACGCACAGAACCGTCCGGGGCTGGGATGGACCTTTCTTTGAGTAACTGAGAACACAAGCCTCTGTCAAGGCTGATAACTAATTAGACACGCTTAGAAGAGGATGCCAGTTCATGAACAAAAGTGAGAAAACTGAAACCCACATTTTAGCAGAGACGGTGGAAAGGTTTCTTTTCAAGACTTTCAAATTCTCCTTGGAAGAGCTGGGGTAGATGTCTACGTGATTGCTAGCTTGTCTGATCAGTTTGATTAGCTGTTACAAGAATGACAGTTACATCTCCCCATCTCACCAAAGTGAAGAAATCTAAACTCATTTCAATTGTACTGAAACCAACCCCCAAACTGCCATGATTATAGATTTCTAAGACATTTTATACACTTATCACCTCTTCTCACATCTCTGGCTGCGTGCCCAGGAAGGATGGCAGCAGAAACCTCTTTCCTTGTCCCTTGATGCATCCCTTCTGCTTGGAGCTGGGTGCAAAGATGGGCAGTGCTACCAGGCTTCCTCACCCCACTCGTATCTGGCATGTAGCATCTACCAAAGGGCACTGCTTTCTGTTAAAAGCCTTTTGTCTTCACAGACACGCTTAGAGCATAATGGTAGAGAGGTATTTCTTTGTCCCTCACCCACTTCTTTCCCTTGCACCTGTAAGAGGAGCTGCACCACTATCGCAGCTGTAGCCTTGCTAATGCAGAAGCTGCCTAAATGGCTACATCAGACCCTGGCTTTAGCATCTCAGCAGCCACATTTCCATTTAATTACACCTCTATCTCTTTAGAAAATGCTTTCATTAAAAATTTGGCTATTTACTGATGGCAGACATCTCCTACCCTCACCACAAATGAAAGACAAGGGCACTCCTTTTAAAATACTTAAAACAGACAAACTGATCTCAAAGCCTGCCAGATCCTGGAAGAGGTGCACATTAATGGCACGTTTATACGTTCAGCAAAATCAGCTTCAGAAGTCCCAGGCATTTGGAGCCAGCACCCAAGCCAGAGACACCCTGTGCTGAGCACTCCCACTGTGAGGACACTCATTGGCTCCTCCTGGGTTCAAGGCAGCAGTGCCCATGGGGCTGGACCCCTGCTCTGGGCACCGGGAGGAGCCGCTGGAGGGGCTGCCCTTGATGGTCTGGCAGGGTTGGGATGCATCCAGAAGCCAGAGTGAGGCTGGTGAAGGCCCATCATATTTGGGGGGCCTGGATGATGTGGGAGAGGCAGGTTCGATGGGAAGTTCTTCTGTCCAGCCCAGCTCCCTCAGTGCCTTTGCTTTTCCTTTACTTTCCAGGAAATTCCCTTTTCTCTCAACACAGCACTTCCTGTCTATTGATTTATTTTTTTTTAATTCCATTCTACTCTTACCTTGTGTGATTAACCACAGCCATCTTAATTTGGATAGAGGCAGAAATTCAGTCTGTAGTTCTCATCACTTTTCATAAATAATTCCATGTATCATGCTGAGGTGCCTGACTCCACACCATGCATCTCTGTGGCCTGGGTGGCTGCAGCTGCATGTGATGTGAGACTGGGGGAAAGGGCCATCGCTTCCCAGCATCACCGACTGATGGCACTTGTGCAGGTCCCCCCCTTCTCCTGAGTCTGCTGTGCTCTGCACTGCGCCACACCAAATCACCCATCTTCAGCCTGCCTTGGCTTTTCAGCATCTGTATCTCAGCAGTGTCACCCTTTAGTGAGGGCCACCTCTTTTGGACAGGCTGGTGCCCCGGTAAGATGTTGTGGGACTCACACAAGCTGTGGTGTAACTTGCTGTTTTCCTTCTCCCAGATTTCATCTTCCAGAGGGAGCTGTTTGCTGCAAGAGACACAGGTGAGCCAAGCAGACCACGGCACGGGCCTTGTGGGTTAGGCCCCTCTGGGGGGAGTGCTTTGGGGAGATCAGTGGGACGTGTCTGGGGCATACCATAGACCTGCTCTTGTCCCTGGGGCAGAGCACAGGCTCCATGCTGTGCTGTTCTGGCGGTGAGTGCTGTATGTGTACCCCCTGGGCTCTGCAGTCCTCCTTCCCCCAGGCCTTTGGCCTCCCTGTGTGCCTCTCTGGGGTACGGGGGGTTGTGCTCCCGCTGGGAAATGCAAAGAAGGGACCATCACATCCTGGACATGGGGCTGTCCCCACTCTCTCTGCAACGTGTATCTCCTCTACTGCTAAATAGGGACACAAAAAATGTCTCCAACTGATTTCTGAACTGGCAGAGAGAAGTCCAGGAATGCCAGGAGATTTTTGAGCACTAGCCAACAGCAGTTCTGGCCTGGGAAACTGAGGAAATGCTGCCAGGACAGGCTGACAGGTCTGATATTTTCCCTTTTTGTCCTCGCTCTCCTTGCAGATCCCATGCACAACCTCTCTGCTCAGCCCTGGCAGGCAAAGATGGCCAACCTGACCTATGACAACTTCACCCTGGGCAACCGCTCCGAGGTGGCCGTGCAGCCTCCCACCAACTACAAGACAGTGGAGCTGGTTTTCATCGCCACTGTCACCGGCTCACTCAGCCTCGTCACCGTGGTGGGGAACATCCTGGTGATGCTCTCCATCAAGGTGAACCGCCAGCTCCAGACTGTCAACAACTATTTCCTCTTCAGCCTGGCCTGCGCGGACCTCATCATCGGGGTCTTCTCCATGAACCTCTACACGGTCTACATCATCAAAGGCTACTGGCCACTGGGGGCCGTGGTGTGCGACCTGTGGCTGGCTCTGGACTATGTCTGNGCAATGCCTCTGTCATGAACCTGCTCATCATCAGCTTTGACCGGTACTTCTGTGTCACCAAGCCCCTGACGTACCCGGCCAGGAGGACCACCAAGATGGCAGGGCTAATGATCGCGGCCGCATGGATATTGTCCTTCATTCTCTGGGCCCCTGCCATCTTGTTCTGGCAGTTCATTGTGGGCAAGAGGACAGTTCCCGAGAGGGAATGCTACATCCAGTTCCTCTCCAACCCAGCGGTCACATTTGGCACAGCCATTGCTGCTTTCTACCTGCCCGTGGTCATCATGACGGTGCTGTATATCCACATTTCCCTGGCCAGCAGAAGCAGGGTAAGGAGGCACAAGCCTGAGAGCAGGAAAGACAGGAAAACCAAGTCCCTCAGATTCCTCAAGGGCCCCGTGGTCAAACAGAACAACAATAACTCCCCCAAGAGAGCCGTGGAGGTGAAGGAGGAGGTGAGGAATGGGAAAGTGGACGACCAGCCATCTGCACAGACAGAGGCCACTGGCCATCAGGAGGAGAAGGAGACCTCCAATGAGTCCAGCACCGTCAGCATGACCCAGACCACAAAAGACAAGCCCACAGCAGAAATCTTGCCAGCAGGGCAAGGACAGAGTCCAGCCAAGCCCCGGGTGAACACGGCTTCCAAGTGGTCCAAGATTAAGATTGTCACCAAGCAGACTGGGACCGAATGTGTCACCGCCATTGAGATCGTCCCAGCTAAGTCAGGTGCCTCTAACCACAACTCCCTGGCCAACAGCCGCCCAGTCAATGTTGCCAGGAAGTTTGCCAGCATCGCCAGGAGCCAAGTACGGAAGAAGCGCCAGATGGCTGCCCGAGAGAAGAAAGTCACCCGAACCATATTTGCCATCCTGCTGGCCTTCATACTCACATGGACGCCCTACAACGTGATGGTCCTCATTAACACCTTCTGTGAGACCTGCGTGCCCGAAACAGTGTGGTCCATCGGCTACTGGCTCTGCTATGTCAACAGCACCATCAACCCAGCCTGCTATGCTCTCTGCAATGCCACTTTCAAGAAAACTTTCAAGCACCTTCTCATGTGCCAGTACAGGAACATTGGCACAGCCAGATAAACTGGTACTCAGGGACCACTTCAGTAACATTATGGAAACCCTTCCCTTTGCCTCCTTTGCCAGCGGGGATTCTTCTGCTCCCCACTCACAACAGAGCAGACTGCAGTGATTGCAGATGATGCCCTTCATCCAATGCTGACAAAAATCCAAGGCATTTCTGAGCTGCAGGTCCTTCCAGTCACCCTAGGCCTGGGGACTAGCTCAGGGAGCCACCAGGAAAGCCAGAGGCAAGAGGAGATGTGGTCACCAGGAGCCCTTCCCAGCTCCATGCTCCCGAGATTGGCCAAATGGCATCAGTGTTTCTCCTAAGACTGGATGTACCTTTTCCCCCAGCTGACCATCTCCAAGGCGTCAGAGCTTGTCTGCATGCAGATGGGCGAATGCTGGATGCTTTCCATTGGCTTCTAAAGTGTTTATTACCCAAGAAATGAAAAGAAACCAGGGTCAAACATTTGCTAGACGTCTTGGACCAGGCATGCTAATGGGGAGTCCTGCTGGCCCAGCCAGGCCCCCTGCAAAGGCAGTCAAGATTGGACCCTAAGAGATGCGGCAAGCTGCTTCCTTTCCCTTGACAGTGCCATCGGACATCCTCACCCAGGGATCTGGGGCAGAATTTTTCCCTGGGCTCTGGCTCTGCTCTCCCCTTCAGGCCCTTTCTGCCCTCCAACAGCAACTTGCTGGAAAGACAGACAGATAAACAAAGCATTTCACTCCTGGGTGAGGAGTGTGAAACCCAGTTGCCTCTGACAACGATGGAAACTAAAACTGCAAAAAAACCCAGCAGTGTGGTGCAGGACTTGCTCCACAGCCCTGGGGGAATGGGGCCCCTGAGAAGTGGGCAGCAGTGACTGTGAAAATAACTGTCCTTGGGAGGGACAGGGGGGACCTGGGGGTCTCAGAAGAGGGTGGGAGGAGGGTCTGCAATGTGGCCAAGGTGCCCTGAGTCTCATCTGGGCCATGAGCAGGTCCTTGCTCTCCCCACAGGGGGTGTGATGCACGGCTCTGGAGGCAGGAGAGGAGGACAATGGCCTCCAGCCCCACTCCTGCCCTGGGCACAGGGGGCTCCTCCAGGGAGGCCAAAGGAGCCGGGTGCTGAGCTTTGTAAATGGATGTAACGCTGCCATGGGTGTTGCGGCAGAGCCCTCAGCATGCGGGCTTCAGCCAGCGTCTCCAGCCTCCTCCCAGCCCACCCCTGTGTGCAACCCAGAGCACCCCAGGGTGCTCCCCAGCTTCTCCCAAAGCCAGCTGCAAGCCTTGGTGGACACAGCCAGGTGCAGGCAAGGGATGGACGTGATGGGGCCGCTCTAGCACTGGCAAACTCTGTCCGTATGTCCTCCCCGTCCTCATGCCAGGGTGCAACCTGCAGAAAGGCTGCCCCAACCCAGATGGGAGCCCCTCCACCACTGCCTTTAGGGGTACCCAAAATGCCTGGTGGGTTTCTGGGTATTTTTAAATGGTTACAACTGCAGCCCAACACGCCCCAAGACAAATAAAGACCTTGGACCAGGAAACTAATGGCCATGGTGTGAGGAATGAATGAGGTCGCCTAGGTGGCTCCTTCCCTGCTTCCCAGTGTCACCCACCGGTGACATTTCCTGCAGCCCATCCTTTCTGCCAAGATTAAGGGGGGCAGCTTGAGGTGTTGTTGCAAAGGGGCTGTGAGGTCTGGTGCTTTGTCCAGGACCATGTGCATGTGGCACCCCGGCCACCACTGCCAGCTGCATGGTAACTTCACTGCTGGTGCCAGTGGGGTCAGCAAAACTGGGGTTTGCTGGGGTTTCCAGCACAACAGGACCTTGTGGGGACAACACGGGGGGTGGTTCTGATACTTTTTTTAAAAAGATTTTTATTGGAAAAGAAAAAAAATCCGAAAGGAGGGAGAGCTCCCACCCAGCACTGGTGATGGCATGGCAAAGACAGAGGGGCTGCAGCCCTAGCATGGACACACATGGTTAGAAGGGACAGAGAGGAAACACAGTTGCTTCTCAGGGTGATGGTTGTGTTTTCCTCAACTGCTGCAGGTAAGTCGTGCCCCAGCCAAAGGGATGCTGGAATAAACCCCCTGTGGTGAGAGCAGTCCTTGAGTGAGAAGCTTGAGTGATGAGGTTACTTGGGCATTCAACAGCCAGCCCTTCCCTCTGGCACCGGTACCTGGTGGAGGAGTGAGGCGGCTCCTGGGCTTGCAAAAGGATGTGCCAAAGGCAACTCATTTGTGCTGGAGGGTGGAAAAATGTGTGCTCCATCCCCGCTCTCCGAGCACATCCCAGTGAACCCCCACACTGAGAGGAGGTGAGCAGGAGGCACTCGCAGTGCCCATGGGACAGCAGGGAAGGAGGCAGCCTATCCTGGTGGGTGGGTGGGTTTGCTCTCTACAACACTAATGATTAAAACAAGGCATCTCAGTGAAAGAGGAGGTCATGGAAAGGAATAAGGAGAGGAGGAGGAAGACTGTAGTGTAGCCAGCTGCAGCTGGACATCCAGTCCTGTAGGCACTATGTTGAGGGGCTGCTGACGATGCTGGCTTCCAGCTCTAGTCCTTCCCCTTGCCCTTCTTTGCTGCATTCAACAAGCAGAAGAGACAAGAGTTAGTGCATCTGCTGGCGGCTCACAGTTCCCCAGACACTGCTGTGGTAGAAATGTAGCCATCATGGCTGCTGAACACAGCACAGTGGCTGCATCCCTGCAGGCAGCCTCCCGCCATGCCAAACCAGGCTTTGCACCAGATCTCATGAGGAGAGCAGGGGATCCCCATCCCACCAAAGATGGCAATGGTTTGTGGGGGGACCAGGGCTTTTCCTAGTAGCACCTGCATCCCACCCAGCCAGCAGCTGGACTTCACAGTGCAAAGGAAAGAGCGTTCTATGAAATCATTCACACCACCAGCAAAGCCAACCCCAACGGGCCAAGGTACCTCTGAAAAAACCCTGCCCAGGGTTGCAACAGGACCTTTCTGGGGACAGGAGTGGTGGGAACTGACCTTTAGACTTTGACTTGATCTTGGAGGAGCAGGGCTTGGTCACATAGACAGTCTCCTCACACTGGGCATTGTACAGGGCTTTCTTCAGGATGCCAGAGCGAGTCTTCAGGCCTGTCTGAGCACTACAGCCACCCCAGCTCTCAAACTTGTACTTGCAGTCGGCTGGATGAGAGGAGAGAGGCATCAGAAATAGCCAGGACCTGGTGGGACACTAGTCCCGGTCACCCAGCACAGAGTGGTCCCCAACCACCCCACCTCCATGTACCCACCTCCAAATTTCTTCTTCCAGTTGCAAGGAATCTTGCACTTAAGCTTCTTACTCTCATCTTTGCAAGTTCCCTCACGGTAGCCCAGGCCACAGTCCTTGCTGTTTGGAACACAGGGTCCCCAGCGCCAGTCCTCACACTTGGAGCCATCCTTCTTGGTCTTTTCTGGGTGGAAAAGTGGAGTGGGTGCTCTCTGCAGGGACAGGGGAGCATGCCCCACTCTGCCCCCTCGCCCACTCTGCCCCCTGCCCCAGGCTGCCTCTCACCTTTCTTGTTCTTGCCAGCCTCGGCGGCAGCAGCCACCAGGATCAGAGCCAGGAGGAGGAGGAGGCTCCGAACCTGCATCCTGCCTGTGGAGGAAGGAGAGAGTGAGGTGGGCTGGAGGTTGGGGTGCAGTGTGGTGTCAAGGAGGGGCACGGTGGGCTGTGGGCAGCCTGTGTGGGAGTAAGACAGCAGCTGCCTCCATTGCACACACTCACCAACATGTGTGTGCACACCTCTGTGCTCTGCTTGTTGCCACCCAGTAGAACATGTTCACTAATTGACACAGGAAGGTTAATTGTGTACCTCAACAACTGCCTCCCACCAGGGAGCTGGGCTGAGAGATTGTTCCCACCCCTGCAGCCCCCTCACTGCCCTGCATGTGGTAGAAATGCTCTCTGTAGGGAGCCCCACAGCCGACACAGCATCTGGGGAAGGTCCTACAGTTGCTTGCCAGTTGCCGGCCATTACCCCAGTATTTCTCTGTGGATCCTTTATCCATGGCCCAGCAGGCTGCTGCCCCATACCAAAGAGCCTTGGGGCCAGGAAACACAGCTCCCATAGTACCTCACTCCAGTTCCAGAGGATGCCAGGGAGAAGGAAAAAAGCCCAGTAAAATAAATCTGCTTCCCTGAGAGGTCTGAGAGTTAAACCAGTGGATTAAACACCAAAAAAAGAAAAAAAAAAAAGCATCCACAGTGTGGGAACTCATTGGAGGGATGGAGCAGGAGTGCTGAGCCCACTGCCCACACCCCCCGTGCCTGCAGGGGGTGTGCAGGCGTGCACACTCCTGGGAGCAGGCTGGGAACAAGGATGCACACACATAAAGGTTTGGTTCTGGGGATTGTGCCCTGTCCCCCTGCCCCGATGGCCTTGGACCATGTGATGGCTCCCCTGTGGCTGCTACCAGGAGACTCTGGGATGTTGCTGCCAACACTGGGGTCCTAGATCCTGTTCTCTCAGTGGGAACAAGAGTGCAGGCATGCAGAGCCAGTGTTTCAAATCTGGAGACCCCTTCCCTGCTCCCCCAAGGCCTTTTAAGATGCCACCTATATCAGAAATATCAGCCATTCAGAAAATACATGGCACCTGCTCTGGCTCTGTGATGAGCTTTGCAGAATTGGGCTGTAGAGGACAGGATGAACCACGGGCCCCAGGGGACACCAACACAGGGAAGAGCCCAGGGTCAGGGTTTGCTCCCTCCCCTGGCCTCCCCGGGCAGCATGCCAGAGAGAGCAGCATCCCACATTATTCAGGCTCCAGTGCACTCACCTTTCATGCATCCGCCGCCAAGCTGCCAGCTTCACTCTGCATTGAACTGTCACAGGGAATTACACAGACTGGCTGGCTGGGGGCACAGTCGTGGGGATGAGGTCTGCCTTCCCCTCACCCAGCCTGGCTGGGAGCCATCCTGCTGAGCACAGCACGGCTCAGCTCTGTTCCCACCCATCTGCCCTCAAAGGGGACGAGGGCTCAGTGCAGATGGGCGGGTTACAGATGATAAGGCTGGAGCTGGGCGGACTTACAGACATGGCTGTCCCACTTTCTGTAGCAGCTCTTATGGGGTAGCACCTCTGACATCCACATTATTCACAGCATCCCCCTGGTTTCAGGTGTTCTGTAAACTCCCATTCTTTGCTGCACAGCATTTCCATGTACTCCTTACACCTACCTCCCAGCCCAGCACCTTCTGCTCAGGCCCTTCTGACAGTCTTCAAGCCCTCAGGGCTGACAGCCCAGCTGCTGTCCTCATCCCGGCCTCACCTCCAGGCACAAACTCCCCCTGTTTGCCATGGGTGCGGTGGGGCCCTGCCCATGTGTACACAGGCATGCTAGAAGGATGCCCTCTGAGGGGATGACCAGCTACAGCCCCAGGGACCCCTGGATTTGCCCCCCGGCTCGGCCCAGCACGTTACACTCCCCAGGCAAAAGTCTGCAGGGACCTCCAGTCATGGCCCATCCCAAAGTGTTCATAAAGAAAAGGGCATGCAGTTTCCCAACTGGTTTACCAAACAGCCAGGCAAACAAGAGCTGTTCCTGACTGGGCTGACAGCACCCTCAGGCATGCTCACACAGCCCTGCTCCTCCTGCATCCCTGTGGGGCCCTGGCTTCTCTCCTCCTCAGATGCTGGCTCGATCTCACATAACATCAGTCCCTGTTCTCCCTTCCCCCCTCCTCTAGCTGCCCTGAGGTTTTATGATCTAGGATCAGCTCTAAAAAGAAAAAAAAAATCACTTGGTGAAGCTGAAGCAGAGCTCAAATACCCACTATTGCAATGGGAAAGCTTGGACCTCTCTCCGGACACCATTCCGGGCCAGGTGGTGCCACCAACTTCTCCTAAAGCAGGTCACACATCCTCCCCCAGCTCCTGATCCCTCAATGATGTCCCCATGTGCTCCCGGGAACGGGCCCGCGGCTGGGCTGGTACCCCCCTCACAACCCCTTTTCCAGTAGTGGGACCTCTCGGCTCGGCATTGCTCGGCTCAAATTGCAGCTGGCTCTGGCAGCGGTGGATGCAGGACTGCTGTCCTCCCTCTGCCGTCTGAGCTGCTTCCCAGCCTCCGGGCAGGCAGCCCGGCACTCGAGGAGCCAGCCCAGCGCTCGGGAAGCCCGCGGTCTGGAGTGCCAAGCACCGCGACAGCAGGAAGTTCCCTGCTGCCAGGAAAGGGGAGGCCGAGCATGTTCCCGTGAGCCAAGACATTAGCACGGCCAGGAGTCTTTCCTAGAGGTGCTGAGGGAAGCAGAGCCGGGGCGTGTAGGACTTTCCAGCAGGCGGCCTCACCTTCCCCTCGCAGGGATGAAAAGGCGCTCCAAGGGAAAAGGGTTTTGCCCCTGCACGGGATCGGAAAGGGAGCAGGCAGCTCCCCTCTGAGCTTCCACACCTCTGCCCTCTGCTCCCTTCTCAGGGTAGATGCTGTACCGTGAGCCCCGTAGAGCCTCCTCTCGTCGCCTTCCGGAGAGGCGGGCGGTGGTCGAGCCTCGCTCCGGGGCAGCTCCCCGGGCTCCGATGGGAGGATCGCCACCAGCTGAGTTCTCCCTGAACCAGCGTGGGGTGCTTCCCCAGAGGAATGGGGGGTAGGATACCGGGCCACTATCTCAACCCATCTGCTCTCCAGGAGCCCCGACTCCCTGCCAAACAAGCTCCATCCTTCTGCACCTCCAGGCTCTTCCCTGGCTCCTCTCAGCGATCCCGCTCCGGGGGTCACCGCCCCCGGTCCTCCGGCCCCAATCGCCCTTTTCTGCAGCTCCTCCCCAGCCAGAGTCTATCCCCCACCCCGGCAAAGCCCCTTCCCGCTCCGGGGAGCCCTCAGCCTGGACGACCGCCGCCTCCCCGGAGAAGTGACGGGAGGTCTCCGCTCGCCTCGCCCGGGGCGCCCATCGCCGTGGCGTCGGGCGGGCGGTGCCGCCGTGCGCGGGGCCCTGGGGTGGGGGCCCGACCCCGAGAACTGCGGCCGGGGCCGCACTCACCTGGGAGCGGAGCGGAGCGGAGCTGGTGCCTTTGTGTGGCGGCCGCGTGCGGAGCCCCGCGCGGCGCACAGCGGCCCCTGACGTCGGGCTCGGCGGGCAGCAGAAAGGTGGGTTTTTAGCCCAAAACTTTTTGCAAGCTCCTCCTCTGCCCCCCGGCAGACACAAAGGCAGGGCGGCGGAGGGACGGCCCGGGGGCAGGCTGGCCCCTCGGCCAGTGGGGCGGGGGCAGCGCGGGCCGGCAGCGGGCCCCTCGCCCGGGGGTGAGCCGGAGCCGGGGGGTATCCGGTCCCGCGGGGCACGGCCCCTGTCCCTTGTCCCCTCTCATCTTCCTGCTGTGCTCTCCAAACCGTACCCGCAGTGCGGTACCACCGAAGCTGTGCGGGTTCAGCTGACCACGCACCCCAACATCACCGAGAGGCCGAAGGGTGCACAGCTGAACAGCCGGGCAGGGTTTCCCCTGGGAGCTGCTGCTCTGAGTTCCGCTGGAAGCTGGCCCCGGGGGTGCCTCGGTGGAGTAAAGGGAACCACCCTGTGTCTCTACCAGCTCCGTGGAGGCCTCCTTCTCCATCAAGGCCACTGGCATCAACGGACCGACCTTTCATAATTTCTGCCCTTTTCACCCTTTTTTGCTCGCTCTGCCCCTCGTAGGAGGTTGCCAGGAAAGGGGTACTTGCTCCGCACCCAGAGCAGCACATCGCTTATGTGCTGTCCCAAGTGTCTCTCCAGTTGCACCCCTTACTGTGTGCCAGCCTGTCCCCAGCTCAGCCATGCTGTAGCTCTTCTCCTTGAACCAAGCAGTGGTATCCGACTGCTGGTGGGGGATGAAAAGGACCTTGCAGATGTGACTGCTCCTTTCCCCTATCCACCACCTTTTCTTGGGAGGTGAGCAAGGCAGCAGCCAAGCCAATTCTCTTTTGGAGTTAGCAGCCAGAAAAGAGTGTCATGCCAGAAAAATGAGGCTGTGGTGGGGAATGAAGTCGTTTTTCCACCTCTTATCCTGGAAGAAGTCTGCTAAGAGCAGGACTGCCACAGATGGGGTTGGAAGGCAGGAGTGGGGCTGGTTTTTATGAGCTGCTTCAAAATCACTTTCCAAGAGATTGCCACATTTAATTGCCACTCTGCCAGCAGTTTCCTAAACCTCTGTCGAGGTTTTGAGGAGAACTGGTAAATGTGGGAACATGTCATCACCCCTTCCTGCTGCACACACAGCAACAGATACTGCTCTGTGTGGTGAGGGATCTGGAGATGCCAGGCTGTATGTTTGAGCCCTGGATGCAGAAATGGATCCTGGTAGCTGGGCAGGTGGCAAAGCCAATAGTCTCCCCCATTGCTGGGCCTTTAAACTCATGCTGAAGAAAGCTGCTGAGACAAACTTCAATGTAAAAAAGAAGAAGGACCTAGGTGTACATCAGGTTTGAATGCCTGAATCACAGGGCTGTGATGAGCACACCAGGGCCTATAGAACTGTTAGAGAACTAGGTGTGGAGTGAGCACTGCTGCTTCTCTTCAGCTGTTTCTGGCCAGGAGCTAAAGATCTCACTGGAGTCCCCAGGGCACAGCAGCATAAGGTACGGTGAAGCCCTGTGCAAATTTTCACTCCTTCCAGGGGACCAGGAGACACGTGCTAGCTAGTTCTGCAAGAGCAGAGATGTATTGGTGCACATCACTCTCAGCAGTGGCTGTGCTTGGTCCCTTTGGGCTCTTTTTGAGGGACATGGGACAAATGGCTCCTTCTCCAGCTCAAATAAGCAGCAGAAGGCCATGATTGCAGAAAGGGGCTTCATACTAGGAAAGGAGGAAAAAAGAGGGAGCGTGATCAACCCAGGTGCATTTTCCTGCAATTGGTTAGCTTGAGCTTTTGACCTCTAAAATTCTCACAAGCTAATTCATGGCATGTCAGCTCTGCATTTTTCATCTCTGGTCAAAGCCTGGTCCTTGGGGTTTGCAGCAGTCCCAGTTCAGGGACACAGCCATGCATGGGAGAGGAATGACCTTTTCCTTGTTGAGGTGTGTAGCAGATAATCATTAACAGGGCCAACTGCTGTCACCCCAGCTCTGCTTAGCTGGGGCTGGGCTTGCATGGCTTTCCTGCACACACACACCTGGTGCCTACACCTCCAGGAGTGCTTCCATCCCACAGGAGGGCAGACAGAACTCCAAACCTCCAGCACCTGACTGACAGGAGAAAGAAGGAATGCTCCCTTTGGAGAGAAGGGCAGGCTGCTGCCCCAAAGGTACACTGCCCCTTTCCCAACACTCCTCATCAGAGTGATCACTTAGTGGAACTGCTTTTCTTCCCCACTGTATATTTGACACTGGGGCAGCTGGAAGACTCCAATTGCCATGGTTACTGACGGCCTCCCTGCTGAGACGGGGCCAAGTGTCAGCATGCTGGGGTCCTGGGCACTGAAGCAGAGCAGGCCCCCTCCTCCCGGTTGCACGTACACCTGGTCCCTGGGGACGCCAGAACAATTTGGTGTGCCTTACACCTGCTACAGATCCTCACTGTTAGCTCTGGGCAGGAGGTGAAGTTTGAAGACCATGAAAGAGAGGCACAGTGGGGGTGGAAGGGACAATGCAGGCAGGGAAGGAGGCTGCTTCTCCAGGCAGAGAGAGGCTGGCAGAAGCACAGGGCAGGCTGCTAAACTGCCCCTAGAAATCCGAATTTAAGATACGAATATAGCTCCTCATCACCCATGGGCTGCATCACCAGCATGCCATCAGCCATTGCAGTTACCTCTTTTTTCAAAGGAAACTCCACAGGAGAGAAGTTATGTTGGCCACAGTCATCCTTGAGTCTGAGGCTGGAAGTGGAGGTGTCTCTAATCCTCTGCTTTTGTAATCAGAGAGCAGTCCTTCCACCAGAGTGGCAGAGCTCAGCACTGGAGGTAGACGCCCAAGACTCCCTGCTGGAGCTGGAAATGAATAGGAAGAGCCCTGGGCAGCTCATCTCCCACAGAGCAGCATGGTTGGGGACAACTCACCACAAAAAAGGCCAACAAACGTTCTGAAACTGGAGGCTGGATGCTGCTGCAATATCCACTGACAGCTGTGGCAGCTGCTGGGGCTGCCGCCTTTGCCCCAAGGAGGAACAGTAGGCTGCTGACTCACATGTCCAAGGCCTTCTGGATCACTTGGGAAGGCAGTGCACTTTCTCCCTTTCCCACATTACACTGAGCATTGATGTATGACACAGAATGGAGGAGGAGGTCTCTCAGGACAAAGACCTAGCAAACAGTCCCAGAAGGATGCTGTGCTGGGAAGTGAACAAGGACATGGGCCAGCAGGGAACTCCCAAAAGTACCCCTAGGTTTGGACAGGGACAGAGGCCTTGGGATCCAACCTTGTTTGTGCCATGCACGGCATCTGTTGTGCAGCGCCCGCTGCAATCTTCTGGATGCAGCAGGAGACAGGAACTAAAACATCAATCTCTTTATTTGAATGGCAAGAAACAACAACATCCAAACAGTCAAAGTTGAAAAGCAATGGGAACACAGGCTCGTGCCAGGCCCTGGGCCGGCTGGAGCCAGCACCCTCACATAGTTACAAAAATACAATCCTACAACAGTGTCTAAGAAACACAGATCCAGGTATTGCACAGAACCCCTGCCCTCAGGGGGCAGGGCGACCAACACCCCCTCCTTCTTCACCAAAATATAAGCAGGCTTGGAATTGCACAGCAACTCAGCTCACAGGTGCACGGAGAGGCCAGGCAGGGATGGGGACAGTGTGTCTCTCAACTACCTGTACAAAAACTATAAGGGAGAAAAGGGAAAGCTGAGGCTCCAAATGCCTCTGGACCAAGTTGGGCATCCCATCTGGGGCAGCAGTGGTGTGGACCTCTGAGATGACAGTGCCTTGTATGTCAGTGGCCTGCCAGCAGTGCTGATGAGAGAACTCCAGGCACTTCTGGAGCGTCCCAGCTGTCAATGCATTAGTATGCTATCATTATTATTTGCCAATACTGCCACTGGCCCCTGGGCACCCTTGCACTGCCCTGCGCCTCTGTTCCCCAGTACAGCATCCCCCATCCTTCAAGAAAACCCTGCCCCTGGGCAAAAGGTCTGAAGGGTATTCTGGTTCCCTACAGTTCCCTCATACCCTTTTCTTGGTTGTAGGAGGGATTCAAACAGTGCCACCCAGCACTACCCTGTGGGCACAGCTGCATGTGAGTGCAGAGGCACTGCACAGACCACACACAGCAGCAGCAGTGTCCTCTCCTGGAGCCAAGCTGTGAACAGCAATCCCCTTCACAACTGCCCACCCAAAAGTGCCAAGCAGGTCTGCTAGGCTCAGAGCTGTCAGCTTTCCTCCTCTGTGGGCACTTCCTGGTCTCAGAGACTCAGTTCTGCAAAAGCCTTGCTGAAGGCCTGGCTTGGTGTCTCTGCATCAAGTGCTCACTGCATCCACAGGGGAGGTGGATTGTGGTGCCTCATGCCCTATGGCAGGTAGTTGGTGAAATTCCATTCCACTGCAGGCATGACTCAGGGTTAGGACCCCTGATGGTTCCTCTTTCTGCTGCAGCTGGAGAGGGTGAGCTCATTGTCTGCCCAGGTGGGTTGTGTCTCAGCTGCGTGAGCTCTCAGGTTTTCCGTGGAAAGCCCTGTGTCCAGTTTGGGGAACAGCAGGACTCAGACTAAGAGGATGCATGTTGCCAGGTTGGGGGGCAGGAGGGGATCCCTGAGAGCAGCACTTGACCCAGCACTGCCCATCCAGCCCCGTGCAAAGTCTAGCATTGAGGGTGAATCTGAAGCATGGAGGGCAGCTGAATCCAAGTCAGCATTTGGGAAATATAACAGGCATCACCGCTGCCACTGCCCCAGTTGAGTGCAGCTCTCCACCATCCTGCAGTGGGCTCACAGAGAGATGCTCAGCAGAGTGGGTGTGCAAACTGTTCCACCCAGCCCCATGGAGAGAAGTGTGGTGGGAGGGTTTGGTAGCCTTCCTCCATGTCATCCCAGCCCTGAGTCAGACTGCTGACTGAGTACTCAAGGCCCATCAGGAGGGCACCCGCTGCCCTACTTCCAAGCTGCACCAGTCCCAGATCCTCTGAGGAAAGGCTGGATGCACAAGTGACTTCCCTCCAGAGCCCTGCTGCAGCCCCAGGAGGGAGGAGAAGGCAGGGCTAGTAAGTTGTGGTGTTTCCTTTGGGGCAAAGCCTGCAGTTTACAGCCTCTGCAGGCTGTCCGTGCAGCCTGTGCCTCCCACAACTGTGCCAGACAGGAGAGGAGGAACAGGACACAAACCTAGCCAAACACCAAAAAGGGGGACACTGCCAGCAGAGAGAGGGGCTGAGCAATGACATCCCACAAGGATCATAAGTAGGAGCCTGTGCAGGGGGCACTGGCATTACTCCCGTGCACAAGGGTAACGGGGCTTCAGCCTGGCCTGCTCCAACATGGTTGGGGGATAGAGCCCACCTAGGGCAGGGAATGTGGTGAATGAGAGGTCAAGGGGAGGACACAAAGAATCAGGCTTCAAGTCTGAAATACCCATTGTCCTCATAAACAGAGTCCCAGCCCAGCCTGGGGCAGAGCTCTTCTGCATCCATCTCCAGGGACCAGGTTGGCATCTGGGGAGGGTTGGGCCAGATGCAGGTCTGCCAGCTGGCATTGTCCTCTTCTCATCCTGCATGAGCTGGCTTGGGCTAAGGCACGCCAAGCACTACACAGCAGTCTCCTGGTCCTCCCGCTGGATCATCTGGTAGTGCTGTCGGTTCTCGAGGTAGGCAGCTAAGTCGGGGTCATTGGCTTTCTCAGCACGGTGCTTTGGGGTGTCTCCCTGCACAGGGGAGGCAAGAAGTCAGGAGTGCCTAAACACTGCTTTGGCACCCAAAGGCGTCCCCATTCCCCCATGTGGCTGCATCCAGCAGAGCCTGCAGCGAAACCCCGAGTCAGGCGGCAGCCAAATGCCCATGTAGTCACCATGGGATCAAAATGTGCTCCTGAGGAGCCTGACTTCTGCAGGCCTGGAAGCTGTCCCCTGAAGGGCCACCAGCTCCAGGCATGGGCTAGGACGTGACTGACCCTGAGCATCACGAGTCACCCAAGAAGAGACAAAGGCTGGTCCCCATGACCTGCTCTTCCCCTGTGTTGGGGAGGCAGGCAGGAGAGGGTGAGGAATGAGGGGCATGTCTGGGGAATGCCCAAGAATACCAACCCCCCTTTCCCTCTCACAGCCTGCCTAGCGCTCCAGCTCCCGGAGGAGGATCACATTTCACCAGCTTATTGCAGCCATCTGGATTGTGTCCACTAATGAACTCCCGCACTCCATAAAAAGCAAATCTGTTAACAGCTCCCAGCTCTGTCTCCTCTCCCCCTTCCCTCCCCCTGCTCCTTGCTCCTCCTCTCCAAGTGCCCAGGCTCTGCTGTGCCACTGAGAAAGGCCACAGAAACCTGGCACTCTGCCTCTGCCATTGAAAACCAGCCCTGGAAGGGATATCCATCCTGCCCGGCTCATCCCGTGGTGCACAGCAGGGCACGGGCAGCTGCAGCAGCGTGCCGGGGCCTCCAGAGCAGCCCACAGCCATATTACTGCATCAGGAACAATGGTCAGACATGCAGAGCCCTCCGCTGGGCCTGGATGTGCCTGTGCACAAAAGCCCATCTGTGTGTGGCTGCAGAGAGGTATCATGCACCAAAAATCTCCTTGGGATGTGCACCCCAAGACTGGGCACACCCTGTGGTCCTGCACACACCCCTCCATAGCTAGGGGATGGAGACCACGCTGTGCTTTGGTGCTGGCTCTGCTTGATGGCCTCCTCCCCACATCCCCTGAATGCAATCACTCATTTAACAGAGGAGGAATTAAGCTTCTTTCCTGTTCCCCTGCAGAAGCCCCTCTGCATCACTGCCTGCCTGCAGCCTGAAACTGGAGCTGCCAGGGCCTCTCTGCCTGGCTAGGCTGAGGCACTCCCAACTGATAAGGCTCAGCCTCCCTCACCCCTGCAGGGAGCGGGATCAGCCTGCTCCAAACTCGTGCTACAGGTCTGCCGCTGGGGTTTCTAATGAGGAGGATCCTGTCTGTGCAGGCAGACTGTGACCCGGAGCCCATGAGAGGTCAGTGCAGCAGCATGGCAGGGTCCCCAGGCAGCCACAAACCCGACATGCTTTTGCATAGGCACGTGCAGACCCACTCCCTGGGGCAGGGGCATGCCTGACCAAGTCTCCCTTTTGTGCTGGCAGCCAGGGGGCTGTTACTGTCCTTCAGGCAAATGAGGGGGCTGGGGACAGAGAGGGGCCATGTCCCCTGAACTGTCCCCTCCTCTTGCCTCTGCCAGCTGAGTCTCCATTCAGGGCAGCCCCACCCTGGGCACTGTGCAAGGCCTCCTAAGCCTTAGACAGGACCAAGGAAGAGAGATGGGGAGGAGCCAGAGATTATCTGTACTGTGTAGTCCTGGCAGCTGGCAAACAGGGATGTGCATTGTCTAAATTGAACCCCAAGCTCCACCAGCACCAGCACCCCTCAACTGGGCTCCTAACTGGTGTCCCAGACCCACAGATTGCACTGTCTTGGCTTGTTCTGCTACAGCCCATCACTACAAGCCTCTACCAGAGAGATCTGACCACATCTTCTCTGCCATATGCCAGCCCCAGGAACCTCCTGTATCAAAATATGGCCCCAAGAACTCTGTTTTTGCAACTCTTCTGCCAGGGCTGGCACAATTCCCTGACACTAAGGCACAGCTCAATTAACTCAGCATGCGAGGGAAAGTGCTGCCACTGCTTGCTCCTGCTCCCTGCAGGCCAGCTTCACCCGCCAAGAAGAGCTCCCAGATCCCTCATCATGACTGCTGGTGGGGGAGAGCGGAGGGAGTCCTGCAGCTGGGAGGGAGCTTTCAGGGAGAATGTCCTTGCTCTGACCCCTGAGGGTGGGAAGGGGGAGACAGGGATGAGACATTCCAGCCCCTTGCTTCTAATTTAATAAAACAACAGGGAGAGAAGCACCAGAAGAGGGATTTAACCCCTCTGTAGCTGGGCTCTACTGGACAAGCATGGATGCTCCACGTCAGCTCCTCTCTGACTGGCAGACACCTCACCCAAAGCACCCCTGCTCTGCTCTCCTGCTAGCTCTGCTCCTTGCCGGCCCCCTGGTCACCACAGAAAGCCACACTGCCACCGTTCCCCGGTCACCTGCAGGTCTGTCTTCATGAGCGAGGCCCCGGCCTCCACGATGTAGTGGCAGATAGTGCGGTGGCGTAAGGCTGCAGCCTGGTGCAAGCTGGTTTCACCGCTGAGGAGGAGAAAGCGGGAGATGTGAGATGCCCCCCTGAACAGGGACAATCAGCACATGCAGGTGGCAGCAAGAGACAGCAATTCAGCGGCAGCAGGAGCTGATGGTGAGTTGTGTTTGTCCAGGCAGCCCTGGCAGAGGAGGGGGGGCTACTCAGGGGCAGTCTGTCCAAAACGGACTGGGAGTCATGGATGGCAATTAGAGCAAGGGCAGCTGAAGTGCCTCTATGACTGGTCACTTTGCAGAGGGTCTGGCCAACAGGTAATGCAAGTCAGGCAGTGACTTACTTCTCCTCCTCTGTGGCGTCAAGGATTTCTGAAGGAGCTGTGGAAAGAAGGAGTGCAGGTGAGTGAGACCTGGCTCCAGGGCAGAGACAGACCTGCCTACTCCCTGGTCACAGTCCGCATCATTCCATAGGGGCTGCTATTTTCATGCTGCCTGCAAAAGTCCTAGCTCCAAAGAATTCAGGTCAGCAATGGCATCTGAGCCCAGTTGATCCCAGGAAAGAAGAACTGGTTGTGGACTCACTACAGAGAAATATCTAAATAAAACTAAAGCTGGCTGTATTTCAGTGGGAACTGCCAAAAACAACAGGTCAGCTGCCCTGAAGGCAGAAGCAAGACACTGAGATTGTTGCCCAGAGACAGGCTGATCCCTGCCAGGATGCAGCGAGAGCCATGAGGACACCCCATTACTGGCAGACAGATGCAAGGAAAAGCCCATACACCAGAAGTGTACCATACACCATGGTACATTTTGCAACCCATGGTTGTGCTCTGCTATATGTTGCTTTGTAGCAAACCCAGAGGGAAGGGATATAAGCCCAGGAGTACTCCCTCTGAGCAGAGGGTTGATTTTTTTGGCTGCCAGGCTCCTTTGCTAAGAGTGGCACTCTGGCTCCAGCTCACCATTCTCGATGATGTATTTCACGATGTCCTTGCTCCCTGATTTGACAGCATGGTGGAGGACAGTCTGGCCCGAGGAGTCTCTCACCATCAGGTCTCTTCCAGCTCGGTGCAGCTCTTGGAACTACAGGATTGTCAGATTGCTCAGGATGAGTTGCATTTCCCAGCTCCAAGCCCCAGCATTATGTGTCTGGAGTGCCTGACATGTTGTGTGGATACTTGGGGCTGGTGGGGAGCTTTGTTCAGCTCAGCCATGCTACCAAGTCCCTTCCCTTCCCTTCATGTCCCCCAGGAGATGAACCAGGACTCCTTGCCAGAAGTCTCCCTGGTTTCCAGCCACCACTCCTGAAGGAAAGCCCTTGACAGGCGCTGCTCCAGGGCAACTGGGGAGAATGGCTGGCAGGGCTTCTCTCAGCCCAAGGGGCACACCAGCCCAGGAGCCAGCCCTGGCTGCTCATTGCAGCAGGCTGCTGGAGCACCTACCTTGCTGAAGTTGCCACTCTTGGCAGCTTCTATCAGAAGGTCATCTGCAAAGAGAGACACATCAGGGTCAGAAAAGTCAATCTGTAACACAGCTTATCTAATCCTGGAGACAAGAGCTGGGCACCAGAGGTGTGGAGCAGGAGCACAAGCTCCTCCATGGATTAACCCCTTGGTCAGACCGCATTTACATAGCTCCTCCACCTTCAGGAATGTAAGGAACAAGCCAGGGGAAGAGACACCATGTAGCCAGGGGTGCAGCCAGACCTCAGGTGCATGTGCAGGGGGAGTAGTCTCTGCCCTTGGGCAGGATAACTTGTGATGGAAGCGGGGAGCAGGTCTCCTGGGCATCAGCCAGCAGCCAAGATGCCTTTCACCAATGACTCATTCACACCTCCAGGCTCCAATCAATTTTCAGGAAACTCCTTCCATTTGTTCAGCTTGGTGAGGCCCCTGATCTAGTGTTCCCACCTCCCCAGGGAAAGGCAGAGACAGCCTCCCAACCCAGTCCACAGCGCTCAGCTCTGCAGGTGGGGGATTAACCCCTAGCGACATCATTTCCCGCATGGTGGAGCCGGGAAGGCGCCTGGCTGGGCCACTCCACAAATCACTGTCAGGTCTCTTGTGTTCACCTCTGGGTCACTCGCCCGAAGGGCTCCATGTTTCAGGACACATGGAACAACAGGGCTCCTCCCTGCTCACCAGGGAAAGGATTGGCCAAAAAAACTCAAAAGAGTGCAACCTGAGAGGGAGTACAACCAGGGGTAGGGCTCCACTCACCTTTATGTGGGAGGCAGCGCTCAGGCTCAGCGCTGGAAGGGAAGAAGAGGAAGTGTAACTAACCCTGCCAGTCCTGGCAGCAGATGGCCCTAATGGGCATGCCAGCACTATAAGGATGGAGAAACCTGCCTGTGGCACTCCTTCCCTGATCTAGGTTCTTTCCCATCCCCACTTCCATTTCTACTGCTGCTCCTGGCACCATTGCTCATCCATACCTGACACTGGCCTTAGTCTGCTGGAAGACACCCAAGTCCCTTGCCCCATGGGCCACGTGCTGGAGCTCGACCCCATGGCTGAGCCACCTGGTGATGCCTCACTGTTTAGGGCAGCGCTGGCAGAGGAACGAGGAAAACAGGATGGCATCTCATCCCTTGGTCTTACTCAACACTCAATTCCTGCTTACTTTCAGGGAGCTCCCCTGTAATCTGGCCCAGGGATCAATGCTGTGAAGCCAACCCTAGCTCTCCTATCACTGTCCATTTTTTGTGAGGCCCAGCACTCCCATTCCAGACTCACCTGGGGGCAGGAGAGGAGGGTGGAGAGGAGGAAGAGGAGGGAAATGCAAAATGGTGCCCAGGGGGAGTGGCAGATGAGTCCACCAGGTCAGGCATGGCAGGAGAAGTGCTCACAGTCTGAGTGACCACTAGCTCTGGGTCCAGCACATAGAGCTCATCCTGAGAGATCTCTGTCACATAGTTGAGGTGTTCCTGAAAGACACAAGTCAGAACATGCTTCCTCAGAAGCAGGGCCCACTTCTGCAAAACTCCATTCCCTCATATCCCAGTGGGTGGGTTTGTGGCTCACCCATTTGTTCAGCAGACCAGCAGTGGCTTGTGCCTGGGAGCCTTTGCGTCTCTTTGTTCTTTTCAGGCTTCCTGTCTCCTGCCACCTTATCAATCTTGTAAACCTTATCTCCATGTCCTCTTCCGCAGCTCATTAGGGAAAGTATCTCATACTGGTGAAGATGACCCCAGCTGGCGGGTCCCCTGGGCAGTCTTACTATGTTTGTTATTCCTTACCTGCTGCACTGGAAGGCCCTGCAGGCAGCTTTCAACCCAAGGTTCTGTGCTACCTGGCTTCTTCCCTTTTCTCTAGAACCCTGGAGGTGCCAAGCCTGGTCCTGGACCAGGCTCGTCATGCCATCCCTTTGGGGGATCCCAAAAGGCAGGACAGTGATATGAGGCATGTGGCCCCAAGGCTACACCTGTCTGCTGGTCTGTGTGCAGATGGGACACCCAAACACCTTCCCAGGGGGATGACAGTGCAGGATGAGGCCGCACTCACCTGTGCCCGGTCTATCCTGTAGAACCGATCGGCTGTGGTTGCTGTAAGACAGGAACAGAACGAGACAGGCTGATCCTTGGTGTGAGACAAGGGAGATGGCCTCTTCCCACCATGAGCCACACTGAGCTACCCAGCCACTTCATAGCTTCCACAGAGGACGCAGCAAAGCAAACAACAGCCCCTGACCAGGAGCAAACCACTTCCCTTCATGATTCTGCTGGTGTCTTCACTCTAGAGGCAGCCCCTTAGGCCTAAAGACCACCATGCCCCTGTGAAACATGCCTTTGCTTGCTATCTCCTCCTCAATGACTCCTGGCAGAGAGCCACAGGTAAGGCAAGAACACAACTAGCTGATGCCACAGCCTTTCTAAGGGCTTTCAGGTGCTCCAGCATTATCCTGAGCAGATGAAGCTCAGGGCTATGCAGTGCACATCTCAGCATTCACTTATACCAGGTAAGGAACTGCTCTGGAACATGGCGCACCTTGTTAACAGTGCTCAGAAATGGGGGCACTACAGGAGGCTGTGAGAAGAGAGAGCTCAGCCTCCTGCTGACTTGACTAAGGACATACCTGAGGCCCCTCAGAGCATTCTGACTGCCAAGCACAACAGAGCATGCCACCACCAGCTGTAGATCCAAGCCCCTGTCTCCTAGGATGGCAGGAGAGCTTCAAATCAGCCTCCCTCCTGTCTGAATGCATCCCTCTGCTCATCCCTCTTCCTTAGAGAAGAGATCACCACAGAGAGACACAAGCTCCAACAGAGCAAGTGGTTATGCTGGAGCCAGATACACACAGCCACCACCCCTAGGGGAGCAGGGAAGGATTACAGACTTAGGGCATCACCAAGGGAGACCAGGACAGGTCAGCCGGATTCCCATGCAGGGCAGCATTTCCCAAACATCCTGACAGGCTGCTGGTGCCAGTCCAGGAGAGGTTGCTGCAGTGGGATCCTCACAGACCCAAACATCTGCAAACAGAGTGGGGATGTGCCAGGGCAGGTGAGAAGAGTGAAAGAGTTATGTTTAACCTAGATATTTGCATCCAGGGAGCTACTCTTCAAGGCCTATAATTCAGCCACTTGAATAACCTGTGCTGTGTTGAATGAGACTCCAGTCTCTTTCCTGACACATTTTCCTGAGCCCAGAACCTGCTGCTAGGAGACTGGCAGGAGAAGGGAAAGCAGCCCTGGTAGTGACACCTGAGAACAGCAGCACCAGCAACACCATACACAGGGCTGGAACCTTGAAGGGAGAAGCTGCACTCTCTCTGCCTAGCACGAGGCTTCCCAGACCCACTGTGCAACCCGTGGTTGTGCTCTGCTGTGCTCTACACGCTGCTTGCTGGGATGTCAGAGAGATAAAATTCTACCAACGGGCCTTTCACTCAGCCAGCTTCCAGGTATAGAGGGAGCTTCTTGGTCAGAGAAGACAAAGGAAGACAAGAAAGCTACTTTTAGGCAGGGGAGAAGCAGCAGCTGGAGCCCAGCAGGGAGGCTGCTCTCCCAGAACATGCGATGCTCATGGTGAGCCCAGCTCCGAGTATGCTGGAGCAGGGGGGCCCCCTGCCTGCACAACACAGGACAGCATCCCCAGCAGGCCCGCAGGGACAAACATGCCACCAAGCTGCCTTCAGCTCCGGGGGCAAGAGAACCACGGACTCCCCTTGCTCCACTCCGGGTCAGCAGCCAGACACGCAGCCTGGGGGAAAGCACTGCTGTGCTCAGCTCCAAACACCCAACATCCGTGACTCCCAAGCCTCAGTGGTTCCCTATGCCTTGTCAATGAATGTCTGTTCTCTCACCCCAAAAATTCATAGAATCAAAGAATAATTGAATTGCTTAGGTTGAAAAAGGCCCTTACGATCATCAAGTCCAACCATTAAACCAACACTGCCAAGTCCACCACTAAACCACATCCCTAAATACCACATCTACACGTCTTTTAAGTATTTTTAGGGATGGAGACTCATCCACTTCCCTGGGCAGCCTGTTCCAATGCTTGATCACCCTTTCAGTGGGAAAAAAATTCTCCTTGATGCAAATTGAGGTCATTAATTTCCCTTCATCCTCCTACTTGTTACTTGGGAGAAGAGACCAACACAATTTGACACAACCTCCTTCCAAGTAGGTGTGGACAGAGATAAGGTCTCCCCTCAGCCTCCTTTTCTCCAGGCTAACCAACCCCAGCTCCCTCAGCTACACCTCCTAAGATTTGTGGTCCAGACCCTTCACCAGCTCTGTTGCCCTTCTCTGGACATGCTCCAGCACCTCAATGTCTTTCTTGCAGTGAGGGGCCCAAAACTGGATGCAGGATCCCAGGTGTGACCTCACCAGGGCTGAGTACAGGGAGATGATAACTGCCCTGGTCCTACCAACTACATTTTTCTTGATCCAGGCCAGGGTGCCATTGGCCTTGGTCACCTGGACAGTGTCAGAGACTGAAATAGTTCACGCCTCAAACACTGATATAAAGTTTTGCTCATTGTAACAAAAACTGTATAAAGAAGCTACAACCAAAGAAGCCTCTCTAAAGACAGTTGACTGGGACTTTGGAGTGAAAGTCAAACTGCTGAGATTAGATAAAGGGAAAGCCCATTCTTCAGTCACCCGAAACAAACAAGTAAACAAGGAAAATAATGTAAGCCAACCCCAACAGTCATGCTAAGAATCAGGCCGTAGCCCACAGACCCATTTGTTGGGAGCAGGTTTGCACAGATTTCCTCCCCAGCCGAGGTGGGGAGAGGAAGTTTCAGTGTGTTGTAGCCTCTGCTCAGGGGCAGTGAACCCACCCTCCCTTACACAAACTGGCTATGGAACATTCATGTGAGGGGCAGCTGAGGGGGTGCACTAACCCATCAAAGGCCCCCCCAGAGTGCCTCCATAGTCATTCCTGGGGCCTTGCACAACAGGACTGCATATGATGCAACAGATGTGGAAGAGACAATGGCAAACCTCCCACACCCCCCCACCCCGGGAAGTGCCTGGATTTTCCTACCTGGCCTGAGTGTATATTAACCCATCAGATTCTATGCTTTTCAGGGGGAGGACCTTCACCACCAAGAAGACCAGCTGGAGAGGATTAACACAGCATTGCTGGGATCCATGGAGTGGTGACACTTTCCTTATTCTGTCCCTGTTGCTCTCCTTCTGTACCCCCCACCTATTTTCTATTTCTTTCTCTCTCTCTGTCTTTCTCATATTTACTATCAAATAAAACCCATACTATTGTCACTGGCATGTGGTCTCATCTGCACCTTAATTCAAGCAGGGGCACTCGTAAGAACCTCAGCAACTGGATCTTGACAGATACACACACTGAATCATGTTCAGCTGCTGTTGACCAGCACCTCCAGCTCCTTTTCTCCTGGGCAGCTTTCCAGCCCCCGTTCCCCCAGCCTGCAGCACTGCACAGGGTGGTTGGGATCCAAGGGCAGGACGTTCACTTTTTTGAACCTCGTGCAATTGGCCTTGACCCACGATCCAGCCTGTCCAGACCCCTCTGCAGCACCTTCCTGCCCTCCAGCAGATCAACACTCCCACCCAACCTGTCTGCAAGTGACCGAGGGTGGGCTTGATCTCCTCATCCAGACTGATAAAGATAATAAATAGGACCAGGCCTGATACTGAGCCCTGGGGATCACCACTGGTGACTGGCCACCAGCTGGATGTAACTCCAGGCACCACCACTCTCTGGGCCCAGCCATCCAGCTGGTTTTCTGGCCAGTGAACAGTGCACTGGTGAGCCACAAGCAACCAGTTTCCCCAGGAGAACGCTGTGGGAAACAGTGTCAAACATCTTACTGAACTTCAGGTGGACAACATCCACAGCTTTTCATTCCCTCTGAGCAGGCCACCTCGACATAGGAAGAAATCAGCTTGGTCTCCTTCCTTGCCTATCCCATCTGAAGAGTTTATAGCCATCCAGCACCATTTATAGCCATGCAGCACCCCAGCTGTGTGACTTGTCCCACTGTGTCTCTCTGATGGCAACTATGTCTTTTGGCACCTCCTGTTTGTAGCCCATGCCGCATGCATTGGTGTCAATGCACTTCAGCTGGGCTACTGATTCCTCCACTTTTCTGGGCATAGGAGCTGTAGTTCCTATGCCCTAATTCTCAGGTGCTTCTGTGGTTTCTAATGCATTGGTAACCCTTGGATCTTTGCAGCCACGTGGATCTCCATCCTCTACCTCCAGTGAGCTGGCTAGACCTTGCTAGCACGTCATCAGACCCAGTCAACACTCCTACGGGAGGGTGATACTCACAATCCAGGAAGCACCACTTGGGTGACAGCTTCTGGAATGACAGTGTCTTCGGCTTGGCTCCATCTCCCTCCTGCATAACAAAAGAGAGGATAAAGATGTAGCTTATGGCCTCTGAACCTCTCTTCAGAGCATTGCTCCTGCTTTGGGAGCTCCCTGCAGACATAGAGGACTACAGGCACTTGGATGAAATTGAACACAGGCACACTGCAACAGGGAGGGCCATGGGACAGACTGGAGCTGACTGTAGAGCAGTGTCACAAGATGAGCCCATGAGACTGGCACAGTGGACATGACAGACAGGCCCAGAGGACAGAGAGAGGCCATACACACCTGAAAGAGCAGGCGCTCTAAAGCAGAGGGCTGTGCAGGGAAATCCTGCAGAAAGGCAAGGTGTCCTGTTACAGCCTGTGTCTGGGCAGCCCCCCAGTCCCTCTCTCATCCCATTGGAGCTGCTTAATGTGCTGCCATATGTGGCCTTACACACTGTCTGGCCAAGGTACCTGGTCCTTGCCTGGCTTTAAGGTTGGAGCAGAGTGCTTGCCCAAGGAGTGAGAAAAGGTAAACCACGAAGAACACCAGCCACACTGCACAGTTTTAAAGGTGCAGGAGATTGCAGGGGCAAAGGTCTACCACACTGACATGGCAGGAAAGGATTACCCTGTGAACCCAGGAGCTGCTAGCCATGTGCCTGCCTGTGTGTCCCCACCAGTGCCTGGGCACAAAGTGGGCAGGGGGCACACATACAGAGCAGGCACAGCAAGAGGCAGATGTCAGTGTGCCAGCCCAGGCAAGCAGCTCTGCAACTCAGCTCTGTGGTACTCTACACGTACACTGGATGGGATTCCCACAGGGACAAGAGCCAGCTAACAGCAGACTAAAAAAGGTCCCTCTGATCTTCTGTGCAACAATCAGATTGAGCAGTGCAGCACCAGGAGCCACACTATGGGCTTAGAAGGCATTGTTCACCAGGAGTAAGAGTTACAGAATCTGTGTACAGGTCACAGACACGTGCTAGTACATTGGCAAGGACACAAAAATTAGTGCTTGCAAATGGGAAGAGTGGGAGGGGTTATAAACCTAATCCAGGTACCGGGAGAGGGCAGAGCTGTGACAGGAAAGCACAGAGCCTGTGGAGGGTTGAAGGGTTATAGGCCCCCACAAGGTGTGTGCTGGCATTTTATACTACCTTGTAGTTTTTCAGGGTCACTCTCTGGGCTTGGAGAGCAGTCAGAAAAGCAATGCTGAAAAAGAAGGTGCTAGACAGCAGGGAGCAACAAGGCATCCAGCTTGGGACCCTGCCTCCACTACATGGTGAAGGCAAACCGTGACCTCTTAGCACAACCCAAAGCACGAGTGTGTGTGGTGGTGTGCGCAGGTGGCTTAGAAATCCTTTCCCTCAGTCCCTTCATCCTCCATATTCAGCCATCACCACTTTTCACACAGAGACTCACCTCCTGCAGCTTCTCAATCTGGGTGCGGCACAACTCCAGGTCACTGTCTCCTGGAACCACGATGATCCCCAGTGGCACAGCTGGAGGACAGCGGACAGGCACAACTCAGGGAGCAGCCCATGCCCCATTCCCAACACCTCACACAGTTTAGCTGCAGGCTTTGCCAGACTTGGGGACTGCAGCTCCCACCCCCATGTCACTCAGCTGGTCACTCACAAGCTTCCTTGAGCTTTTCCTTGTCGTAGTTCAGTGCCTCATAGTCACGCATGCTGATCCTGCTCACCCGGATCCGCAGCCGCTCGGGCACTGGCTGCTGGCTGTGTGCAGGGGGCAAGGAAAAAGGAAGATGTCAGAAAGTGACAGCCTGCTTTCTCTTTATTCCCCTCATCCCTCCAAAACAGGCAAGAGCACAGTATTGCACAGACTGGGGTGGGGAGCTTGGCACCAGCAGCTTCTCCAGCATCAGGGTCTGACCTCATTCTGTGACCTGATCCCTTCCCAGACCCTCCCTCAAGAAAGGACTGAAATGCCTCTGCCAGCCCCAGATCAGTCCCATCCCCTTCCCTGCCAAGTGTCCCTCCTTAGAGAGGAGGTGGCAGATTGATGTGAGGAACCTACTCATTGAGCAGAGGCATGGAGTTGCGCCGCTTGGTCTTCTGCACCATGTTGGCTTGGTTGCGCAGAGAGATGTGGATGCAGGAAGCCGCCAGCTTGCAGGGCTCTCCATCTACCTGCATGGGGATGGCCTTGGATGTGGTGAGAACCACCTGCCGGCACTGACAGAGCCGCTCCCCATGGCCACCGACTTGCAAGGCAGCCTGTGAAAGGGTCCAGAGTGAGAGCAGAACATACCCTGAGACGTGGACGAGGGGAACATCCACTGTCTGGATGTTACAAAGTGAATCAAGTTCTGAGGGTCTCAGGTTTGAGTTCAGTGAGAAGGGGCTCACAGAGACCAGGGCATAACAGCACCTCACCTAAATCTTAGAGAAGACACTGTCACATAAGCCAGCACCACAGCTCCTCCAGGGAGGATCTGCGGAGCTGTGGGCTGGCTGACACCTGGTCAGTGGGCCCATTCACTCCTCTGGCTGCTGCCTACAACTACCAACAGCACTGACTCACCAGTGATGTCATGGTGAAGCCAATAACTTCAATGCAGCCATCATCATGGCGCTGGGGCTCAAAGTCATGGTGCTCCCCAGGGTTTCCCCAGGGCATGGTGCCTGCACAGTACCTATGAAAGGACAGGAAGAAATGCCTGGACTGGCACCCCAAACCCAGGCAAGGATCTACATAACAGGTGTGAGAAGGCCAGCATATGAAGACAGGTCCTGAGGGTGCTCACCTTGGGATGTTAAGGAAGACCAGGCACTGGGGTTTCAGGTCCTGAATCTTGGAGGTCAGATCTGTCCCATCACACTAGAGACAACACAAGGGTGTTCAGGCCGCTGTAAGGGGAAGCCCGGTCCATCCTACCCACTAAGGAAGAGATGGCCTCCCTCCTCTGCTCCCTACAGTTCGTGCACTCCAAGTCAGGGAAAGCTGATACTCCCAGGAACATATCCACTCCCCAAACCTGACATACTCAGTGTGCCAAGGGACATTCCTCACACCTCCACAGCTCACCCCCTCCCTGGACCAGAGGACCCCAGCACACTCACAACCAGCCTGACATGCTTCGCCAAGTCTTTGGAGCTCCCGGTGAGGAAGTCGGAGAAGGCCGTCTGCCAAGGTAAGAGACAAGAGTTACCCAGGTGGTCACTGGAATGGCAGCCAGGAAGCCTGCCACTGACCTGCGACTCAGCCTGCCACTGACCTGCAACTCAGCCTGCCACTGACCTGCAACTCAGCCTGCCACTGACCTGCGACTCAGCCTGCCACTGACCTGCCACACATCTCAGCTGCTGAAACCTGCAAACGCCCTTTTCATCCACTGGCAAAAGTCCCCTTCTCCTCCAAAACAACCCGATCCATTCCTCTTCCTATTTTGCCTACCAAAAACCTTGAAGCACCCTCAGTTACATGCTCTAATATTCTCTTGCCAGCCCAGTCCTGACTTTAGGGAAGAGCTAGCAAGATGAGTCTCCTCCAGTAAGACTCAAGTTACAAGAGACAGATTCAGCCTCAAACTGTAATGAAGTACCACAAAACAGAGCTGAAGTGACCCCATCTAGAAATTCCAGGAGGGACTGCATGGGTCCCCTTTGGGTTTAACTGTGCAGACAGGAAAAGAGACAAGCAGGACAGATGGGAGATGGCACAGAGCAGCACTTGGCCTTTAGTACTGCTCGAATACTAGTCACCAGACACATAGTTAGAAAGTATATTGAGGATGGGGAGACAGAGGAACAAAGATGATACTGAGATGCAAAACTCTAGAGGTGAGACACAGGAGGGTGGTGTAATTAGTCAGGAAGCTGTAACTGGTCCAAGGTATATAATAAAAGACCAAAGTAGTGTGTAGACTATGGAAAGGCTTCCTTTTCCTCTGCAGGGGGGACAGCCTGCCTTCCCACAGCTCCAGGGAGGTCCTGCCTGGGTGACCACCCGTGAGCTCGAGACCAAGAACAATAGTGGCAGGAGATCAATACAGCAACTGTACTGCAGGCCACGGAGCAAGTTGTACTGCCAGCAGCACTCACAGCCAAAGGGGAGCTGTGACTCCCAGCACTGCAGCATTTCTCCAGCAACCCTCCAGCTTCAGGCTGGGGGGCTTAGCTTGGGTGCATGTGAAGGTCCATGTAATTTAAATGGGTGAGTTTAGGGTGCAGACAGGAGGCAGGTCCATGCCTGTGCTGCAGTTGATGTTACGGCCGCTATGATGGCAGGCTCAGATATCCCCCACACACTCACCCCAGCATAGAACATTTTATTCCGAAACCGGCTGTTGAACTTCTCTGGGTTGGCCTCTAGGGAAAGGAGAAAAAAGTCCAGGTCACTGGCCTACACATGAAAATATTTCACTTGCCAGCTCTCCTCAGACACAGCTCTTGAGCCAGCCTCAGCCAGGGGTCCGTCCCCAGCCTCTTTCCTGTGCAGGCACCCCTCTTCCCCCTCTGCAGCTTGGACTTGCTCCTCATGTTTCACCTCCAGCTCTATCCCTGAAGCAATTCTCTTGTTCATTTTCCTGAGGAACCCAACAACCCATCCCACAGACCCCGACCGAGTCCTGCCACTGCCCTGTACCTCGGGATTCGTGGAACTCCAGCGTCACCCGTGCGTCAAAGCCAAGGCTGAAGTAATTATTAAAGACATCCAAAGGGAGCTGAAATGGAAAGGAGGAATAAGGATGAGGCTGCCAGCATGTGCCCATAGCAAAGACGAGGTCAGGTTACAGCAGCAGAGCCACTACAGTGCTTATGAGGCTGAGGGACCCTGCTTGCCTTTTCCCTAGGAAAATACAGAGGTCACCAGCCTGAGATGATGGATTTAGCTCCTGGCTCCTAGGGGTAATGGAAATGGTCCAAGGGGACACACTCTCCTCTCTGAGGTTTCTGCAATCACCCATGTTTCTGTTAAAGAAAACAGTCTCACAGAAGACTGGGCTCATACCTGTTACAAGTTGTGGTTAAAAACCTTAGGTAGGCCTTTAGTTATGAACTCTACCTACACCCTTGCCATGAGTGCTGTGGCTCAGAGCCATGAACAGAATGGTGGAACTGGAGGACTGAAAGGGGAACGCCAACCCAAGGATGTAACCCCAGGTGCTGGGACTGCCTGAGCCAGTGGCAGAAGAGAGAATGCAGACCTCTAGCACAGGGAAGAGACATGGAGAGGAGGTGTCCCACCTTGTCAGCAGCTGCCTCATCCTTTTCCTCAGGGTTTGTGTCAGGATTTGGCTCCACATGGAGGTTCCAGCGATCAAGCTGCACTATGTTCCCATCTTCTACATGTGATAGGATCTTGGACAGAGGCTCATCCGTGTAACCCTGGTGAAGAGAAGGACTTGGTGAGTCTCATGCCTGCCTCCCACAGAGATACCCCAGACAGCAGGCTTTGGCAAGGCATCTCAGAATAAAAGATATAGAAGAAATCAATGCTACTTGAATGCACAACAAAGTGGGACTTGAAATTTAAAACATCTTCCTTCTAAAAATCTTCCAAAGTTAGAAAAAGCAATTGCCTTTGTATAATCTAATGCAGAACCATTCAAATATCAGAAGAATGGCAACATCCAAACTGCACTTATCTGTTGGTCTGTATTTACAGGAAGCTTAAACACCAGCCTATGCAAATCTCCAATCATGTTTCTGGAACAAGGATTGAAGCACTCAGCCCGGCTCTGTCAGCAGTGGGTTCTTGTGCCCATCACTTACCCCACCCCAGTTCAGTGTTCTGGCCAAGTCGTTCCCTGTCCCCAAGGGTAGGATGGCCACAGGAGGAGGGGGGTTGATGCGTAACTGGTCCAGAATGGAGAGTATCCAGCCCACCTGCCCAAGTAAGAGAGTGCAAGGAAACAATTGGTTATCTCAGGGACCAGCACACAGGCAGAAGTGACTTGGAGCACTAGTGATGGCAAAGAGGAAGAGATGGGATCTCCTTAGCCACAACTGAGGCTATTCACAGTCTTTAAAGCTCTAATCAGGTGCTGCAGGAGATACCAGTAACCCCAGTGAGGACACTGGCCCTCAAAAGGGCTACAAATCCAGACAGGTTACAGACTAGCACTCCCTGGAACAGTGCACGAGGGGACCCACAGTATCCATGCTACCAGCTGTATCATGGACACAGTGTGCACAGTTTGCCCTGTTCTGGATTACACTAAAGGGCTGCTGTCCACACTGGAAAGGCCTGGGCAAAGGGGCACCATGGGATGGAGGGGCTAGAGACTCACCGTGCCGTCTCCCCCGCACGCCAGGATCCGGAGGTTGTGGACTTTGCGGTACAGCTCCAGCCTGCAGGGAACAGGGAGGTTGACGAGGGGAGGGGAGGGGTACTGAATGTGCTACACAGCAGCTGCCTCACAGAGCCCTTGGCATTCACAAAGCCACATCCATGTCTCCCTCTATGAGCTGGGAGAAGAGCTCTTGGGAGCGATCCTGGGACATGGATGGGGAGAGAAAGGTGCTGCCCTCATCAGTACTCACGCCTCCTTGGGTCCACCCTGGCTGAGGTCGAAAACTTGCCGTGGGTTGAGATACCACATGAAGGATTGGATGATCTTGGCTCCCTATGAGGAGAAGAAAGACTTCAGGTAATATTGAGTTCCCAGTGGACAGCAGAAGGAGGCATCTGGTCCTGCCTGGGGACAAGCTAAGACAACACCATTCTGGAGACAACAGAGGCAAAGCCTGGCTGAGGTGGGAATGGCTGGGCAGCAAACTGGCATTGTGGTCTCTTGTGCAGCTGAGACATCACCAAAACTACGATGACAGTTCAGCACTCAAATGCCAATGTCCTCACAGAGATGTCTTCTTAGATGAGGCCATACCTGATTCCCACCACTCTTGGGGTTCACAAACACCAGCAAGGGCTTCATGAGAGGAGCTGGCATGGGCTTGATGACAAAGGGTTTCCACCTCCCTTCCTGCAAGAGATACCACAGATCCTTCAACAAAGCTGGGGAAATGCAAACTGCTACCTCCAGCTGAGCCCTAACATCATGCAGGTCAGAAGCAGGGGGGAAAAAAACATCCCAGCCACCCCATAAACCTTGTATTTGGGATATACCCTGCCAGCAGGCACCCTCCCTCCAGCTCAACCTCCTTAACCTCACTGCAGACCCATAAAAGCCAACTTTTATTCCAGGCCTTGCTCCTCACTGCTCAGTTCCTCTGCCCTTCCAAGACAAGGTCATTCTCAGTCCCCTCATATCTTACCTCGGCCCCCTTTTTGCTGGATTTTCGCTTGAATGACGTCCTCTTCTTCTTCTTACTCGATTTCAGTGGATTCTAGAGAGAAAAGTAACAAACATAAAGACTCTGTGAGGAGCCACTGGGCAAGAGGGAACTGTGAAAGAGCCTCAAGAGCTGAAGTGCCTTACCTGGGGCCGCCGGACCCGCAGAATCCAGGTGGGAGGAACGACGACAGCAGCGTGAGCCCCCAGTGAGCAGGGCTCTTCAATGTGTTGCAGCATGAAACACGATACTTTGCTGTGATACTGGCCAAGGAGAAGACAGAGAGAAAACTCAGCTGCTCAGTTTGGTGGGCACAGCCACCATCTCCTCCTCCTCTCAGGCCCATGCCAATGCAGGGAGTGCTGGATGAAACCATGCAGGAATTTTGTAATGGGAAGGCAATGAAGAGAAAGTTTCTAAAAGGAGCTTGCAAATATCATAGTACAGCCTCTCCCAGCAGGAGGAGCTGTTAAGGGCAGGCTGCAGAGTAGCAGCTTGGGGAGTCCCAGCAGAAAGCAGAGGTCATTAGTGTAGAAGCGACTGCTAAGGCATTCAGGGGGGCTTTGCTCACCGCTTGTTTGCACCAGGAACAGCTGATGGCTACAATCTCCTTGCTGTGGAAGGCAAACTTCTGCTGAAAACCCTATGGAAGAAAGGATAAGAGGCTTAGGGAATTCCCTGCAGTTTCCTACCACCATCCAACAGTAAGAGACATTAACAAAGAGAGCATGCCTGCAGCTGGAGCCCTCCAGATCCTGTCAGACAGTCCCAACCACCACAACGGCACCAGGGAGGCCACTGTGCTCTGTAGGGGTGTCCTTATTGCTCAAGGAAAGCATGTCAGGAAGGCAGTCTCCTTCAGGATTAGTTGGGCCCAGGGGAAGAACTATTCTATGAGGGAAGCATTTACAAAGTGCTTCACTGAGCAAAGCAGGACATGTGTCTTGGTTTTGCTCCTGAACAGGAATGGTAGGATGCCCCTGGTTCCCACCCCTGTGCATGTCTCTGGCTTGACCTTAGGCTGAGAAAAATGCCCAAGATGCCCTCTCACCTTGCCACACTGCCGGCATTTCCCTTCCTGCCGCCTCCGATGCACCCAGTGATGTCGGACAATAATAGGCTGAACAGAAAAGAAAAAAAGAAATTAAAAAAAAAGAAAAAGGGAGTGAAGGGCCCAGTGTGCGAAGGAACACAGGAACAGCCAGAAGAAATGGACACAGGCCAGCCAACCTCTGCTCTTGTAGCAAAACCACTGCTCATAGGCAGCAGCCCTCACCCTCTGAGAGAAGGCAAAGCCAAAGAATCAGGGGGCAAGAGGCCAAATTAAGATGCTCCATGAAAAGGGAATTAAAACCAGAAGAAATAGGAAGGAGGACAGGGAAACTGAAGACTGAGAATCACACAAAGCAGATCCAATGGACAGTGGGCAAGCAGTAGCACATCGCTGTCCCTTAACATCTCTGCCCAGATGCCCCTAGTGCCAGGTGAAAAACGTGCTGGTGGAAGGCGTGAAAATCCCTAGAGAGACACAGTTTGTGCCCACAGCAAGAAGATGGAAGTGCTTGCAGCTAAGCAGTGAACCTCCTCACTCCAGGTTCCTCGAGAAGAATGGCAGCCCCAAAGCCCTCCACACCCACTTCCCCCTGCTCTTTCCACAGGCCAACCCTGAGCCTGCTTCAGTGCCAGCGTGGGCAGCAAGGCTGCTCACCAGCACCTCTGCTCTGCCTGCAGGCTCACGGTGGGTTCAGGACTGGAACTTGCAGAAGTGATTGTGAGGGCAGTTTTGTAATAAGGTACCACTTATCCTAAATCCCATCCTACTCTTCCAGCCCTGGATTGGGAATGGCACTGCAGAGAGAGTAGCAAAAAGTGAAAGGGAGTGCGAGTTCACAGGCTGGCATGGCAGGGCCCAACACCCTGCTCCTGGCAGCTTTTGGGATCATGATGATGAGAGGCAGAAATTCACAGGAGGTTCGAGTCAGCTCCAGTGTTGCCTCCTCCAAGTGCAGCACACAGGAGAGGACAAAGAGTCTTGCTGGTTTTAGTGGATATTAATCCAGTAGGAGCAGAAGGAGGGAGGGCTATGCCTTGAGCTCAGCTCTGGATCCAAGCAGGCATACCTAGGGAAAGGCTGACCCTGAAAGGGATCCCTGGCACCACAAAGGCCAGAAGAGAATCTTTTTAACGAAACAGGAAGGAAGAGGCCTTGGAGGAACTGAGAAGCATTAAAAAGACAGGATGGAGAAACAGGATTTGTGAGAAAAAAGAAAAAGCAAGAAAGGGGAGGGAGAAAAGATTTGTAGAGGTTGAAGAGAAGAAAAATGGAGATGGAAGAGCTGAGGCAGCAAGCTGTTAGCAGAACCCAAATGGTAAGTGAAGCACAAATAAGGGAGTTAGGCTAAGAGCAATATGGGAAGGAGGCATAGAAAGAAAAACAAAGCAAGAAAAGAAGGCCGAAAATGATGCTGAAAGCTTCCCTTTATGAGGTCACACCAGCACTTCAAAGCAGGCAGCCCGGTGTTTGAATATCCTTCCCCAACTCGGTCTGCTGTGCCAGCACAAACAGTGTGGGGGCAGCTCTGTTACCAAAATGACCCATGACTGAGCCACCCACTCCACAGCACTGCACAGGCTACACTGGCTCCGCAGGCTGGAGGGTGAAGCATGAAGGCTGACAGCTGCCTCCACCAGTACAGGTCACCAGACAGGTTCCAGGCCACTGCTTATGCCTAGTTTTTTTACATTGAAACATGGGCTGAAGGGGTCTGATACCACTACTGTGGGCCACTTCCACTGCCACCTGTGGCATCCAGGTGAGGGCTGAGTGATAAAGCCAGAAATGAGCCCATAGCGCTTCTTTCCAAACTGAAGGAAACTTAGGGACCTGCTGTTTGCCACAGCCTCATCTATGTGCCTGGGGACCCAACACAAGGAGCAAAGTTTCTCCCAGAGAACACTGCCTGTAGGTTTCCCCCAAGCAGATTCAGGAGATTCAGAACATGCAAACCATCGGATGCTCTGCATTGTCTGCTTGCAAACTCCTCACTCTTCACACCCAGTCTGTGCTGCTGCCTTGCAAAGAAACATCCCTTTTACAGCACCAGCCTCTTGGAGCAGGCAGGAACACGACGCCTCCACTTGGAGGGGCAACATGCTGGCAGCATCTGGTGTCTTTACCACCAAACTGGAAATGGGAGAGGCAGATGTGGGAAGTGTCCAAGGCACATCTCTCACCTCCCGAATGTTCCGGGATCCCGACTCCCTGAAGGATGGTTTGCAGCGGAAATTTATCTGCAGGTTGAACACAAGTGAGGAATCAGTAAAACCATCGTACCTGAAGGAAACCTACCAGAATTTACTGCACTATAGCAAGGCCCAGAACCTCCGCTTGTTTGGTACACGCTGCAAAACCCTCACATGTCTTGGTTACTGAACAAAATGGGGCCTGGGGTTCCTATCATGTCACTAGGTCCTCATTTCAGTACTGTCTCCTCAGAAAACTCCTCTTCACAACTATACATTGCAGTTCCAAAATCTTCTTGTGTTTCACTGCCCAAGAAAAGGCTGCTACAGTTTTGCATGCTGCAGGGAAGGCTTAACAGGCTCTACTCACTTTCTCCAGCTGTTCGATGCAGGGTGTATGCACTACGATCTTGCAGGCTGCACATTTACGCCTGGAGAGAGGTTTTTGCTGAAGGGTAAGGAAAGGGGAGAAAAAATATATACGTAAATGAAAATACGCAGTGTTCAGAGCTTAGCAAGCTCAGCCTCCCATCATACCTCCTTCTTATGTACTGGGATACAGAACAAGCCCTATAGTAAAGTTAGATACAACCCAGACTTCTTATCTAGTGAAGGGGTCTAAGCATGTGCCTATAGCAGATGTTTTCAAGCCTGGGACAGAGCAGGGAGGTACCTTCCCTCCTGTCCTGCAGTACTTGTCTTCTTCTGACACTGTCTGAGAGCACCACAGAAGCTGGTCTGGGAGGCAGCTGCAGGGTGGCAGGCACAGGATAGCATCAGTGCTCTGTGTCCTGCACCACGAGCAGGACTGAGCCTGTGAACTGGGAGGGAGGACTGCAGGTGCAGGAGGCAACAGGCCTGGAGAGCTCACTTCTCTTCTCTATTGAAATGTCTTGAATTCAGATTGCCCTTCCAAGGGTGTGGAATCCCAGCATCCTCTCTCTGGAACCCTCCAAGCAAGGGGCAGCCCTGCATCAGGGTCCCATTGCAAACTGAGAACCAGTATTGGCAGAAACTGGGGACTTGGCCCTCCGGTATGCAAAGGCAGGAGGGACACAGTCCCTGCCTTGGCAGCCCCCCAGACCCCTGCATGACCCCCAGCAGCAGCAGCAGCAGTGTGGCCTCTGTGGTCTCCCCACAAGATGACAGCACAGCCGGGTTTGTGGCCGTTGCTGGTGACACAGAGAGCCCCAGGTGACTCACCAGAAGCTTTGCCATGCAATTCTGTTCCCCAACATAGCAGAAGTCCCCAGAGACACTGGTCTCAAACCAGATGTGCTCCCCATAGACCGCAGCCTCCTGAAAGACACAAGACAACACAAGCTCTGAGAACATCCCCAGAGAGGCACCTGAGCCCCTAAAATGCTTTGTGCAAGGGACAAGATACTGGCCAATGCTGGGGGTGGGAGGTTGGAGCTAGGTGGAAGCCAGGAGACAAGATGCACACAACAGCCAGGGACATCTGGAGAGAGGAAATCTCGCAAAGCTGTTGCCATGGCCCACCTGTTGTAAACAAGAGGGCCACAGGAAACCAGCTCCAAGACCTACAAACCACTTGCAGTGTCCTGCACAGGGGAGCTGCTTTCATCAGCTCAAGAGGAGCCATCAGGGTAAACTCAGTGCAGGGGACTCTCCTGAACCAGCTTTTGTTCTACAACCTGAAGGTGCAGCTTAAAACCTGTGGGGTTTTGCCTGTGAAGAAGCAGGGGCTTACTCCTGTTGCTTGGTGCCAGCCAACAGATCTTGGCTGTCAGAAGTAGAAAAGCTGGCAGTGGAGTAGTTATACCATCCCTCCAGGAACCACCTGTGCCTCTGCAGCCTCTCTCTTGCAGCATCATGTAGTGCTGCCAGGAGCACAGATGCTGGCACCAGCTGGTGGCAATGGCAGAGGCCATAAATGTGTCCAACTCAGTCACCTGGGAAGCCTCAACCCAGAGAAGGGCCTGCTGCTTCTTGGCCAAGAGCCCATTCCATGCAATGCCCAGCAGAACACAGTACAACTTACGCTCCAATCCACAGTGCTGCGTATCTGCCTCTCCGAGTCGCTCCTCATGGCTAGTGCCGGGTTTGGCTGGGCTATCATGTGCTGGAGACTGGATTTGGCAATAGCTTTCCTGGAAGACACAGGAGGGTTGGCTATTAAATGTATATGCAAAGCACAACCTGCTTCTAAGATGCAACATGAGGCTGGAGCAGAAAAGCCTCCTCAGGACCAAGTGGCCGGAAATGAGGTGAATTTCCATCCCAGCTGGCTGAGAAGTACCTGTTCCTGTGAGATAGTCCTGTGGTATGAAGAGGGACTGGCCATGTTGCTGACAGCTCAGCCAGAGACCCTGTACCCAACACAAGGCACAGCCTAGGCCTGGTAGGTTAATGTCCTCAGAGATAAGAGCTCCATTGTAAAACACCCTTTGAGTGTCCACAGAGCTATAGGGACTGCCTTTGCAGGGACAATCTAGAGCCCCTGTCCAATAGTCTCCTTGCATCTCTCCCGCACCAAGGCATCTCAGAGCCTGGGCTGTTTCCAAACACCAGTAAAACTGGCCAGAATAAAAGCAGCTGTTTGTTTGGGGCTAGTGAGCTTCTCCCAGATGTGCTAGGGTGGAGGAAAGGAACAGGAAATTCAGCCAGCAGGAGAAAGTGTGCATCTCCAGCCACTAACCACATCTACCACATTCCTCTGGTCCCAGCCTGGCAGGTGAGGACACTCACAAGCCCCAGGGATGGCACCAAGAGCATCAGTGGCAGTGCTGGGCTGAGTGGATGATGCTCCAGGTATGCCAGCAGCACTGCAACACACCAATGGCAGCCAGGGCACAGCACTGTCTTCCCTCCTTCACCACCAAACCTGTGTCTGGACCCCACCTCTCCCCACCCCAAGGCACTGCCTGCTTGCACGCTGCCACCATACATACAGCAGCCGGGGGCTCCAGCCGTCCGGGGTGGTGCGGCAGGCGGGCTCCGGTCCCAAACCCTCGACAAGGGTGGAAGAGGGGCACCTGGTTCCAGCCCCTCCTGCACAGTGCTGGGCCAGCAGCCGCGGGTGGCCAGAGGGGAGCAGCCCAGGCTGACGGGCATCGCTGGAGCGCCGGCGCTGGCTGAGGCGGCGGTAGCGGCCTGGCGGGCCGTAGGCAGCCCGGCCGTACACCACCTCGGTGGGCAGGCGGTGGGAGGAGGCGCGCCGCAGGCAGCGGGGACCCCGCGACAGCAGCCCTGCCTGGAGCGGCCGCGGCTGGGGCAGCATGGCCAGCCACGTCTCCTCAGCACAATGCTCACGCTGGCCCTGCTCGGCTCCTGCTGCTGCACCACCGTCCTCTGGAGACTCAGATCTGGAGCTGTCAGTGCAACGAGCCCCGTCCCGCTCCTCTGCTGCGGGAATGAGGTTGGCCAGGGGGACAGTGGGACCCAGCAGCTGGGCATCAATGGCTTGTGCCTGGCCCCCACGCTTCTTCTGCACGGCAAACCTGGGGCTGAGGCAGGGCGGCGTGGTGCTGGAGCGGCGACGGGTGCCGGGGCGTCGGACCAGGCCCAGGCAGGAGAGGGACGCCGCTGGGGTGCCCGAGCCACGGCGGCACTGAGCCAGCGAGGCGGAAGGCAGCCCCGCCTGGGAGCGGCGCCTGGCCTTGCCCGTGGGCACAGCCACGACACTGGCGCGCCGCAGCCCCTTCCGCCCAAAGTGCCGCCTAAAAAAGGTTTCCATTGCATCCGGATGGTGGCTGTTAACACAGAGACCAGGAATTAAGTAGGCTCCCCTATGAGTCCCAGCTGTGGCTGTCAGGGCAAGGGGACAGGGGGGAGCAGGGGACAGAGGGCTGAAGCAGAGACTGGGAGACATAGCAAGGCTACCGGAGGTGTGTGTATTAGGGTGTTGCTTCCCACAGCTTTACTGCTCCACAGGTCTCACAGCTCAGCCCAGAGGGCTGCAATGGCAGAGCAGGTGTCACCACCTAGCCAGGACCCTCAGCATTCCCTGCACTCCACTAAGCAGAGCCCCTGTGTGCCCCGAGGTGCCAATCAGCCTTGGCTCCTCAATTACTCCCGCCACGCTCCTGATGCTGATCCACCTGGTTTCCCTACAGGAACCACTCTGGCTAGGCACCAATCCCACCAAATTTGTAGCAAATTGAAATTAAGACCTTGTGAGTCCTACAGAAGAAAATGAACCAGACCAGTAATACCAGGGAAGGAAAATTTGGTAGAAGTGGTCTGGGAGAACTGGAAGCTGGGAGAGGCTAGAGCAGGGCAGAGAAGAGCTAGGAAAATCATCCCATCTGTCCTGAGCAAAATTTCCCTCTCACGGGATTAAGAGCTTTACTGAAAGCTCATGATTCCCCTGCCAAGCCCTCAAACCTTGACAGGCTGCCTGGACATTGCAGCAGTCTGTTGAAAGCCAGAGGTGGAAGGTGCTGCAACACTTTCAGGGGCAGTGGCTCAGCATGCAAAGGCCTGCATGGAAGGAGCTGAGTCTGGCTAGCTCCAGTTCTCCCCTCCTCCAGAGACAGCACTTCATTTCCCACCCTCCAGCTGCCACCTCTCTTCAGCTGCTACAGGATTTATTCAAGGCCAACTTAAAAAAACACACCAAACCCCACAGTTTGGTAGAAGCAAACCTCTTCAGTTGCTCCCAAGGCAGGGTACTCGATCATGGCAGCCTGCAAGCACACACAAGCCACCACCACCACTACTCTCAATGATTTCCATGCTGAGCAAGGCATCTCCTCTACCCACCACAAGGGCATGAGCATGCTGCTCACCACACAGACTGACATCTCCTCCCCTTCTTCTATCTTCCCCCCTTCCCATGCTCTTTTACATTCTTACGGGTCAGTAATATCAGAGAATCTTCAGGAGATCACTCTGGCCCAAACTTCCAATGACCCAAGGTCCACACAAACAGACGAATTTATCAGCTTATTCCCTTTTTATTTGGGAAATGCATGTAAAATGGGACATAGTATTTATCTTCTGGACAAACTGGAGTTTTTGATAGTACTTGTAGCACAAGCAGCCCATTGGGGTTTACCGTTTTTTAATAGATGAGTACAAAGCTGAGTTTGTATTTTTGGAAAAGATAAGGCTTGGTTTGGTCTCCTCCAGCCTTGCAGACAAGGAAGCCAGCTCTTCAGCTTCTATAGTCTTACCACCATGCCTGTACTCAGNAGGAAGGAAGGAAGGAAATGGCCTCCAGAGAGCAGCATCAGGGCAGCTAAAGCCTGGCTGAACCGAAAGCAAAGCCAAAACAACACCTCCTCAGAAGTATTCCTCAAGTCCTACCACTGCAAGCAATGTAGGCAGGTACTTGGCCACCAGAAGGTTCAATCCACCAAGGCCCATGCAGCTTTGCAGAGGGCATCAGCATTTTGCTGAGGACCCTGTTTTCAGCCTGTTCCCAACAGTGCACTGCGTCATTCATGTTCCCTCTCCCCATTATCTGCAGGATGACGCACAGTAAACTGCACAGAATCAGAGAATTTAAACTTCCCTTGTACAACTGGAGGCCATTTCCTCTTGCCCTATTACTTGTTACCTGGGAGAAGAGACTGACCCCACACCTTGCTACAACCTCCTCTCAGGTCATTGGAGAGCTCAGTAAGGTCTCCCACGAGCTTCCAGCTTCCTCAGCTGTTCCTCCTAAGACTTGTTCTACAGACCCTTCCCCAGCTGCACTGTCCTCTGGATGTGCTCCAGCATCTCAGCGACAGGAGGAGGACCCTGATCTGAACACAGCACTCAAGGTGTGGCCTCACCAGTGGCAGTACAGGGAAACAGTCACTTTCCAGTCCTGCTGGCCACACTGTTACTGATACAGGCCAGGATGCTGCTGGCATTCGTGGCCACTTGGCACACGCTGGATCGTGTTCAGATGAATGCTAATGAACATCATCACCAAGAGGTATTAAAAACTGTCTGAACAAATAAAACATTAAAAAACACAAGTGAGAACACAGGATGTGGCTCACTGCAACAGACCCTTTTTGGCCAGCTTTAGCTCCTGGAGGAAACATAATGACCAAGGGCACCTCAAATGAGCTGAACGGCTGTTCCCTCCTGCCCCAGATATTCCACCAGCACAAAGCTTCTGTACCACTTACTGTGTTGCTGCTGTGGGCAGGAAGATCTCTTAACACAGCTTCCTTCCTTTTTACACCAGTCTCGTGAGGAAATCTGCTAGAACAACCTTGGTTTGACATTTATGTTTGAACACTAGCTGACTGCAGGCCATTTTATCTTTAGGGCTGTCTGGAAATGGCACAGGGAATCAAGCTCTGACCACCAGTGGTGAAGGTTATTACAAGATTGCCATCTGACAGCCCATGACAACAGCATGTGGTAGCTCAGAAATGCTGGGTGTACATATCCCCACCTCTTGCATCTCACTTCCAACCTGAGCTCCAAATGGTGTATTGCAGGTGTTAAGAGCTGCTGCTGGTGGAGCAGATGGATGAACTGCCAGGGCCATGGTTGATATGCATTAGCAGAGCTGTGTCCAGAGCAGCTGGGGAACCATGCACTAGGCAGCAAGGAGCCTGAGAAGAGCTAAGCCCTGGAAGCCCTGGGCCTAACACCAGCACATTACTGGCATCTCCATTGTCTGTCACTGAGAAAAGACGGAGAGGAGCCAGCACCTGTGGCTGCTCTGTAGACCACATTACTCAGCTCAGTTAGGTAAGGAGGCTGGATGGAGGCAGCCTGGCATGTGCAGGGTGCAAAGGAAAGGAAGTACTGTGCATGTACTGGGATATCAACTCTACTTACGAGCAGGTACACGCTATCATTTCAATCTCCTTCTGTGAATAAGGAAGGAGACAGCAGCTCTGGTCTTCTCATGATCTGGAATTAGAGCTCTTGAAAAGTGGAGTGTTTTTTATTACCAGACTCCTCAAAGCATCCTACACACTCTGCCTGGCCACAGTACAGAGATGCTGCTGAAGCAGGAACCTGTCCCAGCAAGATCTAAACACTCTTGGAAAGCACAGCAGGGATTGAAGAGGAAAAACTTGCATCTTATAACTGCAGTGGATACAGAGCTTGTGAATCAGCTGTTATGGAGACATCTCTCCAGATATCCAGCAGCTATCCCTCATTTGGTGATGGTGCTTCCAAAACCAGACAGGCTGACTCTTAGGGCTAAACATGCAGTGTGCTCCATGACATAATCTTTGCCCACATCAGAAAGAGAATCTGGATATTCAGCTCCACTATTCTGCTTTGCTTCACTAGCCTTGAGCAATCTCCCATGTATCATACTTAACAGGTTCTCTGTGATAGGCAGAGGGATCCTGTGTCATACACCCTGTTGGCCTTTCCTCCACACTAGTCTCCCTTTTGTCCCTCCAGCATCCTGGTCTGTTCCTGTCAGTGCCCAGAAGCAAGAGAGATCTCAGGTTACCTTCATACAGTGACAATCCTGGCACCCCTCTCCTGGCACCAAAGGAGGCAGGAAGACCCTACTGCAGAACATCGCTGGCACTAAATGCACAAGTCTTGAGCCACAGAGAAGTCTGGACATAATAACACGATCAGCTCCTCCTGACCTTTCAGCAAACTTCCAATTAGTCAGCTGGAAAGCATTTTTTCCAGCCATGGGACTACAAAGGAAACAAGTCTAAGAGCTTTGCCTTGTTCCATGACGAGCACCTGTCCTGATGGCAGCTGGCTGGATTCCTCCATCCTGGCTAGCTGCGGGTGCTGTGGAGCTGCTGTGGCACCAGTGCTGGCAGAGTGTGAGCAGGAGCCCATTTCAGTGTACAAGCTGTCCTCTCCTGGCAAAGACGCTTGACTCATACAGATCAGCCACAAGAAAAGGAAAGTGTTATTAATAGCCACTCCTGTGTGACAGCAAGATCTCCTGGGCTTCTGCCTCCCTGCTGTCTCCCTGCCAGAGCACTGAAGGGACTGAGGGACCCAGGAGCCCATCCAGAGAGCTGCTGCTCATTCCCACCCTGCTGGCACACCACTGGTTGCCTTCAGCCTCTGTTTCCATCAGAAGCCTGCACACCCCATACCACCCTTTCAGTGCTCTGATATACAATCTTCCCATGTACGCTGCTGTCCTCACACCACCCCTGCTGAGATCCTGTCCCTGCTCTCCCGTCCTGCTTCCCACGCATCATCACTGACCTCTCCTCCCCCTGGGGCTCCCCAGCCAGGCTTCTCTGACCTTACAAGAGCAACCTGCACAGATGAGGTCTGCTGAGGAAGGTGCCCCTGTGCCAGATGGGGAAGGGAAAATGCTGGTCAAGATGTGGTGCAGCCCTCAGGCTTTGGTTGCAGTGAGGTGTGCAGTGATCAGCAAGTTCCCAAACTGTACGCTTTGTTTCTACTCAGAATTTCCATTCCAGCTGTCATCTCTCCTACCATCACGCAAATAGAACAGAGTCAGGAGCTCCCCCACGCTGGGTCCAGTATGAGCAAGGAGATGGGGCTCTCCTCAACAGAGGGGCAGGGAGGCTCCATCCAAACCATAAGCCCTTCAAAGCACCATGAGGAGTGAGCTATGGGCTATGCTCATCTATTTTAGGATTCATACATTTGACCTACTGCAACTAGTGTCACCACCTATATGGGCCACTTCCTGGCTTCTGAGCTCCAGGAGCACGGTATTCCCAGGGCAAGGACAAGGACATTCTCAGTTTCACTGTCACCCTGCAGATGATGGGATTACTGCTGCAACCGTAAGGTTGCCCCGCCAGTTTCTGATCCTAGCAGGGCACTCAGAAGGCAACACATCTCACCTTATCTCTCAGTGAGTCCTGGGCCTAATCAAGATGAATTCAGACCTCTCTGCTAGTGAGGAAGCAAGGCAAGTGCTTAGCAACCAGCTGGTGGTCAGATGCATGCAGCTGCAGAGGATCTCCTCCCAGTCCTGTGGGCCCTGCGGTCTCTGCATGTGCCACATAGAGGTCCCTGTCAGGGCTACTGGGCATGGACATGAGAGCAAGGCAGCCCTGGCAACATCCAAGCACGGTGCCAACTTGGTCAGAAGACTGTCAGTGTCACTGGGCACTCTGGGTGGCCAGCCTGGAGGCCCCAGGACAGCACTGCTTCACAAGGGACACACAGTTACGTCAGTGTAGTCTCTTTGTACCCATCTTGTACCTGGCTGAGCAAAAGCACAACTCAGCCAGTCAGGAGCTGGGGACACCACAGGGAAGAGACACAGCCTCTAAGATGCTTTCTTTGAATGAGCAAGTCAGGGTGACAGATGCAGCGCCAGGGACCAGCAGCTGCCTTGGGGAGGGGATTGTAGCAAGGCAAGGAAATGAAACACTACAGTTTGACAGTTTGTTGCGGTAGGCTGCCTGGCCATGCCTCAATCAAAGCAAGGCAAAAGTCGTCCCACCTTCATGCCTGGCCATTCACAAGAAAAGGCTCACACTTGGTTTTCTGGGAAGAGTAGGGGCTGGGAGCAGAAGGGACTGACACTTTTTATACAGTTCCTAGCATTTTCCCAACACCCTTCTCATGGCAGCTACCCCCCACCTCACCCCAAACTCTCCTTTTCACCACCTTCTCAGGGCAAATGTGAGATTTGTTTTAAGGCACATCTGCCAGAGTAGCTCAGATCCTCCACAGAGGCTTCATAAAGTGCAGAGTTTGCCAGTCCTAACATTCCAAGTAATGTTCCCATTACAACAATGTGATTTCCTTCCCAAAATCCATGGAAGACAGTGTTTTATCTCAATTTAAACCAAAACCATCTCCTTGGAGCCTCCTGGGCTGACTCTGGGCATTTATATCCCTTGACAACTTTCCACCATCATAATGTTATGAAGTTTATACGCCACTACAGTAAATAATCTGCCTCCTGGCAATCAAGAAACCTGACAGCACTGATGTAAACAATCTGTTGCTGCATTTGGCTGAGGAGCCGAACAGCAAGACTGACAGCCTTGAGCCACGAATTATCCAGGGCTGAAAGCAGAGGGTGAGCCACCACTGTCAGCCATGGTGCTGGGGCCGAGACTGAGCAGGGGTCGGGGGAGAGGCTGGCCACACAGTTTCTATTTTGGTCCCATCAGCAGGACCAGCGATGCAGGCTGGGAAGGACTTGGGAGAGTTTCTTCTCTCTCGCTCTCTCTCTCTCAGCTTCCTTTGCAGAGTTACATGCATGGAGCCAAGCAGTGGGGGCCTCAGCAGGGTGTCCTGGTGGTTTAGGTACCCAGACCATGGTTTCTTTTGCAGATTCCCACTATCACAGCCAGTGACAGACCCCTCCTTCAGTACACACAGCTCTGTTCCTCACAAGGAAGGACACATTATTTAAAGAGTGCCCAGTCCCATAGCCCAGCTGTTTGATCCAAACTCCCAGAAGAGCCCCAGAGTTTTTCCCTAGCACATAAGGACAAAATCCTGGCACAGAAATCACTACCAGCCACAGTGCTGCCCCAGGCAGGGCAATACACAGTGCCTGCCCAGGGCAGCAGCCTCAGGGAGGAGGCGATGAACCTTCAGTAACAGCAAAGCTGCAGCGTGGCAGATACAGAACACAGGCAGTGATTCCCGGGAATAATAAGTCTCTGCACCTCCCAAAGCAAACTCGAGAAACCTCAGGCACTACACAACGGGCATTGATCACTGATCATAAAGATGGGACTCACATGCCTCCCTCCAGCCCACAGCAGGGAGGGCATCCCACTGCTCCTGGCATAAGAAGGGAATCACAGTCCTTCCAGCACCAGAGGATATGTCAGGAGTCCCCAAATCTGTCCAGCTTTGCTAAACTATCCCAAAGCAAAGTGACTGAGGACCTGGCAAGGCACAGGCTGGCTCCCTGTCCTCTGCTACCTGCAGATTTTCTGCTGCCACCCCCATGCCACATGGACTGGCAGGACAAAAGAAGCAGTATGGGTGGCTGGAAATACACCACTGGCAGGGAAAACCCATAGAAACAACAGCCAGGCACCACTGAGTGCCAAGGTGGCTGTGCTTCACAGACCCGTTGCCTGAGCCCTGGGGACTGCTGTGGATCAGCTTGCTCCAGGCTCTGGCAGCAAACAGTGCTCCACAGAAGCAAAGTTGAGAGTCTTGGGGATGACTCTGGGGTATGCTCTCCCTTCCCTTCACAGTGCTCTGGAACCAAATGCCATACCTACAAACTAAGGGCTGTCTCTCCCCCCACGTCCCCTCCCATCCCCCACCCAGCACAAACAAAAGCAGCAAACGTGAGGGAGAGGGACAAGCAGGATAAGGAAAGGGGAGATAGTGGGGAAAAGCCCCCGTGACCTGATCCGGAGCGGCGCAGGGGTCCTGCAGGTGCCGAGTGGGTGGCAGAGGCCGCAACGGCAGCAGCGGGCCGGCCCTCCCCTACCAAGTCCTAGTTTGGAGAGAGTGCCTGGCTTCTCCCTCCGCTCCTCCCCACGCTGCAAACCCTGACAGCGCTCGTTAAAATAACCAACTGCACTTCCTCTCCGAGCAGCCCCGAGGCCGGCTCGCCCCCAGCCGCAGGCGCATGCACCACAGCGGGCTCGGAAAGAGAGGGGTCCCCACGGCGCCAGCTGCTATCCCAACACTCCACTGCAGCTCGGGGATGGCGCAGCTTCCCTGGCAGCGGCAGCAGGAGGACACGGGGAGGAAAGCGACGAAGTGGCGATTCTCTCCTGCCTCCTTGGAACCTGGATAAAGGGGTTTGCATGGCTGATGAGGGTCAAGCCGCCAGCCACAGAGAGCCTGTGTTCATGCACAGGAGGTAACTTGCTTCTGAGTTAGTCTTTGGTCCAGGCAGGCTCCACAGATGTCTCGGGAGCTTTTTGTATTCCCTCGTCATCTAAACCCTCCATGGGACCTCTCATAGCCAGGTTGGGGACTTCCCCATCATGCTTCACCAGTACCCGGGTTCCCCAGCTGCCTCTAGGGATCTGCTCCCAGCCAAACACAACCCATCTTTGTTTTGGGACCACAAAACCCATCTCCTCTTTAGTCTTTGCAGGGAGGGGAGGGAAGGTCATGCCAAAGGCCAGCTCACTCTGTGATGCATCACCGTCACCAGCTTTTGTTATTTTGGTCATTCACCCAGGCGATGAAAGCCGATAGCCACACACAGGCCTGAGTGAGTGAGTCAGTGCGAGTGGCTGCAGCTGAGACCTAGTCCTTTCACACCCTGCCCCCTCCTGCCTGCCCCTTCCCCTTGCCTACATGTCATGGCTAAAATTAGACAGGGAGCTCTTCTCCTCTGTGTGTAGGAATGTGTGTGTGTTTGGACTGTGCCCAGGGCTCCTTGGGGCCTGGAGCGGGACTACAGTAACGCAATCATAACAAAATGTCATAGAGGCTGCAGCCAGCGTGGCGAAGGCGGCCAGCTGCCTTCCCCGATGGGTGTCTTGAAAGCAGTTCACAGGAAACTATTCCCCAGAGGGTAGCCAGGCCCAAAGGCTGAGCTACCACCATTGTTGTCATCTCCATCATGGCAGGAAGAGCAAGTGGCCTTTGTGAATCAGTGGGAGAGAGGGGTGGGGAGGACACATGAGCAAACCCGTCCACTGCCAAAGCCGCCGAGAATTGCATTCAGCCCTTTTCTCACAACACCAGAGGGGAAAGGGAGCTGGAGGGGCAGGTAGGTGTTCAGCCCAGTCAGTCTTCTCCTCCCTCAAAACTGACAGCTGATGAAGGATGGATGGTTCTGCCTCCTTCCCTACACTGGGTATCTATACATCCTTCAGAATTCCCACTGCTGGCAAAGAGCCAGCTGCAAGTCCCAGTATTCTCACAGCCCCAGGGCAGCCAGGCTGCCAGCTACAGAAGGGCCTCTAAAAACAGGCCCCAGTCCATCATTGTTAAAACTCATTCACTGGGACTGGCAGGATGTTTTATCAAAGAGAAAATTGAAAATGTGCCGCAACTAGTCAATCATTCAGAGCAAAGTAGTCTGATAAGAGATATGTGCCATTCCTCGCCAGCCCCACCTCCAGTGAAGGAATCTTAGTACAGAATCACAGAATGATTTGAATTGAAGAGGCTTTAAAGGGCATCTTGTTGCAACCCCACAACCACAGTCAGGAACACCTTCCACTAGACCAGGTTGCTCAGAGTCCCATCCAACCTGGCCTTGAAGACTTCCAGGGAGGGTTCAAGTTTCCAGCTTGTCACTAACTGCCCCATGCCCACCCTGCTCTTCCTGTCCCCTGTGGACTATGCATAGCAGAGACTCCTGCTGATACCACTTGCTGCTTCTCACAGTCACCACAATCCTATCTCCCTCCTGGGCTGGCAGGACTTGGACTTACAAATGGAAACAGCCTGGACACATGACCACTGGAGGGGTGTATTCCAGATGGCCCCAAAATCCATTCCAAGTCAATCTGACCACCAGGAGACCAGGTCACTAATTCTCCAAGTCCCTGGAGGCAGCAGGAGCAGGAGGCCTAAGAGCCCTCTCCTTAAGTTCAGTCATGCAAACCTCACTGCCATTCGCCTCCTACCCCCGCGACTTAGTAAGCCCTCGGCCTGTTAACATGCAGGCAGGTGAATGGGTTGTGGTGGAGACCAGTGGCTCCCAGTACTGCTGTCACAGGTTTCAGTCTGCTGTGTTCAAGCAGAAACCACTGCTCCAGCCCAAGAGGCTCCCCAGGCCCACGCAGCCCTGAGCAAAACTTTCCATGTGAGGAGGTCCCGGTCCCACGCACCTGAAACCACACCACAAGTGGAAGCCCCTGCAGGTGTCTGCAAGGGGGAGAACTGCTCGGCATTCCTGAGAAACCCCGTCCCCAGTGATCTCTCTACACCACAAAGCCTGAGACAGGAAAGACACCTCCCAAGCCTTCATCATGACCCTGTGACTAAGCAAAGCACATGCTGACTTGCCACACAAGTGGCATTTCTTAGTTTAACTGTGACCCTGTTACTGATATCATGTCTAACCTTTGGTTTCACTTTTTCACCTCATGGCAGCAAGTGACTAAGTCTTTCTTCCACATCTCACATCAAAATTCAAGTAACTCCTTTTAACAATGTTAAATCTATTATTTCTTGGCTTTGCTGAATGTCAGCTTGTCCCACTGCAGCAAACAGGAGGGCAGGAGAAAAAGTTGGGGCTTTTTCTCCTCCACCCTTTTTGTTCTAAATGCCCTCAGCATATCTGGTCTTATGCGCTTCCTTTTCTTCTTTCATTTTAACATCCCCACATCTGCCAGAATCACTGATGGGCTTTTTTCTCCCATCGTCCTTCAGAGAGGTGAAGAAGCAATGCCTGTACAGAGAGCAGACTACTGTCCCCCTTCCTGGAATGGACTAGCACTTTAGCACAGAGCAGTAATACTGCCTTACTGCTTCCTGAGTTTCTCTGCTCCTCCTCCCATGCCCACAGAGACACTGGCTGCTCCAGAGACTTGCGATGTGGGAGGAGTCACCCGGGCTTCAGGTGCAGAAGTTGGGTGGGTGCCATTGTGAGGCTCTGAGTGGTACCAGGACACACAAGCCTGGGCAGTGGGGAGCTGGCTGACAGCTGCCTTGGCTGGAGGCTTGCCTCTGAGCATCAGCCCGCCCGTGGCAGCAGCTGACCAGTTTAAGCCATCAAGCTCACCAGCCCCTTCAGCTACAGCAGCGTAAAAAAAGCTCTATGCAGATGCTTTGCCAAACCCTTTCTTGCAGAAGGGAGGAATGCAAAACCAGGAGCGATGAGTCAAGGCCAGCAGCCCTGCAGAAGGGACATGTCACAACGCTCAGCTGAAGTCGGCTGCAGGAAAAGGGCTAGAGTTGCACAGCAGAGCACCAGAGCTCTGAAGAGGGACCGTGCCCTCTGGTGTTCAACCCACGGCTCTTTGGAACTCTACAAAACCCATCTGCCTCCTCTCTGCAGAGCGTAACTGGCCACACTGCTTTGTGCTCCCAACACCTCCAACCACAGGACTCCCAAGAAGCCTTGGGAGACAAGATTTTTGTGTCTACATCAGACAAACAAAAGAATGAGTGGGAAACTCAGGAAGGCCCAGGATGCCATGCAGAGAAACTGTGTAGCGGAAGCCAGGAAGAGTAGTAAGGGTGGCACTCACACACGTGCAGCCAAATCCTGACCAGGCTGATGTGCTGCTCTACAAAGACCAAGGCATAGGGAGCCTGGGAATGGAACCTGGGACTTGTCCCTACCTTCACATCTCCTCAGGAGCACTTGTGACTGAGGTATTGGCTAGCCCCAACACCACTGCTAGCCTAGGAACTAGCTCCCTCCCACACAGCAACTGTGTTCCAGCAATGGTGATTGTCTTCCAGGCCCTGTTTTTCCACCATTTCTGGCAATCATAGTCTTACTGAACTTCAGACTGCTTCAGCTAAATTATTTTATTAATTATTATTATTTAATTTAGTAATTTAGCTAAACCACCCTCAGTGCTGTCACCTTAGGTCTTCCAAGCACACAGCACGCACTGGGTCTAGGTGCTCATGCCCACACTGGCTAGGACATAGAGGAGGAAGAGCTCAACTGACCTTCAGTCAAACTCCAGCAAAACAGAAGCTGCCATGTTAGTCAATCAAAGTCCAGCAGCAAGCTGCCCTCTAAAACAAAGTTAGTAACACAGGCATGAGGCAAGCAGCCCGGCTTTCGGTGGCCTTGGTTATTAGTACAGACACAAGAGGGCGAAGTGGGGTGAGACGTGGGTGAGAGGGAGGAGAGCTCTTGAAAAGAAACGTTGCAGCAGCTGCTGGGACTGCACAGCCTGTGCAAGCCAATAAAAATACCACATACTTATACACCGCTGGTCGGTGCTTTATCCTCCTGGATCCCCATCGGCTGGGCTGGCTGCCCTGGAGACAAGGGAAGACACCTTTGTGGGGCAGGTGCAGTCTAGGGACACAAAGAAAGTGGTCAGCAAGCCACGAACATGCCTGGCTGCTCAGCACACGACACGATCCTCCCCCGCCCTGGTTTTGCTGCCCCGATGCCATCTCTCCACAACACATGCTCTCCCCTTTCCTCGGCACTTGCAGATCCCAGGGGCTGCAATGACACCACCACCCATGCTGTCAGCCACGGAGGTCAGTGCAGACAACATGCCCATGAAGCTGGAGTCAGCAACACCGCTTTTCCCTAAAGGGCCAGTCAGCAAACATGAAGCACCACACTCCTGCGTCTGCAATACTAACCCAGCCCAGTTCAGAGTCACCTCCAGCCCAACCCAACCAGCTGCAAGAGGGCACACAACTCAGGGACCAGTGCCAGGCTGGCACAGAAAGAGAGTCCTGCTTCCCTTCCTCCTTCATTGTGCTGGCCCTGGTTCCTGGCTGCCTTCTTTCACCTCAACTGCTGGGTCCAGGCATGGATTTGAATTTCAAATAAATCATGAAGGCACTCTCCAAGCCTTGCATGGAGGAGCATTGTTTGGGCAGAGCAGAGCAGTGCACCTGTCCCCAACTCTCTGGCCCCTGCGCATGGGCACCAACCCTTAGGAGCCCCGACCACCACCAGCCAGGGGCTGGGTAGCAAAGCTCTTGGTGAGCCAGTGCAGATGGGAAGTGTCATTCTTGAGACCCCACTGACACTCACCCCCACCACATCACTCACTTCCTCACTCGTTCAAACAAGACAGCTTGTGGGCGGGTAATGCTTTTTGAGCCCAGGTGGGGGATCCTCAGCAGTAGCCTCGGCTGGAACATCTCTGGCCCCACGCTGATCTGCAACCCTGCCAGGAGCTGTACTGGGGAGCAGAATACCTCCTTCCATGCATTCCAGTAGCTCTCGCAGGACAGGAGCCCTGTAGCTTCATAATCCTGCCATCTGCCAGCCTCACACAGGTGCAAAATCTCTGCAGGAAACACCCACCCCACCCCCTGCCACACTTCAGCAGTGGCAGCTGCCGTGCGCTCGCTGCCAGAGTGCCCCACACCATGTCCTCCTGCGTGGTGACCTCGAGCTTGGGCAGTAAGAGGCTTAGCCCTGGATCTGAGAGGCTCCTGGCCAGAGCCAGGGTGGCAAGGCAGGACGACGTACAGATAATCGGACCAATTGGGAATTTTCACACAGAGGGGATGGCACGTGGCCATCTGCATTGGCTCCCTCTCTTGGATGGCTACAGGCCACAGCCAGAGGCTGGGAGCTCAGCAGGAAGCTCCAAGCCATCTTAGGTGCTTCTACCCTGTGATTCTCTATCCTCATCCTGTTGGGAAGCTCTGCCCTAGCGTGGAGGTGGGGCCCTCCACAGCCAGTGGAGAGCAGGCAGCAAGGAGTCCCCCTGCTCTCTGGCTCTGGATCCACACGTGGGCTGACAACAGCAAGCGAGGGACAGGGTGTTTGGCCCACATGTTTCCTGTGAAAACCAAGCTGCACCAAAACAAGGGGAAAACCTTCTGCAACAAGGCTCTATGTTAGTTGCCCTTTCTGGGCCAGCCAGCTGCGACACATGATTTTCTTCAAAGCCACAGCATGTGCTGGAGCCAGGGCTGCTCCAGCCCCGCAGAGACGAGATGCTGCTGGGAACCAGGGAAAGGGAGACAGGGTGAGTGGTGCCGGGAAAAGGGGAAACACTAAGCTCCTGCCTATTGGTGTGGGGTGGGATTTGCACACTCTGGCTGGATGCCCCCACGTGGGGTTGGGACTAGAGCCTGCCGTAAGCTGGCATCCTGCAATAATGTCAGGGAGCCAGCAACAGCCCATGAGACACACCAAAGGAATCTCTCACCAACACGGGGCACGTGCAGGACAGGCCAACAACCAAAGGGTGGGACTACCTCCGGCCAGGCCTCTATCTGCTCCCAGAGTGGGGCTTTCCCACCAGCGCCATGTACCTGCACCCACAGCTTGGGCAGCATCCTGCAGTCCCCTCAGAGACAGGTCTCCAGCTCTCACAGCTGGGCAGGGCTTCTCTGAGACGAGGCATGCTTAGCTCATTTCCCCAGGCCCTGAACCACTGGGAAGGGCCAACAGCTGTCAGTTGGGCAAAGCTCAGCCAGGCTATTTCCAGGCATGGGAGCAATGGTCACAAGTAGAAACTGGAATTGACAGCCTAACCCAGACAGCACAACCTGCCTGGCAACCAGGGCTGAGACAGGAGGCCCATCAACTCCTACTGTCTGGGACAGCATGGAGTGGGAAGAGATCCTCTCAGCTCCTCATCCTGGCACGATGAGGAAGAGCTTCCCCTGGGGGCAGAGCTCACAGTTAAGTACAAAATTGGCACCCTAAGGCATCAACCCCTAAACTGCAGGGAAGAGGAGAACAGCACTGGATCTAACACATATGTCTGGTGTGGACAGGACTCTATCCCTGCTGGGCACTGGCCTGGCCAGCGCAGCCTCACTGCTTGCCTTGGCAGAGCTTCACCCTCCACCTGGCATCCTGATGGGGAGAAGAAAGCCTCCCAGCTCCGAAACACAGACTGCAGCTGCTGCTGGATCTGCAAGTTGCAACAGAAACTCAGAGTATACTTTTGTATCACTGGAGAGCTGGCCTAGGGAAAGCTCTAGAAGTCAGGATTGCAAAGACAGAGCCACTTATTATCCCCAGAGCCTGGTGCCAGCTCAAGAACCAGCAGGACAGGTTTCCCCTATTTCCATGTCTAGCCCGTGTTGCCAAGCCAGATCTGCACCACAGTCCCTACCTCCAGAAGTCTCCAACAGAAGCCATTCACCTCTTGCCAGTACCCCATCTCTTGCAAAAAAGATTGATTGTGGGCCCAAGGGTCAAGGAATCTTAGCCTGTAGCCCTTGCTCTACTCTTGAACTCAGCATTTCAAAGTCAGCACTGGTTTAAAAGAACCAGCAAGCAAACAAATGCATGGCTGAGAGAAAACTCAGGAGCTTCGGCTCACAGAGTCACCTGGGAAAAGGAAAACAGCTCCATTAAGAACTGAGCTGTAAGTTAAATTTAGAGGCTTTTCTAAGTCTCTGGGGAGACTGTCTGGTCCCCAGGCACTGCACGATGATGAGTGAAGGAAATCCTACACTGTGTCTCCTACCACCTGCCAGAGCTCAGGTTGCCTTTTGTGAGAGTATCGCCCCCATTGTAGAGGACTGGGCTCCCCTTAGGAGCATCTCCTTAGTTCCCAAGAGGACTCACACAATCAAACAGCTCTCAAACTCTCCCTGCTTGCACCACCCACAGCTCTGCCTCTCCCCTCTCAACACTGTATCCTTGCAAAGACCTGTGCAAAGTCAGTGCCTGACTCTCTTCCTATTGTTTTTGTTCAAAGGAGGAAAGCAGTCCATCATCCTCCCTCCCTCCAGTCTCTTGAGGAGATTACAGGGTTTCCTGGAAAAGATGCTCCAACTCCTAAGAAGATTAGTGGAAGGTGCCCCTGCCCATGGTGGAGGGGTTGAACGGATGATCTTTAAAGTCTCTGCCAACCTAAACCATTCTCTGATGCTATAATTAAAGGTCCTGACACCTTCTCTGAGCAGTCACACGTCACTTGGCAGCCCCTGCTCTGATCTTGGGAGCGCAGGGGAGCTGTCAGTGGGTGCCTGGGACTGGAGAGACAAGGCAGGTGGCAGGTAGGGTCCACACCACGGAGGACCTCAGCCTCTGGAAGCAGTCAGACCCCCATGCTGATCCTTCCCTGCCCTATCCCACAGCCCCACTGTGAGCTGGCAGCTGTCCCAGCCTGGCTCTGCTGTGAGGCTGCATTGGCTGCCAACAGGTACAGCTGCTCAGCATGCCCAACGCTTTATTTTTCCCCCGTTAAGAAGAAAAGTTCCTGAGCAGCCCCACAGTAGGTCAGGCCCTGAGCAGAGATCACAGAGAAAACTCAGCAGCGGAAACAACTCTCTCGGCACATCCCATCTGCCCCGCAAACAAGCCCAAGTGTCACTGTAGGGGACAGCTGGGGATTCCCACAGGTGACACTGGCCCAGGCCCAGCTAAAGCTACCCATCCATCACCTCTGAGCAGGACAGGGAGCAGAAGCTGGAGGGTTTCAGAGTTAGAGGCACACAAAATCTGTATGCATGCAGGAGAAGTAGGAAGATGATTGCCCAACAGCTAGCTGGCAGCAAGGTGCCTTGTGAAAAAGCTTGTCCCGAGGGAAGCACTGCTCTCAGCCTGCCAGCCTGCAGAGCACAAACTTCATGCTCCTCACTACCATCTGGTCTTCCCCCAGGGCACCTGGGGCTTACCCCACCGCGCAGCCTCTCTACTGCACCTGCACAGGGGAAATTGGGCCCAAGGGCCAGCAGCTTTGAGGGCACCCCCCACACAGCAGGGGTGGGGAAGGCTGGGTTGCTGTCCCAGTTGCACATCGTTCTCAGCTTTCACATAGGTGTAAGCATCAAGCTGCAAGGAAGACAGTGACAAGTGACGTCCCAGAAAGATGTAGGCGGGTGCTGGGCTCAGTTTCTTGAGTGCCGTTTACCCACAGGCTGTGCCACCCACAGACCTTTCCTGGGGCAGTGGCAGGCACCCCCAGGCTCACCTGCAGGCTCCAGCACAAGACCTGCCAAAGGGTCACAGCCAAAAACTTGGTCTCGTGCTCTGCTGGACTGCCATCGGCTAGCTGCCCCACGGGTGGCTATGGTCCCTGCTCCTGCTATCTCACCAGCCATTACACATACTTCCTTTGAAGAGGGATTTGTTACAGAAGCTCTGAAGCCCACAGGGAAGATCCATTTCAGCATCCCACTTCACTGGCACAGGGACGAGCAAGAAACAGGCACTGTCCCCAGCAGTTAAAATCCTTCCCCAGTTCCTCCCTGGAAAGGGTAAACTGTGCAGTTCACTCATAGCACAAGAAACAGGGCACCGAGAAAGGCAATTTAATCCTAACCACCTCTTATCTGATCAGCCCCAATCTCTTTATCAGCCCAATTAAAAGAATTACCCATCCATGGCCCGGATGCATGTATTGTGCACTTGTCTCTGTCGACTCTAGAGCCAATTACTCCACCCTCCTGTAAGGCAATTATAAGCTACAGAAATAAGCCTGCTTGCAAAACACGGGACTAATGTATTGTACCACCAGAGGCCAGACCTTGGGGGCTCACCTTTCTGTTGCTTCAAATCTCCTGAGGGCTCACCTGCCCTGGGGACAGGACAGGCTCTCTTGTCATTTTGCAGACCCCTGCTTCCCCTGGCCATGCCTCCCGGTGTTGATACAGGCAGAGTCCAGCACAGGGTGTCCATCTCAGGAGACCTCTCTGACTTCTCCTGGAAGCCAGGGCTCTCCAGAGACCCACTCGTACCAGTGAGCAAATTCTTCCCCATTACCTAAGCTTCCTCTAGACCTGTTTCCCAGCCACATACAGCTCTGGGTAAAGCTCAGAATAGAAGTGGGTGCAAATTTCCTCACTGATGGCTGTTGGAAAGCATTTGGTAGGTAGGGGCTGGCTGTACTTCTTGACAAAAGGAAGCGTAGTACAGCCTTCCCTCGTAATTCCCTCGGAGGAGGTGAGGAAACTTCATGCCATCCTCAGCTCCAACGCTCAGGTGGGCATGAATTCAGTGGTGTGCAGCCAATTATCCTGCGTGACTTCCCATCGAGTTTACTCCCACTGGTGTGCGTGGGAACCCCTTCAGCCTCAGAGGTCCATGGGAATCTCTCCTCACTACCCTGCAGCTCTGGGTGCTGCGTTCATCACCCTGAGCCAGAGGGGAACTGGGTCTCTCCATCAGCAGCAGAAGGACGAGAATGCACCAAACAACCCAGTGGCCATTTCCAGCTGTCCTGGTGGGCCTGCTGGACTCCTCCAGCTCCTCCTGCCATCCCACTTTGCCTCCCCATGTGTCCACACTGCCAAAGGTTGTTCACACGTGGAAAACTTCCCCTCAGCTCTGATCTACATTGCAGTAACAGCAGCCTAAAGCCCCAGGACTCAGAGAGAGATGCCACACAGTATTGGGAACAGGCCAGAGACTGCCAGGAGCTCAAGGCAGCCCTTGCCGACAGCTGTGAAACCAGAGCAGAGAACACTGCTCTGTGATGGAGTGACCTTGCAAGCCATCCACTCCCAGGTCCAGCTGCGATGTGGAGTTTGAAATTGGAGCCTTTCCCCTCCTTTCAGCACGTGTGATACCCACTCTGGAGGCACTGCATCCTACTTCAACTGCTCCCATATGCCAAAAATACCCGTGAGATGTAGAACGTTTGTTACAGGGCCACCAACACAGCTGCGGGCAAGAGTTATCAAGTACAAGGAGAGGATGAGATAATGGGGGCAGTTTGGCCTGCAGAAAACTTTGAGGGGGAACATTATTACTAGCTTCAGCAACCTGATGGGAAAGTATACAGAGAAGATTGAGTCAGATGCTGCCCAGACGTCCACGGTGACAACCTGAGACAGAGCAGACACAGGCTGCAACAAGGGAAACGGAATAGTTATTAGAGGAAAAAAATTCCCGAGTAGCTGATGCACGGGACTGTGTGTCCATGGAAGCTGTGTTCTCTGCACCCTGGCAACACTCAAAACTCAACACCAGTAGCCTGACCAAATTCGACCCTGCTTTGAGACAGCAGTGTGGACCAAGCGACCTCCAGAGGTTCTTTCAGAACTCAGTTATTCGGTGTTTTCAAAGACCTGCGGATGGCAGAGGTGTACCGGGCTCTGGTACTTGAGGTACTCAGCTTACACCTTCCAAATCCCCGCGAGGCCAACAGAGAGGCTAAGGGAGACACAAGGAGCCCAGCCGGCTCTGGGACGGATGCATGCGTAGCCGGGATCCCAGCCGGCAGCACGGGACGAGCACAGCCAAACCCCGGCGCGGCAGGACTGCCAGTGTCGCAGGCGAAGCACGGGACGGGCGTGCGGGGATGGAGACAGACAGTTCTGGGCGGGTGGAAGCGAACCCCCCAGAGACGAGGCTCCGATTTCACGGGGCGGACAGCGCGCGCAGCGAGGGCAATGCTCCCCGACTTCTCATCACTCGTGCCAAGAGCTTGAAAGCAGAGAAAAGCAAACTCACCCCGCTCCATCCCCACACCCTGTCCCGCATGCCCCTGCGGCTGCGCTCAGCCGGGGTCAGCCCCTCCACCGGGCCTGGTGAGGCGGCTGCTGACGGCCCGGCGGCGGGAGGCTCTTCGGGAGCCGGTGCTCCGCCGCCTCAGTTCCGGATCCTCCAGCCCTTGACCGGGAGTCCAGCTCCCTCCGGCCCCGCTCCGCCGCCAGGTGCCGGGGCGGCGTCGCAGGCACCACTCGGAGCTCGCCTGCCCGGCGGGATCCGCCGTCCCACCGCACGGTGCTCACCTGCGCCCGAAGAGCTTGAGGCCAGTGAAGCGCTTGTTGCTGTGGCGGCGGCCCAGCGGCGGCGGCGGTCCCCTCTCGGGCTCGGCGCCGCCTGACGCCCCGGAGGAGTCAGCTGTGGCGGCGGCGGTGTCAGAGGAGTCGGCGGAGGGCGAACCGCCGGACGGCGGGGACCGAGCCGCCTGCATGGCCGAGCTCAGGGCTCGGCGCCGCCGTCACGGCCGTTCTGAGCCAGGGGAGGGCACTGGGGGCGGGCGGGGGGCGCGGCCGGCTCGGGCTCCCGCCCCACCGGGGCCACGGGCAGGCGGGCAGGAAGTGCGGCCGCTCACCGGTGACACCGGCGGCCGCGCCGCCAGCGCCGCCTGCCGAGCGCGGGGATCGGGGCTGGCGGCGGAGCCCGTCCCGTGGCCCGGCGCCCGGCGCCGCCGCCTCAGGAAGCCGCGTGTCAGCCTCGCCGCCGCCCCGCGCTCGGAAGAGGTTCGGCGGCAGAAGCGGAGCCTCCCCCTGCCTTCGCCTCCGCCTCCCATTGTTCACCGCCGGACGGGGGGACGGAGTCAACAGCCCTGCCGCCGCCGCCACCGCCCTCTCTGGGGACCGGCAGCCACCGCCGGCCTTGTCGCCGAGGCCAGCACCGAGGCCCTTACCCAGCCCGGCGAACGCCTACCCCGCTTCTCCCTTAGCCCAGTGACACCGCTGGCCCAGCGGGCAGCGGCAAGGGCAGCGGCAGGCCTGCTCGCCACAGCTGCCAGTCCAGGCAAAGAGCAGCTCCCCCAGCCCTCCTGTGCATGGAAAATGTGCCGGCTGCAATGGCAGCTTCCCCGCTTCCGAAGAGTGCGGAGCCAGGTTGAAAGCCGGGGCTGCGGGGGCTGCCAGGACAGGCCCTGGCTGCCCACTGCACGGTGCTCCTGCGACTCTTAACACCCCGGGGCAGGTCCCACTGGCAGCCTCAAATACCCGCCGTTTCCAGAAGGGCTGGTGGGGATGGGGACACACTTGCCGGCTTCCCAGAAACGAACCAGGCAAAGCTGGGTTGGGCCGCTGTGCTCACAGGCTTGGCATCGAAAGCGCTCATGCGGCCCTCTGACATCCTGGCTGGGAGGTTGTGCTGCGCAAGCCCAGGCACTTAGAAAAGAGGAGGGGATTGCCTTCAAGGCGCTGGGCAAGCAGAGGAAGCCTTTCTCCCGGCCCCCGAATCGTGGGCTATCAGCATTCGCCACAGCACCTCAGCCCCCCAACAATAAGAGGAAGGTGGCAGAGCCCAGCTCGGTGGGTACCTTATATCTACGTCCCCCGGAGGGCTCTGGGGAACGTCCCAGGAGCGATGCCGCCACATCTGCCGCAGCATGAGCTGATGCGCTCAGCCAGCCCGGGGTTCACTCTCGCTCTTCCTCCCCCAGCAGCCGCTTTCCGGAGTCATCCCGAGGGCAGGTCCCTGGCAGTGCTCCGCCGCCCGGCCGGGGCCCCGGCTTTGTTTGCACCCTCCACCTGGTTCCTCTCTCTGCACTTCCTGGAAGTGTGAGGGCGGCTGTCATCGCAGCCGGCTGCGCGGCCTTCTTCCCACGGCGCCGGCCACCTCTTCTGCCGGGTCGCCTCCAGTGAAGCCTCGTGCGCACCCTCAGCAAGCAGGAGCACGTCCTGGCATGCTGGGCTGCGTGCCCAGGAGCCGCACCTCCCTTGCTGGGTGGTTCTTTGAATGCCCCCAGACTTGAGACAGCCCCCTCTCCCAAAGCTGCCCCAGCACCACCATGCACACCAGGCCATGGCAGTGCGGTTGTCCTCCTGCCACCCACCCTGGGCCATGCGCATCCTTACCCTGCAGGGTACCACAGCACTCAAAACTCCTGGGTGTTTATGTCTTCCCTATGTGGCAGGTCTGAAAAAAACCTCCAGCATGTGCTCAATCTGCACTGGAGTTCATTGAAAATATGCTTTAGTAAACCAGGAATGGGCAGTGTGAAAAGTAGAAGCACCTAGGAGGCTGCCAGCCAGCCTCCAAAGAATGGAGAAACAGCCTGACATACATCATCCATCCCCCAGTCTGAGGTGACACAGCGTAAAGCTGCAGGCCTGGCCTGTCCTCATGACCAAAAACCCCAGCACTTCACAGCCAGATGCTACTCGGTGTGCTCTGGCTTCAGGAAAGATTCAGATCACCAAGAGGGTCTGTGGTCAGCTTCTGTGGCCCAGAGAAAAGCAAGCAAGCAAAGCTGACCCTGGCAGCCTGCACAGATGGCATTTCTAAAGGGGCACATGGTCTTGCTTTAAACTCCATCATCAAAAGGAAAAAGAAAACATTGACAGACCTTGATCTCACCAGGCAAGCTCTGAAACTGAACACAACCCACGGCATTAATTACTGTGCAGAGAGAGGAAAAGGCAGGTCCTGGATGCCTAATGCCAGCTCACAGATCAGGGAGGGGAGAGTTTTGTTATTGTGGAAAGGGTTCGTCATCCCCGCTGCTTTGCATGCCGCGATGCGTTAGTTGCATTTTCTCCCTGCCTGCAGACATTTCCCTTTCGTGTTTCATGTTCTGTCTCATGGTGTTGATGTCTAGTCCTCCTACCCAAGAGCATCAGGAGTACCAGGGCATGGTGGGGCTGTTGGAGAAGTAACATACCCTGCCCTGGGTCCTTCGCCATCCTCTGTGTGCTGTGTCCGTGTGTCCCTTCTGTCCCTTGGGCTTGTGGAAAAGCTGTGGAGGAAGCCCTAGTAATCCCAGTCCTGGCTGTTCTTGGTCAGGAGACCAGAGAAGACAGAACCTGTTGAACAGGCTTTTCTGTAGGCAACACAGGAGAGGGATGGGGATCAATGTGCTGGATGTTACTGTGAATTGACACCCTTGTCTTCATGCTAGTTTGTGCAGCACCTGGTACTGAAAGGATTAAGCCAAACTCTGCAGGACACCTGCCTGTGGGATTCATTGTGAGCAGGGATCAGATAAGGGAGGAAGTGAGTGGTCAGAGGAAGGGATGGCTCTTGGTTCAGGGATCCCAGCTCTCCTCACACATCAGTGTTTGTATGCAGGTTGGCATTGCCCCTAATACTGGTTAGTGCCCTTAACAACCTCTCTGCTGGCCTACTCGGGGAGTCCCAACCCATGGTCCCCCTGCACACCTACACCACATGCAAGGCTGAGGCTGTGGTTATGAGGATGAACAGGGGAGGGAGGCTGTGTTCTGCTGCCTCAGAGGGCTGACCTGGCTTGCCTGATGTGGAAAAACCCCAGCAGGAGAAAGGGCAGGAACATCCCCTCTGGCAGCAGCAGGGTCAGTTTAAACCAGGGAGTGTGTCTGGTTTAAGGTGGAGCTTGGGGCTGCATTATGCCATCCCTCTCTGGCATGCTGCAGGTATATCCCTACACAGCCAGGCTGTGCCTGCAAATTCAGTATTTCTCAAAAATTGCTTCTTTGGATGTTTCTGTCTCTTGTTAGACACAGTCCCATATCCAGTTCATCACTGCCCTGCACATAGGAGCACATAGAAACATCCAGAATAAGAGCCAGAATGAGAGTGAACACTCACCGGCACTGTGCTCCAAGCACAGGGTGATGCCAACTCCAAATCCATCCCACCTCTGTGCCATGCACTGCAGCCTCTGTCTGACAGTGGGGCCCAGCAGAGCTTGTCCCTGGTTCTGTAAAGAGTCGGGGCAGGGGATACTGATGCTTGTCACCTGCAACCAAAGTCTGTGAGGAGCCACCTGCTCATTTCTAGCACTTTCCTCTGGCTGTGCCACCCATCTCCTCTCCCCTGCTGCACAGAGGGATGTGGAGACAGATGTCTCTGTCAGAGTGGAGCGGGCTTGGCTTGCCGGGAACGAATGGCAATTTGATTATGCTGCTCTGCAGAGCAGGGCTAACACGATTAAAAGGCCAGCAGGCAGGACTCAGAGGAAGATCCCCTCTCTGTCCCTTTCTCTCTGCTGACAGTGGATGCTCTCCTTTCCTTCTTCCTCAGCCCCTGTGCTGCCCAGGCTGTTCTGGGACTTCATAAACATCCAGAGTCCAGGTCTGAAGGCAAAAGGAAGAGAAGACAGCAGAAGAGTTGCAACCATCTTCTCCTGGGCCCCTCAGGGCTCCTACCTCCCTCTCTCCAGCAGTTCCTGCCAGCTCTCCCCTCTGGCCTGCCTGCTCTATGACCAAGCTCCCTTGCTATTTACATTACAAAGCAGCCCCCTGTGCTCCACTCTGCGGGCTATATTTAGCTCCTTGGCACAGAACAGCCTGTGAATTGCATTAGCTGCATCCTATCTACAAGCCGGGGACCGCGCTGAACAGCCGAGGTGCCTCACATCTCCCTAGTGGGGACGGGGGCTGGCTGGGGATACACCGAGGGACACAGGACCCCCTTTTCCCGCTGCCAGAGATGGCTGTGTGGAGCCCTCTGGTGCGTGGGCTGGTCCGGGCGCTACCTCCGGACGTGACCGAGAGCCGAATGGTACGAGTCTGACACCTGGCACGTCCCCCGCCCCATAGACGGAGCCTGCGGAGAGCTCGTACAGGAGCTTTTGTTCGCTTGTGGTTTCCTTTCTGGGTAAACACCCCTCCGGGCTGGGTTGCTGGGAGCAGTCGCAGCGACAAAGGCTACTGCTGCAAGCATCACCCTGAAAACAATGATGAAATTGAGAGGGACCACAACTGCTCAGGAGAGGTTGCAGGGCGCTGCTGTGACCTGCCACCACCTGTCCCAGGCCTCTCTGGCTCCAGGTCGGCTTTCTCTACAGAAAAGTTCTGCCAGCCTCTAGCTTGCCCTATTCCCACTGGAGCTACCCCACTCTGGGAGCTAGAGATGATCCTGCCCCACCACAAAACCTTGTTGGAGACACTCAAGGCAAGCAGGAGCTGACTTTTGAGTCCTCTTGGTTAAAGTGATAATCTGGGGATTGAGGAACACAATCCTGGTGTTTGTTCCGGGTTTGCTGTGGTGACAGAGGGCATTGGGTCCTTCTGGCATTGCAGAGGCACCTCCCTACTGGGAAAATTGTCCCAGAATGTGCTAATCTGGTGCACAAGCCAGCATCATTAATAAGTTTGGCACGAAACTGCTACTCAAAGCCCTAAATATAACCTGAGTGCTGAGCTCTCTTCCACCCGCCCAAGGCGCCTCCATACACCGTGGCATCTATTTATGGAAGGAACTTTATTTCCATGGGATTAATATCATTTCTGCTCATTTCAAAACCTTTATATAGCAGCTTATGCCGCCTGCCCCTCGTGATGACTAATGGGTCCCAGCAGGAGCAGGCAGGTTGGCAGCAAGGGGACTGGGGCCTCCAACCTTCAGCTGACATTGAGGATAACTGTGATGCCCACAGGCCATGGAGGAGGTCCTCCAAACTCTGTACCGGGGTTTGGTAAGTGTCTCCAGAGCTGGACAGCAAAGCAAGGGGATTTCTGTCAGTCCCCTAGGACTTCCCATGCTGCAGGAGGGGTGCATGATGGAAGCTTACCCACCTCTGGGTAACTGCTCCGTCACCACCTGACCTGCCTAAGGAAGAAGCAGCCAGACCTGAAACTACATGGGTGTCACAGGACAGAGCAAGCAGATTTCCACCCCCAGACACTTCCTCTCCCATTTCTCCTTCCTTTTGCTTGGCTGTCCAAAACACATGGTGGAGGAAGCAGCTCATCCCAAGCACCATTTCTCCTTTGCTGCTGGCCTGTAGGGTGCTGCAGCATTCCGTCCAACCTCTCAGAATCCTCCCTTCTGCAAAGCCTGCATCTGACAGGGCAAAGCCCCTTGCAAAGAGACCCCTTGTGAGGGTTGTTTAGGACAGAGGGGCTTTGTGTAAGGGCAGCACAGGCTGGAGCATGTCACCTGAGCCACCTGATTGAGGTGGCTGGGGTAGGATGGACAGGGTGTATAAAATCCCTAGCAACCTTGGATAATTCTGGAACAAATTCAGGCTGATAATTTAGGTTGCAATATGGTCCCTTCCTCCCCTGGGAGGCTAGAAAATTGCTGTTGGCTAATCTGTTCGCAAAATGTACTGTGCACATCTGGAGAAGACAGCTAAGAGGAGAAAATTCTCCTCTGCTCAGCACAGTAATTCCTCATCCTCTGTGCCATCAGGGCAGAGACCCTCCCAGCCCTGCCAGGTGCCTCCGTGAGCAGCCCTGGTACGGGATGAGGACCAGGTGGGCTGTGTGTTGCCCCAGCTCGTGGCAAGGCTCAGGGACACAGGGCACCTGGGGAGGTCTCTGCCACCCCGGCTCTTCCTTGCCACCCACCACATGAATAACAAGTGCTGAGGATGAGTCAGCTTCGGGGCCCCTCCTGCTCTGCAGGCACTAATAAGGTTTCCCATTAGTTCCCATTACTGCAGTATTAGAGAGCAATTTGCTCACAGCTTGCACTGAAGCCCTTGAAAAGGGGGGGGGGGGNCTTCCCTCTGGAAGAGCTCTGCTCTCCCAGGGTCCCCAAGGCCCAGACCAGAGGCAGGAGAGCTCATCCAGCTTCTGTCTGCCATGGCAGTGGCCATGGCATCAAGATCCTCCATGTCAGTTTTCCACCTGCTTGTAAACTATGTGGCACTTGCTGAGCATGGCATGACATGGTGACATGGAGCTCAGAAGGACACAGACATGTCTGTGCCAAGCCTGTTCTGGAGAATGGCAAGAAGGCATCTCCTGCTTTCTCCCTCCTCTCAGTCCCAGACCCTCACAGCAGTCCAGGGTCAGTCCTGCAATGCTCATGTTTAGTCTGGGCGGCTGCAGGGTCAAAGGATTTCTCCTCACTTACACCTGAGAGCCATTCTGCAAAGATGGGGGGTAGAAAATCATAGAAAGGCTTAAAAACCTTTCTAGAAAAAGAAAGGACAGGATGGGACACCAAACCTTATTTGTTGTGACAGAAGAATAGAGCTAAAGTCCTGGACACGCTGACCTAGGCAGGATTTTGGACATTATGGTTGGAGTTGGGAACAGGAGCTCATCTGACTATCACCAGGCAGTGGCTCCCATAACCCCCATGAGAGCTATGAGAACCATTCTTCACCTCTACCAGCTTTGCTTGGTGATAGCAGGGGTGGATAAGCACAGGAGTTACAACAGAAGAGTCACACCAAAAGCCAGGACGGATCTCCTCTTGCTGCAAGGTACCCGCAAAATGCCCAGACCACTACTTAGGAGGCATCACAGCCCCAGGATGGGAAGGGGGAGCTGGGTAGAAGGAAGATAAGGGGTCTGCAAAGGTGATAATGAGACTGGCACTGCAGAAAGGGCTGTTGCACGCGATGGGATGGGCTGGACAACTGGTTGCCTTGTCTCTGTGCTGAGATGGTTTCTGGTAGGAATGTGCTGGTGGCTGGTGGAAAGAGCCAATCCTGACCCCATGAGAGGGAGATGCCTCAGGGACAGGCCACGCCAGTGCCCCAGTGCAGCCCTGACACTTGGGGACCCAGGAGTTCCTACCTGTAGGAGACCTGCTTTCTGATGGCCAAGTGCAGGAACTGGTCCTCCACCTCCGCCACGGCCACTGCCCCTCTCATCTCTTCCCAAGCTGGATCCATGCTGCGGAGGCCCAAGCGTTGTGCTCGCCCAGTGCTCTCTGTATCTGCCGCTCCCCAGAGGCTTGCAGTGGCTCCCCTGGCCACCTCACCATCATTCCTGGCAGGGGAGAAGTCTCTCCAGCTCCTGGGACCTTCAGCCATGCTGGAGTGAGGTTTCTTGGTAGGCAAGGAGTCTCACTCTGCCCCCAGAACTTCTTGGGAACCCCAGGTCTTGTCCCACAGAGTTCCGCAGTGCTGCTCTGCTTCGCCTCCACGGGGCTGTGAGACAATCCCAGCAAGGCTTAACTCCCTGGGGGAGCGCAAGCAGGAGAAAAAGTGTCCAACTTTTTGCAGTGGTATTTATTGGCCTCTTGATAGCAGCTTGAGTAGCTCAGATGCAGCAGCACAGCCTCCTGCTGCCTCTACTGCCCTGACACTTTGAAGCGGAGGAATATCTGACACACGCCCGGAGATGTTGGTGCTGCTCCTCAGAGGTGCTGGCACTGTGAGAGCAGTGGGGAGAGAGTGGAGAACACAGCGTTCGCTGGAGAAGCACAGTCCAGGGATAATGATGATTGCAAGCGAGCGAAAAAGAGCTTGGATTGCCTTCTGCGAGGTCCCTCTGGAGCCAGGCACGTCTGTCACTGTCCCCGGCAGCAGCAGCTGAGCAGAGCAGCACGGAAAGGTAAGCAGTGAGGAAAGTGTCTGTGCACAAAGCCTGGAGCAGCTCTCAAACGACAAAGCAGAAAGTGAGCATGAGCGTGTGCTGTGTTCGTGGGGAGGGGGCTGCGGGGAGCTGCATCCAGCAGGCAGCCTGGTGTCACCTTAGAGACACTTGAAACTGGCACTTAACTCTTTGGAGTCTGGGAAGGCAGAGGAGGGCGACAACTCAGCTGCCTGCAGTCCAGCTGACACCTGCCTGCCTGCAAGGGCTGCTCAGGGAGCTGGGTCTTGGGTGCTTCTCTAAACCAGACCTGCTGCCAGGTGAAGTCAGGTAGCCTGGAAAACAGCCTGACAGCAGCAGTCCCAGCAGAGCAAAGTACCTGCTGTTGTGTCCAATCATCCAACATGGACAACATCTGTCCAGGGACACGGTCTCCAGTTGTGGGCAGTGGTACCCATCTGAGCAGAGGTATTGCTGTAGCATGGTCTGTCCTTCCAGTTGGCTCACTCAGCTCCTTGTCACTTAGGAGGCTACATTATTCTTGGTTTTTCCTTATTCAAGTCAATTTTTCTCCAATCTTGGCATCCAGAGGTAGAAATTACCTTCTGTTCTCTGCCCACATCCATCAGAAAAGTTGCATCATTTATTTGTCCCGGGCTGCAACTGGACTTTGTGAGCCCAGTCTCAGCTCATCCTGGTGCCATGGATGTCAGCTGGGGTAAAAGATCCCTACAAAGCTCCCATATGTGCCTCATTTGTTCTGTCCCAGATTCACACGCTGTGCCTTTACCTGCTAGGCCCTGGAAAATTCAAATTTCGTGTCTGTAAGAGCAAGTATCATGGCAAGGTCCTACAATCATGTATTGCACAAAGAGCACATTGCAGTCACCTGTAATCCCAGTATTTTCCCATGAAAGTCTGGCACGATGAGAGCAGGAACCTATCCTCAACCTGCTCTGACTGTTGTACAACCTTCAGGGAGTCATCAGGAGCATCTCATCCCCCATGCCAGCACTCTCCATCACCTCCATATGGCCCTGTGGTACCTCTGCTGCAGGGTGCTGTGGCACATTCCCACGCCACTTTTGACCCCAACCTGGGAAGCAGCAGGGGCTGAGGAAGTGCTGTGGCTTTCCCTGGTAACCAGAGCCCACTGGCACCTCCAGTTCAAGTTACTGAACCTTTGTCCGGCCCTAAAAGTCACAATGACATATCTCTGGCTGCACCTCCTGGGGGATGTGTTTCTCTCAGGGGCATAGCAGCGCCCAGGCCCACTCCTCCATGGAATCGTGACTGGCAGGGAGCCCCACACCCTCCTTGCTGTATGACTCAGCCCCTCCAGCCCCCACAGGGGTTTTGTTCTCCTTGAAAGCTGGAGTGCTGCTGGGTGAGCCCTCCCCCAGCAGCACTGTGCACAAGCACAGCTGGGCCTGGGGAAGCAGCTTTACCCTCACTTGCGGGGACAGAGACCAGCTTGGGAGCTTGCCAGTACTCTCTGCATGGGTGCATGGCCCTGCTCCATGTCCTCCTGCTGCCCACACAGGCTGGGAACAGGCTGTGGAAAGGAAGAAGCAGGGGGTGCCCAGTGGCACCTGTTCTTCTCAGCAGCCACAGTGAGATGCTGCTTCTTCCCTGGGCTTTTCCTGGCCTAGGGAGCCTCTGTTGCCATGGACTGTGGGAGGCACCTTCATTTGTGCCAGCTGGGACGTCAGGGCAGGACAAAGATGGGCTGTCCAGAGGAGCTACAGGGGATGCAGAATGCTGGTCCCCTCTTTCTCCCAGGGAATTTTGGGAAACATCTGTCTTGTCCTTTATGGTTAAAGAAGTTTGTGGCCACCAGGCTGAGGAAGTAGATGGCCAGTCAGGGATGGATACAAATAGGAAGTTCAGTGAGAACAGGGTAGGAAGGAAGGGAGAGTATTCCTTCCGGGTGGAAAGGAAAGGAGAGCATTTCTCACTGGTGGATGTGTAAATGCCATAGGAAAGGACCTTCAGGGTGGGAAGCAGAGGCCCTTATTGCAGGCAGGGCAATAGCTGCGCCAGACATGGCAGAGCCCTGAACTAACAATGCCTTTGGTGAAGTCAGAGTAAAGGGCTGGACAGTGGGTACCTCCTGCATTCCCAAGGGGCCTGATCTTGCTCCACAGAAACTCTCTGTGTGGGGAGGAGCTGCCCACAGAGCGTTTCCACCTTTCTACTCACATGCCAGATTGTATAGCTGTCACACAGGCAGGCCGGGCCAGATTTGTTTGTCAGGAGGAGACATCACAGGATATGCCTGCATGAGGGGATGTAATGGATTGCACACGCTTCTGCTTCTCTCTCTGCCCACCTGACTCTGCGTCAGGTGTTTCTGTCATGAATGGGGTCACTCTTCACTTGGAGCTCCCTGAGGACTTGGGAAGAGCAGGCAGATGCTGCCTGAAGATGGTGGGGCTGGACAGTAGGATTGAATCAATGTCCTCCTGGCACCCTTCAGCTGAGCCAGGTCACCTGCTTACCTGGTGCTCATCTGCATACCTGAGGGACATCATGCAGGAGTGTGCCCTGCGCCCTGGGTAGGGATTTCCTTCTGTGTGGGCATGTGGGACAGTGCAAAGGCATATTGGTATTTACCATATAACCCCTATCCTTGTTTTTGCAGGCATAGCCAGGACATGAGCTTTCTAGGAAGCAGCATTTCTAGTAAAAGTAAAGCTCCATTAAGGTACAGTCGCTTTTCCTGGGCACAGGAAGAACCTCCACCCTGCTCACCTCTAAGCCCCATCTCAGCCACCAGATTAGAAAATCAACACAGTTTTATTGAGGCAGGCCAGGTCAGTGTCCATCCAGGTGCTATCACTGTAAACAAGCCCCCCAGCACCTGGGGGCAAGCCACAAAACCTAAGTATTTTCTCTTTTTTTGCTGTTTTTAATTGTCCTGATAACAGAACAATTGGAAATAATTTCTCTCTGAAAAACAAAGTCCATGTTCTGTTAGCAGTTTTTTTTTTTGTTCAGGGCTTGTATGAATTGACAATGCAGAGGCTTCTGAGAAATGTGACCCTGAATGGGCAGAATCCCAGTTTGTTACGGCAGAGCTCGGCTGGGGCCGACCAAGAGCAATTTTGTGAGGCTGAAGGTGACTTGTAAAGAAGGTGACTCTTGCTTTGCTAATCCCCTCAATCTGCTCCAATTAGTTGCTGTAGCCAAACTGGTAGGTGTGATTGGTTGGTGCATTTTGGGAGGCATAGCGAGGATCAAAAGATCCTAATGTGCCTACTTTGAGCAGCTCAGAGATATCCGGTAGACTGCAGGATTAGGAGGATTTGTCAAGATGAAGGGAAATTTTCTCCTGATGGAAGGGTTCTGATTGGTCTGGCCGCATTAAAAGTGCCAAAGCCTGAGAACTCTTTATTTTAAAAGCTTCCCTCTTGCACCTGATTTGGAGTGTGCATGAAAGGCGACGACCAGAATCTCCCTGGAAGGCAATTCCCAAGAGGTGAGTGAAGTTCCACAGGGCTGAGCAAAGCAGAGCTGAGCTCTTCCATTGGATGAAATCGGATGAGTGCAGGGAGCAGCCCCACCCCATGGTGGGGGAAGGTGCATCGGACTCATGCAGGGTTAGGAGGCTGCTTTTGGACCAGGTGCCGCAGGGAAAAGATCAGATTCTCAACTCACAACTAATTCTGGCTCAGGAAGAAACTGCAGGGCAAGGTCAGGCATTTCCTTGCGTTGGTGGGTGGGCAGGGCAAGGGAGCTCTGCATGGGTCTGCAAAACCATGTCACACTAACCTGCCATGGATCGCACAAACTCCCTCTTGGCAGTACAGACCTGGCTCGGAAGAGAGAGCTTCTATCTCTCCCAGCTGTTCAATGGCCAGCTTAGTCAAAACAGCAAGGGCACAGCTTTACTCCCCGCCACCAATAAATTATAATCTGCAGAAAGGGACCTTTGTAAGCCCCAAACCTCACATTCTGCTGTGGCACAGTCCTGCTCTACCAGGCCAGCCAGAGGTGGGAGATAAAGACACCTTACAGCATCTCTGAAAGGAGCTCCTGGTTAGGCTGCCTTCCAGACATGGAGGGCTGACTGCAAGGAGTTGCTTCAATGGCCAAATTCTAATGAACCTGCTTGAAGCTTGCTAGAAAATGAAAATTTGTTTTCTAGACTCCCCGTTGCTTTGTGTTTCACACAAAATCACGACAAAACCTATCAGTTTTTGCAGATGTAAATGGACTGTCAGAGGTACAGGCAGTCAAGACCCAGGTCATTGCCCATTTTAGTGCAATTGCTGCTTTTACAGTTAATGAAAAGATTTAGGTATTTTTTCAGACAGGATAGGACCATCATGCTATGAGCTATGTCTTTGTTGTACAGATCCCTGCAGAGCCTCTTCACTGAAGTAGCTCTTTGCTCCTCGTATACTTTCTTCTATTATCTTCCTCCTTCCAAGAGGATGATACTGGTATTTCAAGGGGGGAGAAAAAACAGAAGCAGAAAAGTTCTGACTTGTTCAGAACTGCAGAAGAAATGACAATGACATTGCTGCTGGAAATAAAACATGCAACTTTGTTTCTAGCCCCTGACACAGAGCATGAAGTCTCAGTACTGAACCAGCTTTGCATGTGGCCAGGGAATGGGAGAGGGAGCAGGAGTTGAAGAGCTGTGCATGTGGGCTGGCACGAGCACCATGCCTCAATAAAAGCACCTGTCAACCCGGGGCTGATGCTGCATCTTTTTATTTTATTTTTTATTTTGCTTCATAAAGCAAATGCAGAGCAAGTGATAGAAGGAGGAGAAAGGGTGGCTTGAAAACAAAACAAAACAAAACAAAAAAACCAACCGAAAAACACACAAAAAAAAAAAACCCTAAGAGGGAAGAAGCAGCTGCTGGAGTATAAGTGGAAAGTGAGCTGCCACAAGAAAGAAGTTCATAGATGCCAAGCCCGCACTAATTCTTAATAAAATACAATACTGAAAATAGGATCTGAGAGTCTCCAAAATACAATATCTTAAGGGATCAGCAATAATACAAAATAAGTTTCATTATGTACAAACGAGTTCTGCTCTTGATCTCTGTACAACGGTGGGAGTGGGAGGCATGGGGACATGCTCAGTGAGGTGTTGGGGTGGAGGAGGGTGTGCTTGGACCCGGCAGTGGTTCTTTGTGCTGGGGTGGAGGTGGAGGATGGGGATTGCAGTGGTATCTGGTGACCAGCGGGTCTCGTGGGGAGAGCAGAGCAATGCTGAAAGCTTTCCTCTTCAGCACCCCACTGGCCACGCATGCACGATTGCAGCCAGCTGTGTCCAAATTTTCCTTAATGACTTGGAGGGGCAAAATCAATTTTCAATAGGAAGAAAAGAAGGATGTGAGGGCCCTTCCCTCACCTCTCTCAGTCCTTGAGCAAGAGCCATCCCATCCTTCCTCAACAGGGAGCCTTCTCCACTCCCAGCCTGGGGGAAGAGGAGAGGCTGGGGCAGTGCAGAGTGAGTCCAGGATGAGAAACAAGCAGAAGAGGAGCCTGCTGTGAGACCTGGCAGAGTACACAGGGACTGTCGTGTTACACATGGGGCAACCTGCCACATCCCAGATCTCCAACACTCGTGTCCCACATTGTCCTTCCATCAAATGGCAGCTGAGGGGATGGAGTGAGGAGACACTTCCACCTTTTTGCAGGACTTTTGCTGGAGGAAGAAGGATCAGAAATGGGTGTCTGGGTGCTGAAGAGGATGGCATAGGCTTGAGATGATGTCACTTCAACACCAAACTTGGCAAGTCTGGCCCGAGAAGTGGTATGGCAAGAGTTTGCCATCTTTGCTGTCAGCATTTAGAAAGAAGAGGTCTAAAACTGTCTCTGGTGACCCTGGCCAATTCCAACATACCACCTCTTTCTTGACAGATGTACCTGTCTCCAGAAATGGCAGTATGTCCTCAGTGGCTTTCACAACACTATTGTGCACACAGAGGATGTGAGGGGAATGATGGCTAATCTGACAACCCTCCAATGGGTTGTAGAGCTCTCCCTGGTGGTTCCTAGGAAGACTCCATTAGGCATGAAGCAGAATCAGGGATGGAGAGCTGGGATGGGGGTCAGGTTATGGGAATGTATTTTTCTCACTCACTCTCAAAGGGGAAGGCCTGCAGAATGGAAAGTGAGAAGACCACTGACCTGGTTAGCACTGCACTGTAGGGCCCAAGCTGGGAACAAAGGAAAATACCACCCCTGCCAAAACAGGGGTGCTAAGGGTGGGGAGAAGTGGGTTATGAGGGAAAGTTACTCTCTTTTTCAGAGCTCTGGTTACCAGAAGCTGCTGGCTAATTTTTATGGTGATTTATCTGTCTGGGTCTCTCTCCCCCACTCCGTTTGTGTGCAGATCTTTGCAGAGAGTTGGTGTTGAAGTTACATAGGCATGTCCATCAAGAGAAAACTAGAACAAGGAAGAACTAGGTTTTCTCTCAATGGAAGCAGAAATATACTAACATATGGAGGGCAAGGAATGAGCTCAAACTCTCCAGAGCCATCTCTCCAGCACCAATATCACCCACTCCTAAAACCCTCAGGCAGGACAGTAAATCCAGCACTTTCTCTCTCCTTCAGGTGCATCTGATGTAGCCAAGGGGTACACGTGGGGACAGCCCCCTTGGTCTGGAAGCTTTGGGGAGTGAGCTGAATAGTTTGTGGGTTTCCCCTGATCTCCCTCCTCTCCAAGGTGAGCCCACATCCATAGGGTAGTGCTCATTTAAGCAGGAGGTAAGGCCAGAGAAGAGGGAGTCTCAGGGCTTCTCCAGACACCTACTGCTGGTTCTGGCAGTCCTGTGACTCCCCTCAGAGAGATCAGCACTAATGGAGATGATGAGGAAGGGGAGGAGCTGAACCCAAGGCCAGTTTAGGAGTGTCTAAATGCAGCGTCCTCTCCTGCCAAGTCCCCTCAGTTGCTTGGTAAGGAGGGAATCCTGCAATCAGACAGATGAGGCCTTGAGGTCCAGAAGCTGCTACAAGAATTCAGTTGTCTCACTGGAGCTTGTCTCCCTGAGGAAAAGAAAAGACAAGGCATCAGTCAAGGTTCATTGTAGCCTCCTATGTGAATTCACCTCTGTGTGCCCAGCTAGTTTTCTCTGTGCTTTGGGCTCAGAAGGTGGCCCCACCTGCTTACCTCTCACGGAATTGCTCTTTGAGGTCGCTGAGAGTTGGGTCAGTTCGGTTCTGGTCAGGACCCCCCTGGGTTTTGCTCAAATATTTAGCTGTCTCATGTGTCCTGGCCAGATGAGGCCTTCCCTCCTCAGACTGCCTTTTTTTGGCCTCCCACCCCTCAGGATGGTCCATGGTTAGAAAGGAGCTATAGCTCTCTTCTAAGGAGCCAGCACCCTCATCATAGAAAAGGAGGCTCCGGGACTGAACTGGAAAAGAGGAGAGCATTGGTTAACAATGAGGACAAGGTCTCTTGCAATGGGTGTGGTTTGTAATGGTGATTTCAGCACATGCTCACCCAGCCTTATCCACGTGTAACTGTGCAGGATACCCTCCTCCCCCTAGCTTCATGAAGCAAATGCCCCCCTGGACACAGCCTCTTCATAAGATAACCAGTCTGCCCTGGGACTTTTCCCTCATGCTCCTTCCTTTGACACTTGGCACGTTTTGGGACAATGGTTAGCACAGGATGACAACAGGACCAGCAAGGAGCTTTTATGGAGTTTGTACCACCAACAGATAAAGAGTCGTCCCTTGCTGCAGCCCCAGCATGTAGGGTAGGCACAGAGGTGAGGATGCTATGCCTGACCAAGGAGTGTCGAGAAAAGAGCTGGAAATGGTTTGACAAGTTGAAATGGAGGAACCACATTAGACTCACTCTTACTAGTTGTGTAAATGTCTGGTGCTGGTGTTGCTTTCACTGTCTGTGATGCTGAAGAGAATTCAGGGAGACAGGGCATCAGGGATCCCAGGATCAGAACGAAGCAGAGTGCCAGCACCTAGAAAGGAGATCAGCACAGAGTCAGTGCCACTAGCCATGAAGAAACACTCCCCCCACAGCACAACAACATGAGGCTGTGTAAGAAGATCTGGTTAGATTGACAGCTGGATACCTGTGGTCCCCCAGGCAGGGAAGGGGCTTGCTGTGCTAATCTCTGTTGCAAATTCAAGAAGGGAAGTCAGAAACTTCCTCTTGTTGCTTTATTTGGAGTATTTCTGGTTCAATTGTGAGAACTTGCCTGTCATGTTGAGGAGAGATAGTGGAAGGCATAGCTGAGAAACAAGCTGAAAAAAAGAGAGACTCAACAGAAGGGACAAACTCTGCCTTGACCAAAGGGAACCTAACCATTGGCTGTAAAGAAAACAAGTCCACTGGGAGAAATCTCTGAGGTACTACACACAGAGCAAAGTGAAGCTACTATTCATGCATGGACAGAAATGACAGCAGAACTGCAGTTGCTTAATACCTGATAGTAGAGATGCAGATTTCTAGGAAAGGGTTAAATTTATGCTTGATGTGTAGATATGCATGTGTCAGTGCCTTCTGCTATCAGGCAGACAAGTCAGAGCTACTAGGCAGTGATAACAGGAGAAAGGTACATGAAATCTCCCCTGAAATCCCCCTCAGGTAGGTCTGGAGCTATCTGGAAATTCTGCCATGACAATAAAGCTTCAGAGTGAAATGCCAGTGCTGATCATAAGGGACTCTGTAGAGCTTAGGGAACTGCCAGTACAGAGCAAGAAGGCACACATGGGCAATGGTACAGAGCCAAATTATTGAACACTCACACACCATGCATGGTCTGTAACTACCTGCTGCCAGCTCAGTGCTCAAACTGAGCAGCCAAAGAGAAGATGCATCTATTGGTGATTTCTAATACCTATGTATAAACTGTAAAATTTGTCCTGGGTGGATGCCTGCGGGAACAGCCAGCAATTGCTTGACTGTTTTTCAGAAGTCACCTATTTCAGAATACCTGTGCCTAAGGAATGCACAGAAGCTGGTACATCAAGTTAATTTTGACCACCAGTGGATTCCAGGAGATGTGGAAGATGAAATCGTAACATGGGGATACTATGTTATGTAAAGAGGGATTTTAATTGTCCATGGCTGGTTTTAAAGTAAGGACATTAAATGAAGGCAGCACAGATGCTGTCTAAGCACGTCATATCAGGCACATGAAGAATTTAGAATCCTTACTCAAAAAAAAAAAAAAAAAAGAGGGAAAAATAAATTCTGAATGGATGTTGCTTGGAATTATCACAGCCAAACACACAACTTGGAGAAAAGGGAGCCAGCCCTGTAAAGTCTGTTCTTTCCTTCCAAAATAAAACAGTCTTTTTGGGCTGAGAAAGAGCAGTATACTTAACATCTTGCTTTAACATGGCTTTCAGCTGGGGTTTTGAAAAACAGCGCTGTTTTTACTCTGTTTTGTTTCAGGTTAACTCTGATGCTCTGATTCACTTCTTCAAACTCTACTTCATAACAGTAACTCTTGGCTTGATTCTGAGTAACATTTATGTCAGCTTTTGACCATCTCATTATTTGACATCTTAAAATTGAGGAAAATTAAGCTAGAGAAAACTACTGCAAAACCATTTGGAAAGGTGGAGGCAAAATTAATAATAATAAAAAGACATACTGAGAGTGTATTTATCAAAGGGTTCACTGTCAAACTGTGAGGAAGTAGCAGATGGAGTAGCAGAGAGATCTGTTACGGATCTGGCAAGATTCATCCTTTTTGAGCTTGACTTAAATGATGGACTGTATCAAACTGCAGATGGGAGAGACTACAAGCAGACTGGGTTTTGGTCAGTATTCTAATTTGGAATGATCTTGACCATGGGAAGAAATGGTCCAAGGGAACAGTGGGAAGATCTATACAGACAAATGTGGAGACCTGCTGAGAGCTCTGAGGTGGCAGGAGTGATTAACAGGGGAAATACATCAGTGGCTACGTGTTTCAGCTGCTCTACAGAAGAGGCTCTGGGAATTAAACTGATGCATGAGATGGGTCCAGGTCAGTGTCACTTTGTGAAGGGCAAATCTCAGCCCAAGCATTTTGAACAGGCTTTCTGGCTGGATTTGTACTGGCCTTCAGGTGGAACACCTATGCCCAGCTTTGGGCTCTGTACTTCCAAGAAATGCAGGGTCGTTGGAGAAAGTCTGGAAGATAGCTCTGGAATCAAGCAGTGATTCAGTTACTCAGCCTTTGAGGGAAGACTGAAATCTGATGATTTAGCAGACCAGACTAAAGGCAATTGCTCAAAAACAAGAGTTTTCAAATATGTAAAATGCAGCTGCACAAAGGGAGAATAAACAGATCTTGCTTACAGAGGGAAGAAGAAGTTCTAATAGGCTGAAGCTGCTGCAAGGAAGATTGAGATGAGATAGCAAGAAAGCTTTATCTGAGAAAGATAACACAGCACTGGACTGGTTTGCCTGAGGAGGCTGAGGACTGCTCACCAGGCCTTCAAGAAGTGGCAGTACAAATATCCAGCAGCAATGACACACAGCTACAGAAGAAGGGTAGCCTGCTCTACCCTGTGCTGCAAGACACGGTGATTCTACATATCTGTCATGATAAGGAATGCTGTATTTAAAAATGGAAAATGAGAACTCAGAGGGTTATGAAAGGAACTGGTCAAAGATAGGAAAGCAAATTACAAATTCTTGAAATGCTTCAAAGCTAGGAAGTCTGAGAGAGTGGATGTGTGGGCTGAGATGCCTGCAACAAAGAGAGCAGCAAGAAGACATAAGGCATTGTTGGGAAGCTAAATTATATCAGCCTGTAGCACAGGGGATGTCTGGAAGGCACCTCTTCTAGACTTGTTTATTCCAGGTAGTATCACTGGAGAACTGGAGCCAGGGGTGCTCTGATGAGCTGCTGCATTAAGGAACAGTGAGTCACTAGGCTCAGCTGGGTCACACCCAGAAATGTGGAAAGAACTTGAGAATGAAGACAGAGAGCAGGGAAAAAAAAGTCATTAAAATCTAGTCTGACATGGGGGCAGCAAAGAGTAGCAAAAGGTTGAGCAGATTTTGAAAGGAGGAAGTATTTGAAATTACAGAGCTAGGGCTCTGGAACCAAGGAAACTCACTGAACCAGGACCAAAAAACAATCCCTCAGGACACTGAGGGTGCTGAGAAAGTGGGGCAAGTACCTCACCATCTGTTTGCATTTTGTGACTGCTAACAGTACAGAAGTGATAGCCAGATATAACTAACTCTGACAAATTTGTCATGAGCAGCTACTATGACAATCCTGCAAAGAAATCAAAGGGGTGAAGATTAGATTTTTACTATGGATCAGAAACTTTTCTCCAGAAAAAAAAAAAAAAAAAGAGATGAATATGCAATTGACTCTATTTATGGCAACACACTGGCATGCCCTAAAACTCCTCAATGAAGCCAATATTTATTAAGCATGATCCTCCACTATGAGGCAAACAGGGATTACCAAAACAACAGACAACCCTGAATTATTATGGTTAGTCAAAAGGACAAAGAGAATTCCAGCTGATTTAACAAAGCCTGTGTGCAGGCATAGCAAGAACAGATGCCATTTCTTGCTGATAAACACAAGGTAATGCCCACTGGGATGAATACTTGGAGTGTTCATCTGCCCTGCTGAGTTACGCATTAAGCATTACCAGCTCAGCAAAAGAAAACTGCCCATTATGATGAAAGCTCAATGAAGATTTTTGCTGAACGGCTAATAGCGAATGAAAAGCAAACAAAGTGCTTTGTTTGCCCAAAGAAGAAGGGAATGAAAATGCAGGAATTATTCTAATATTGTTGCATAAACAACTGATGTATGTATGACATAGGGCCTAGCTCTGGTGACTATAACACAAAAGGAAGGAGCAGGTGTAACTGACAGCAGAGCTGGGCAGCAGGGAAGAGGGCAGAGACAGGCAATCAGCAAAGCTGTCTGGAGAAGCATGGCCAGTAAGGAAGATGGAAATGAGGCTTATACCATTAGACACGTCCCAGTCTGCGTGGAAGCCATTTTATAAGGTCTGGAGACTTTCCCAGCTACCAGAGCCTGAAGCTTCTGTAACTGCTGGAGCAGAGTCCTGTGATAGGAAACAATGCATATCAAAACTTAATAAGGAGGTAGAAGCCAATAAATGAGCCAAGAATACCACTACCCGCTTCATATTGTACTGTGATTTTCCCTTCTTGTGAAAACAAGCATCTCCCCTTTCCTGTATATTGCTTGAGCTCTCTGACCAAACAGGCTTGGGAAACAAGAAACAAAAAAGGGTCTGATCCGTGGGTGCACCACCACCTTCACTGCACCTACCCACTATTATGAATGACCCATTCATTTAGGACTCCTGGGTGCCTGAAAGCCGAGCCAGTCAATTCCCAGAGCAGTGGAGAGCCAGCATACCATGAAAACCAAGCTCTGGCATGGAGGCTGAACTTTGTAGACAGGTCAAACCTTTAGCACAGGCTTGCCTGTTCCCACTTCACTCAGAGACTCATACTCTGAAGCTCGACCTGTGCCCCCAACTGTGGTGGAGAGAGAAATAAGAAACAGTTGTGATTCCCTTGAGCTTCTTCAGTCTTGGCAAATTCTGCAGAGGGATGTAGGCAAAGCCAAATCTTGAGTTCAGCAATGAATTCATTCTCTGACTGCCCTGGCTGAAACACATGCTAAGGTCTCTCTGCCCCATTTAACTGTTCATGGGCATCTGCACACATAACACAAAACAGTGGTAGGTGTTAACAGGAGCTACTGAACCCTTCACTGAGCTGGGGAAGGAAACCTGGGATAAGGGAGACTACAGTTCCCAAGAGCTGCATATTATTGAAATGGAGACTATCGCTGACTTTCCCTCTGGGAGCACTGACTGTTCTCCACAAGTATATTTGAGCTTTCATAAAATGCCAGGTCCTGGAACCAGGCGATTGCAGGTGAATCCTGGCTTTATCCTTTTCCAAATCCTGTTCTGCTCCCCGTACATATGGAGAGAAGCACAGTGTGTCCCACTGGCAGTGCACAAAACCCAAACCCAATTAAAAAGAATACAATGTGTATTTTAGGGAAAAAAATAAAAATCTCTTGGCTTTTAGGCCAGTCTCCTGATTTTTCAGGGTGGGGCTCACTTTTTCAGCAGCAGGGTGACCCACATTCCCCGAGAGGCTGGGGGGCAAGATGTGCTCCATGCATGAGAGCAGCAGGGCAGCTGTATCTCTGGCAGACAGGAGACTCTGGCTCTCACACACCTCAGCCAGACCAAGCCTGGCAACCCCCAGTCCCAGCACCAGTGTCAGGCCTGGAAGCCAAGGCCACTGCACTCATGTCATGGGTGGGAGGCAGGTGTGTGCAGTGGGGCCTCTAGGAGTACTCCATGAGCTGTCATGGCAGCAGAGGAGTGGGTGAGGAACTAGCTCTCTGGCTGTGGTTATCCCCTTCAATTCAAGTTGATATAAATGCAGCTACAGAGACAAGCATCCCCTGGAGTTTACACTGCCCTTGCTCACACCTGTTGTGTCCATAGGAGGGGGCAGAGCTGGACTCTCTTCTAGCTGCAGCTGTCCATCCCCACTGCAGGGTGGAAGTCTTCATTATTTGCTTCCAAGGAAGGAAATTTCCTCTGGTGATTGGTTGGCCAGCTCTGCATATTAGAAGTGCTCACCAGAGTTTTGAGTGAGGAAACTCAGAGCCATGGGTGAGAGAATTTTGGGGCTGTGGGAGCAAGCTTGCTCCTTTCAGGTGAGCAGTAGCAGCAGCAGAGACAGGGATTCTTTGGGCTTGCTTTGCCCAAAAGAAGCTGAGAAAGGGCTGGAACACCACATGCACAAGGAATTGCTCTGGATTTGTGGGAGTTGGGATCTCTACTTTTATTAGAAGAATGGGCCTTCCCTGCATTCATCAAGTCTGTTCAGCTTTCTCAAGAGAAACCTGAAACAGCCACAATATGCCCAGGGCTTTGTATTTCTCTGAAGAGTCCAAAAGCAGAAACAGTGGGTCTGAGAGGCTGGTTGAGGGGCCTCTCTTAATGCCTCTGCCCTGGAGAGAGGCAGAGCCCTGGAGGGGAATGGAGAAGGCAGCATGAGCCCAAAGGATTGCACAGAGAAGGACAAAAAGATATGGGAAACATGCCTTCCCTCCCTCCCCTCTCTGCGGAGTGTCCTGGCGTCCCAACACAAACATTCCAGGCTTGCTAACCAAACCCAGCTGCCTCATTGCTGTCACGGGCTGAAAACCAGCACCTCGCCAAGCAGCACCCGTCCAGGAGCTGGGGGAGCCTGCTTTTCTCTTCTTGTCCCCCTGCTCCAGCACTCCTGACTTCCCTTCCTACCCACCCTGCCCCACCCACAGAGGGTCAAGTCTAGCTTCTCTTACCTGTTTGCATTTTCTAAGGTCTCCACTTTTTTCCAGAGTTCATTGTTTTCTGTTGTGTATGTCTCTACCCTATGGGAATAAAACCCACAGCCAGTTAGTCACAAAGGCCAGAAAAATTAAGGCAACGCAATCCTTGCTTTTCATGAGGTATGGAGGCTCAGTGGCTTCATCCATCACCTGCAGATATGGTCTTGAAATCAACAGTTACTTGGCCCAGCTGATTGCAGCCAGCCCCAATGGGGCAGGGATGAGGCTGCAGGTGGACAGTTACATGTGACAGTTCCCAGTTCAGGGTCTTCTGACGGTTGGGAGAGACAGGAGCACCTGGTTACAGGCAGGCCAAGTCAGGGCAGACCCAAAGTTATGCAGACATTTCCATCACTTCCAAACCCCCCTAAGAAGCATAAAAAGGAAGAGGGGGACAAAGTCAAACCCCTCCCTGAAAACCTGCCCTGGGCTCTACGCCCTGGCTGTGAAATGTAGGCTGTTCTGTGCAAACGCTGGGCGAGCTCCGACTGCAGGCACTTGAGGGCAGCAGAGAACCTGCAGGCTCCTTCCCACCGCTTCCGACGGGAAAGTGGTTGGGCTGCAGCTGGGACGTGGGGAGTGCCTCTAGGTCGAGAGAAAGGTAAGCCAGACACACAGCCTGATCCTGCTGGAGGTTTGTAGCGCAGCCTTTGAACCAGGCGTTCCGTGCAAAAACTGGACTTCCAGAAAAAGCGTCAAACTGAATGGGGAAGGGCCCAAGCAGAGGTTTTGACAAAGCAGTTTTTAGTAAGCCAAGCTGACCAAAGACATGTTCTATTAAAAAAATTCACTGAATGCTGCTTTTGGTTCACATTTAAACCTGGCATTGTTTGAAAGCCATCTGTCAAAGCAATGCTCTAGCGTAGCAAACTGCTGAGTACATACAGGCACCACAGCCACATCTGGGGAGGAGGCCCCAGCTCCAAACGCCCTGGACCTGCCCCTTGAGCGAGGTCAGCCAACTCCCCAGCCCTGGCTTGAAGATCCCATATGGGACACTAGCTGGAGGTGATGTGCTCTGATACCTGGGCATACCCATGCACATTGAGGTGCCTAGAATCATCTACTTTAATTGAGCATTTCTGTGCAACTAGAGAAGATAAATAGCATCAGGGAGAAGAGTTAATTAAAGTTGGATTTGGGGGTTGTTTTTTTCCATTTGCTGATCTCAGATGGTGTTAGTAACTGGGAAGAAGATGGTAATTATACAGAAACATGAATTTGTGCTTGCATTCCAGCATTCTTCTTTGCCTGGGACTGCACATTAGGGGTTGGTAGTACAGGAGTTATTTTCTACCCAGTCAGAGTCATGTGACATCACCTTAGGCTTATGCCTGTCATGCACAGGAGAAAAACAAAGCTAATGCAGAGAGTGGAAGTGGGGGAGAGTGGGGACTAACTGTAGTGCAAGGTTTTTCTTGCTGTAAAGTGTTTGTGTGTTCACCTTCATGGGAAGAGAGGGGGAAAAACCCATGATCAGTGCCCTCAGACAGCTTGCCACTTAGGGGACAGACAAAATAGAAGCAACTTCTAGTGGGGAAACCCAGAATCCCACCTTGTTGGCAGCCAAAATGACCTGTGTTTTGCAGGGGACCAGCCAAGTGAAGCAGTTGGAAACACAAAATTTCTTGACCAATCTTTATCCCGCAAGAGGATTTCTAGGAGGGAGGAGAGTAGGGGCAGGATTCCAAACCAAACTCCTGGGCAGCCATCCTTGCAAGGAATTGTATTTTTTGAGCAATTCAGAGACAAAACACTAGAAAAGTGTGCATGGACAGGATTCCTTTTTTCAAAGTAAGACTGACAAGAAGAAACTTACTTTTTCTCTAGACATTCCACATACTCTTTCTTCTTCCTGCGGCTCTCCTGAGCAGAGATCTGTGAGGGGGGCAGAGGGGAGTCAGTATCATAAACCTCTGGACATTTCTTTGTGGCTCATGCATCTTGTCTTTTTCCTGTGCACACAGCATCCTCAAGGCAAATGGGGAGTTGCCTTCCAGTCTGCCATTCCTGCTGATCTCTAGAGCAAAACTAGGGGGGGTGGATGCGGTGGCTATGCAGCCTTCCTTGGCTTGTAGACTGCAACCATTTGTTGCATTATACCCCTCGCTGCTGAGAGCATCTTTAGGGTTTTGTTCCACTCCTCTGAGTCACCGGGTATGTGCTGTGGCCATTCGGGCTGATTCTGCCCCAGGCCACTTCTGAGTCACTGGGTGATTAGTTCAGTCTCTCCTGTGCTTCTCCCACAGGATGCTTTCTAATCCCAGTCTAAAGTCTCACGGCCTCTGCCTGGCTAGTGAACACTCTTGCATCACCCATCCTGCATCATGCAATGGTTTTGGTTTCCCTGTCCTTGCATCACAGCCTGACCAGAACAGTTTGTCTGACCTGTGGACCCTGTCCCATGCCACACACTCCCAGGAGCTGGGCTGGAAGCCACAATTCCCAGGTATGGCTGTATGCAGAGCAGAGATGCCCCTTGGCACCATTTTTGTGAGTTGGGAAGCTCATGCTAGCGTACCAAAGGCACGATCCCACCTTTTCTGAGCTGCAGTGCAGCTGAGGAGGTGAGAGTAACTATAGTACTGGTCAACTGAGGATGCTCTGGAATCATGGGAACTGCATGACTACATTTTTTGCAGTCACCTTGTTCTTGATTTTCCTTCTGACCCTCTTCAGTGCTTTCTCCTCTGCTTTGGTGAGGGGCAGCTTGGTAGGAATGGGGTAACCCTCTGCAATCAAGGTGCGCTTCTCCTCTTCAGTCAGGAGCAGTGGGCCAGAGGTTCCTTGTAACTTCTGAAACACACAGCATACATCAGGGTCAGCAAGTTCTACCCCAGTGATCCTCCTTAAAGCCTTGCAGAGCAGCCAGAGGCTGTACACATCAGGATAGAATACACTGCTGCCTTGACACCAAAGAGGTGCAGAGCAGTGCTCTTTCCTGCTCTCAACCTCATCTTGGGGTCACAGCTCAGCAACTCTTTTCGTCTTTTACTTGGGAGGGCATCTGTTCCTTCACAGTGAGGCTGGTTACATACTTGCACTGCAGGACCCTGCCAACAAACTTCTGGGCAACAGTCAAAATGGTCTGGTTATGGGAATTCTCAGTAATTCCTCTCCCTCATTAGCCTTCTCAGAAAGTCCTCTTAGTGCATAGGCCACTTCCCAAAGTATGGATGAAGCACAGCACATGCTAAAACAAGGTAGCTGCTGGTAGATACGCACAATTCATTGTGCCTCTTCTCACTCCTCTGAGCACTTCTTGTCCCCACATCCTTGTGCTAAGACATCACATTGCCTTGACAGAGCATTTCAGCTTAGAGACCTTACCAAGGGCAGGAACCTCCACATAAGCCTTGGAAATCCTACAAATCCCTCTAAGCAGCAAGAAGCCCTGTGTCCCAGCCCTGTTGCCTCCTTACATGTGGTGCTGTGAGGAGAGGTGAGGAGGAGATGGCAGTAGAAGAGCGAGCAGCAGGCCTGGCTGGGCTGGAGGGAGGCAGGGACCGAGGGCTCTGAGATCCATCACTGTCACTGCCATGGCTGCTGGGTGGAGTTGGAGGCATCTGCACCAGGTCATCTACTGAGGAATAAAGATCAAGTCAATGGCTCTCACATCAGCCTGTTGGTACAGGCATAGGGCCCTGCCCTAAAACAGGGCTGAAAGGAGAGGGTGATGAGTTTCACAAGATGGGGTGAGTCTGAGAAAAAGGCCTGACTGAGCGCTGCTCAAGACAGAGGTTAGACTGACCTCAAATGTGCTAAACTAGGAACTGCAGAGGAGCTGGCAGGGCTTTGCCAAGGAAAAGTATTTACAAGATAATAAGGTACTCCAGTGTCGACCAAAGTGAAGTAAAAAGCCCATGATGTTTTGCTCCATAGCCTGTTCACAAGTACAGGAAGCTCTGTGAGAGAAAAGCTCTTCCAAAAACACTGCAGGGCTCACACACTTGCCAGCACACTTGATCCAGCGGGGCTCCAGTCACTCAGTTGTTTTCCAAGCACTTGAAAACTGTCCCCACTTTGTACTGGAGAGCCCTAGGGGCCTTAATGGAGGTGGGAATACGCCTAAGGAATGTCTCTCTGCGGCAGTGGGAGTTCCCATAGTGCTTTCATTTGTGCATCGGCAGATTTTCAGATGCTTGGGTTTCTTTCAAATTAAACTGGATCCTGAATTTCCTGACTTTCAGATGGTTATTTTTGGATAGCTCTACAGTCTCTCTGAGGATTTTAAAGGCACTCTTGCATATTTCCAACTCTGAAGTAGCCTGTTTTGCCTGGGAGTTCCTGTCCAAACAATTTTGTGTGTGGCTTTTGATGCAGAGTTAGAACAGTGCAGTGCCCACTCCCCTATTATTCTCTGCCCCAGTGTTACCTTGTATCCACAGCTCTGCCTTTAGGTGTTGTCTTTCCACTCTGTAAAATAACAATCTATAGCTGAGTAATACAGTTGACCAGGAAATTCTATCTTCTTACCTGTAGGTACATTTAGAAACTGGTTCACTTCTTTGGGTTCAGCTTTGATCACAGGTGATGGAGTCATTTCTATAGGAATCTGTGGAAGAGAAGCAGAAAGAGCTCTTGGCCACTGCCACCTCCCTTGCCTAGAAGGCTCCCACCAGTTCTGTCCATAGCCACTGCTCCCCTGCTGCCTGTCCTGCCCCATCTCACAGCTCTGCCCCAAAGGAGCCTCTCACCACGGAGGAAACCAAGAGTTCAAACATAAGCCCCTGAAGTCTCAGTTGCTGGGCACACAGAGTGCAAACAAATTTATAGAGGAAGTGGCACTGGCAGATGGATGTGCTGCCAAGCAATGCACTGAGCTGAGTACCTCCAAAAGGGAGATGACTTTTATTCTTGGCAACTCTTCCTTTGATAGACCCAGACAGTGTAATTTAAACCAACCCCTGCATTACCATGGGAAGGCCCTCTTTGATCTGCCTTCATTATAAATGGGAGTATAAAGGTCGTACAGAAACAGAACAACCCCACTGTCCTGTTCATGTGATTTTCACCAGGACCACTGGGCAACTGTTTCCAATCAGAGGGGACTGAGAGCTGAATAAAGAGATTTACTCCCATCTGCATTATGCTGCCCCTAGCCTCCTGGCTTGCCAGCCCCCAGCCCACCATAGGGTGGAGTTTTCACACTAAACAGACACATTGCAAACTCCTCCAGACTGTAAACACAGCTGAGAGAGCACCATGGTATCGCTGCTGAGCATACACAGCAGAGATTGGAGGGCACAGCAAGTTCAAGCTGTGTAAATAATAGAGGAAGTTTGTGCACAGTTTTGGCTGGAAGAACCCATTTGTTTTGGATGGTTGTTTAAATGGGAAGATGTTCAACATGAGTGAAAAAAGGAAGTGAACCCCAGAGATGCTCTATTGTTATCTACTGAGCTGCTACAAGATAGGCAAGGTCTGTGTGAGACTGGTCAGACCTTCTCATCCAACACAGCTGCACTCAAGGCCAGCTGAACTAAGCCCTCAACTTACACCCACATACCAGTGGCATAAGTGAACATCCTTCAGACAAACAGACTTCTTAAGAACCCAGATACGACCAAAAGAGTTGGCCCCTTGTTACACAGAAATAATAAATCCTGCTGCTTCATAGGAAAAAGCAAGCAGGACCTGGAGTGGGACCAACGTTTCCAGTGAGCAGCTACAAAGAGTGAGAGGCTGTGTGACAAGTCCAAAGCCATGAAAAAGACAGTGGCAGAGAAGGGGTCTATATGCAGGAACAGTGGGATCACTGGCATCACATTAATTGACACTGTTCTCTAAAAAATAAAAATAAGCCAAGAGTGGCTACAGAAATACTGGCAAATTGGAGGGGACAGATCTCCAGTAAGTGCAAGTTTAAAGCTTTTGGCTTTTGTGCCAAGGAAACATGCTTATATTTAACCAAGATTATAAAGCCTCCTGCGCTGCCATTTCAAGAGAAGAATGACAAATAATGCAGGATCTGGGCTTTGTAACACCTTCTCCTGTCTGTTCAGTAGATAAATCACCTTGCAGGACCCTGCAGTCATATGGCTGGGTCTGCATCACCAGGGGTGCTGCTGTGTGAGCGCCCAGGTTCCCAACAGATTTCAGATGGGCTCACCTCCTCGGGCAGTGGCAGTCTCTGCAGCGGGTTGAGGTTCAGCACTGGTATGGAGCTGGCAGGTAGCTGGGATTCAGGCAGGTCTAGAGGCAGGTTCTGTTCCTGTTTCACCATGATGGAGCAGAGCTTGGGCCCCAGTGACCACACTCCATTCTCCAGCTCTGAAATATGCACAACATGAGAGTCAAACTCCAGCAAGAACAGGGCAAGGGAAAAAAAAGCCAATGCAGACAGCTTCGCTGACTGAAGAGGCTGCCTTTCCAAGTTTAGCACTGTCACCACACAAGCATGTGCAGGCCCACAACACAGAGTACAAAAGGGAATGAACCCCGGTGTGTGCTCCCCAGTGTGTGGGGAGCAGACAAGACAGAGATAGAGGAATTGTGTTTCTGCTGTGCCCTGACTTTACAGCCCAAGCTCTGCAGGGTTTCTTCCCCCAGAAATGTCTAGGTCTCATCCTCTGAAGCTTATTTATATTTAGGGCTCAGTGAGAGGAGGATGCTGGGCTGTTGCTCCTCAGGCAGCATGGCCAGCATCACAGAGCTGCCAGGTGTGTTACCAAGAATAGCACCATCTCTGTGCTGGAGAGAGCTGGTGACAGAGCAAGCATGATGACAGTGAAAGGCTGACGGTGCTGCTTTGGCCTCTTGATGATGTTGTGCCAAGTACCAGGGCTTTGCCTCATGACAGAAGAGGAGGAAGGTCCATTCCTGTGGAAGGAAGCCCACTGCAGCACCTTCTTGTGAGGCTGCTTCTACAGCTGCTCCCCTCAGTTTCACCTCTGAGACTCTCTTCTCTACCCTGGGCTGCTCAGGGGACTGCTGTCCACAGCTGTACCCTGCTGCCATTGCTGGCAGAGACAAGAAGCAGCAGTGAGAGAAAGGGAGTATCTGAAGAGAACTGAATGGAGCTGTGGGGGCATGCTCCCCTTGCCTCCTGCCTGCTCTGTCCCATGCACATCTGTGGTGTGAGCCTGGCTTGCCAATGGAAGTGGAGATCCCAGATAAACTGCAGATCAGGTAGGAAAAGGACTGTTAGACAGGAGAGCTGCCTGGGCTCTGTTCTAAAGTTTCGGTCTTTGCTCTTCAAATATTTCAGCCTGCCAAAAGGCTACTCCTAGCTGGCCTGCAGCCTGCACCCTCCTTCCTAGTCCTCATCCCTTCCCTTTCCCTTTTTATCTGACAAGCAAAAATACATTTGGCTTGATATAGGACAGATTATTGCTGAGCATGTCACCAGAGAGAGCTCCAGTTGCCTCCACAAGGCCACAGTCTGAGTCGCTCTCCAACCTCTCTGCACTGTGCTCTGCACGCAGCACTCTCAGTCAGGCCCAGGGATGTTGCCTAGCTGTCTGCTGCCCAGAGTAGTTCTGCAGTGCAGGCCTCAGTCCAGAAGATGTCCTGGTAAGAGGAGAGAAGGAGAAATGTCTTTCTCTGCTCCAGAAAAGCCTGCATGAAGAAGAGTACAACCAAGCAGCTGTTCATGAGGGAGCTGCCATCTGATCTAACTTAGAGGTACATTAACATTGTCTTTGCCCTACTCAGCCTCTGTTGTCTTCAGGAGAGACCAGGGCAGAATCCTGCCTCTGGCCTTTGCTTGGACAGAGTGGTGTTAAAGCCCAGACAAGAATTATATATGATAACAGTGTTGGCCTTGCCAATGAAATAGGTTGTTTTCCTGCCTTTGGTCTAGCACCTTATTTCTGCCTAGACAGATCTCTCTAGCAGATGTCCATTCCTTCCAGCTGCCTCTGTGACTGGACATCTTTAAGCACAGACACAGCTCCTGTGGCTGCTGAGTGTATGTCTCAGCTGCACGTGCTGCTCTAAGTGCTGATGGATTGCTTTCTAGAGCTTCCCACAAGGCAGCAGGGCTAATGTCATCAGGCAGTATCTCAGGCAGGGATGCACTGTACAGCTGAGACAACGCAGAACCTACTGAGCAGCCACAGAGTGGGTTGCATTTTCTCTGTCCTGCTAAGGACACCGAACCCACAGCTGGTAGTGAAATCCTAGTTACCCTGATATGCAGACAAACCCTTTCTGATGGAAGGAGGCAAGGTGTCACACAGCCACAAGTGTTTGTGTCCAGAAAATTTGGACTGACTTCTGCCTTCCATAGAAATGAGGAAGCTTGAGAGATCTTTCAGTCTATTCCACTGCTCTAGGCAAGTTCCAACTAAACCTGTGTCAGTCCTGATAGATGATTCACTTGAACCTACCCCTTTGAAAAGTGTTGAAGAGTTCACAGCTTCCCCCATTTCCACTGTTTTATGGTTTTACTATGCCCACTGTGGGAACATTTTGCTTACTAACTACTCTGAAGTTCCTTAGTGTCATTTGAAGCCTTTTCCTGCTCATTCTTTCTGTTGGAAAGGTCTGCATTTCTCTTTTTCTCAAACGTGTGGGGTATCCTCTGTCTGTGAGGGCTGCTGCTGAAGCAAGTTACCAGACAAGGGAGAACAGACCACCAAGGGCTCTCCCCAGTCAGCCTTGACTCAGTGAGAGAGCAGCCCCCAGTGTTGTCAGTCCAGACAGGCCAAGGAGCAGACACCCAAATAAGTAAGTGCCGTCCTCCCATTTCCTGTCTACATTCTGACCCTGCTCTCTTTCCCACCCTCGAAGATTCATCTGGGGAGTGACTGGGTTACAGAATCAGAGACAAATAAGCCATCAGAGGGTCAATGAGGGACTGAGGAGTAGGCATCTTGTGTGGACACATCTAGGTTCTGCTGCCTGAGAGGACGTTTCAGAGGTAACACTGTAACACTGCAGATTTCATTGTATGTTGGTGGATGAGGGACGCCAAGACGCTCATCTCTGCTCTCGATACTCTGTACCTATTGGGAAGAAATATGAATGAGAGATATCTGTAGCTGCCCAGGGTTGAGGAGGTGAAGCAAGGAGCAGTGAGAAAGCAGGACCTGTACAGGAAGGCAGGCACTAACCCGAGTCTGGTCCAGTGCCCACTGTTCTGCACAACCCTGGCTCCCCCTGCTCCTGGCATCAAATCACACCCTGCAAAACTCAGGACTGGTACTGAGAAATGAAGCAGCCAGTCCATATGCACAAGCCATCTGGAAAGCAGACTCCACTGATAAGCAGGGTCACAATGCACCCAGTGGCTTGCCCTAGCTGACCTGTGTTAGTGGGAACCATGTGGGAAGGGGCAGGATTTGGAAGAGTTTTGGAGATCTGCAGAAAAGCTGGGAGAAAACTGATAAAAAGCAAGCCTCAGCCAGCTCCAAGCCTAGACAGAACAGGGGCATTCCTGAGGAGCTCTGCAGGCTGAGCAGAGCTTGCTCAATGTTAAAGAAAAAAAACATTTCTGGGTAATTAATTGGAACTGAATGTCTAAGAGGACTGAGACTAGATGGAGCTGTGCCAAAAGGACTGTACAGTGTTGCAAATACTGGACCTTACTCAGGGTTTCACTAGAATATGACTCACACGCAGTTATGAGCCAAAAAGCCCTGGAAAGATGACCTGAATTATCTAGCTGCAGAGCTGGGTGCATGGATACTCCTATACCTGCCATCATGATGCTAGGCCTTACTCCCTTATAAAACTGATCTGCACTCTCAGAGAGCAAGTGCCAGCCCCATCTCAAACTCTCCTGGGTTATGCACTGTACACCCTGTGCTGGCCTCTGCCCAAGGATCAGTGTCACACTCCATTCAAGAGAGTCATGGTCTTGCCTTCGAGACATGACAGCTGAAAGAAGGGCATGTGCAGACACAGTGGAGAGAAGCAGAAATGGTGCTAAGTGTCTCAGACAGGAGTCCTTCAGATAGCTTCATGCAGACAGTCTTCATTTCAATGGTTTCAACAAATGCATTCTTTTGACTTCTCTCATTCTCAAGTCTTATCTTCTCTTATTCATTTTGAGGGGCAAAACAAAGTTGTGTTTATTTGTTCAGGCTGGTTTGGGGTTTTTTTCTTTGTTAGTTGCCCGCTCCAAGATTGTACCGGGGTTAAAACTAAGGAAAAAGAAATGCAAATGGAAAGCTTTTTTGGTATTAAGGCAGAGCTGCTTGGCCTGCCATAAACCTCTCTCCCAGCATCTCTCTGAGATGCCCCTAAGGAATGTGGCAGATGGTTGTGCCTTTTCAAGGACCAAAGAGGTAGCAGAGGCCAGCCTTCTCTCCTTCTGCCTCGGCGTTTGTACCAGAAAGCTGGGATCATTCCTAGCCATGAGAGGGAAGCCTCTGTCCCAGGTCTCACTGTTGCTCAAAGGAATAGCTGTCTTCTGTGTATACTGAGCCTGTGCCACTGCTTTTTCAGGCAGCCTGGTGTCCATCAGCTGTTGGGACACCCACACAATCCCACAAATTACAGGACTCTCTGCAAGGACAGCTCTAAAAATACTCAGCCATCATAAATTATCCTGAAATGAATTGTTTTAAAAATAAGTTTTGAAATGACTGTTCCTCTCTGTCTCCTGCTGAAAGATCTGCTGGTAAAGAAGCCACTGAGTTTTCCACATGTACCAGCACTGGTTGCAGCCAGAGACTCATGGTTCCTATGTGCAAGCCAAAACCCTGCTGCCTGATGCGAAAATGGAGCTGGATCTAGGGCATCCACACCCAAGTTTGCAGGGTCCTAAAAAGACATTGCCTATTGCTTGCCAGAAGCTGGCAGCAAACTAAGCCACAGCCAATTATCATCCTTGTAAATAACAGTAAGCCCGGCAAAGGAGTAGTGTGATTATCAGAGCACAAATGGGAGGGAAACATGTGGGCAGTATTTGATAACAGTAAATCAGATTCTTTCCTGGATCGGCCATGTGCAAGTCCAAGGAATAGCCAGTTTGTCCTCATATGTGAAAGCCAGCCAGAGCCTCTGCTAACAGATGTGCCCAAAGCTGTACAGTGTGCACAGCTCATGCTCACCATTAGCATTATCTTCAGTCTTGACAGGCACGAGAGGACTCTGGGGAGCAGAGTCTCCACTGAGGGAATAGCTGTGCTCTGCCTGGATGCCTGGAGTGGGTGGATCCAGGTCCATGTCCAGCAGAGGGTTCTTCTCAGCCAGTACTGGGTCATCAAAGAAACTGCTGAAGAGGTCATTGGAGAAATCCTCCATGTTGTCAGAGAAGTGATCCAAGTTCTCTGAGAAATGCTGAGGAAAGACGAAGGGAGAAAGAGCATTAGTGTCAATTCCAAGAGGGATCTGAGAGCCTTCCTCTGCACTGAGAGTCAAACCTCAGCATCAGCCCTTTTTGCATGGCAAAAACCAGTTCCTGTTTCTCACCTGCATTAGTCTGACAAAACCAACTTGAATTAAGATAGAAAGGGATGTGGTGCTGTACATCACTGCATGTTTATCTATGCCACAAACACTCATGAAACTTTTCTACATTATCTTATCTCCCCCTTCCTTTCTATCTATCGGTGTCTTCCAAACATCATCTCACTGTGACAACAAAACGAATAGAGTACAAGGAAAGAGATTCCTGTGATGATAAAATGTAAGTGTGGCAGAAAGTCATGGTCCTCAGTACCATGACAGACACTTTTTCATGTTCTCTGCCAGCAGCAATAGGCACACTGATGCCCCAGAGAACATCAACCCAGCTGCTGATTTCTATCAGAGAAAAAAGATCAGTTGGATCAACATAACAGGAAGGCCCCCTGTTGTATTTAATTTCCTCTGGGATTTAACAGCCCCTCTGCGGACCATATGAGGCTGTACTTCAGCCAGATAACGCCTGTGAAATTCAGCTCCCCGATGAAGTTTAAACACTACAGATGGGCTGTTAACAACAAACAATCATTCCACTAATCATTCCAGTAACAGTCAGTAAATCTGGCCAGTGCTGCTGCAGAGCTGAGCTCCTGATGCTACAGGGAACCTGCTTCCTTTGAGGCATATCCTCCTATTCAGAAGTCAAATCACTAACTTTTCCATTTGCTACAACAAAGCATTAGTTGGGCAGGGAGAAAAATGATGACTGCCAAACACCAGCTGAAAAATTATCCCATTTGTTGGCAGATTGAGGCTTCTGGCTCAGGGAGAGGAAAGAAAAGACAGATAGATTCAAGTGACTATATTACACAGACAGAACTGTGTAACTTAAATGAACTGGAGAGAGCTCCGCAGAGTCAGACTGGGTCTGTCCCCCCACCCCCTGCCTGGAAAAGCATCTCAGTGGGCAGAAAGGCATTGAAAGCAGTATACTGAAATACCAAGAGCAACAGGGTATGAATGAGAGTGGGAGAGACCACATAGGTCCTAGAGTGGAGACATGAATGCCAATGAATTCCAGTGTGAGAGCACAGCTCAGGAGAAAGCCTGGCTTCTAGAGAAGCATGGGGTGTGTGCAGTCCTTTCTCTCCCCAGTGCTAGAGCTGAGGAAGGAGTTGGCCAGAGGACCCCGGATGCTGGAGTCTGTAGGTTCCTGCTCCTACAGGAAGGTATATTTGTTTTACTTGAGCGCAGTACCACTCTGTCAACATTCCACTGGCTGTCAGAGCTTTGGGGTGAGGCTGGGAAGTGAAGTAGGCTCTAGATGAACAGACCCACACTTCCTACCAGGTGGGGGAGGGAGATGGTAAGTGGCAGCGATCTCCAACATGTCAGTGCCTTTCATCCTCCTGCATCATACTTCAGCTGCTCAATTTAAAACCCCAGATGCTTACAGAGCATGCTGGAAGTGGGGATGGAGTCCCTGCCACCTGCATTCTGCCTGACACAAGATTTCTCTCCGTTCACTTTCTTCCCACTGTCCTCTGACTGCCTGGAGTGACAGCTCAAGACATGACCATCCAAGGCTTCCCTGGAGACCAGACACTGCATGTGCAAGTAGGGTGGAGAAGGTACACTCATGCTAAATCCTAGTGTTGAGGCCCTCCCCGCGATCTCTGGGCTGAAGTTTTCTCCACCTGTTCCCACAGCAGACGCAGAGTTGGTGGGGTAGTTTGGTAAAATCTACCCAGCCATTTCCAAGTTGCCTAGGAGCATTTCTGCACTTGAATCAAGTAACAGAAAACACCTACCATCTGTGGGGAGTGTAACTTCAGAGGGAGCTGAGTCAGCAGATGGAAATGGCTTAGATAGTTATCTAAAAAGCATTGGAAAACCAGGCTTTGTCCTATCCTACAGCATAGAAGGATAAAGAGTTTGGAGTCCTGAGCATTAACCCCAGAGAGTGCCTGCTCATGTAACAGCTGTTCTTTGTCTTGTGTTCTCTAAACAACACAAGCAAACACAGGATGTGAACACGATAGCCTTATGGTAAGGGCGAGAATCACAGAAAAGTGAAGGGATTCAGAGTGCTGGCTGCTAATGCACCACGACACAGCAGAGCTGGGCTCAAATCATATTTAGTGTTGTGACCATCAAAACTAGAACCACTGTGTAGCCATGGAAGAGAAGCAGAGCTGGATGGACGGCTGTGGGGAGAGCTGTCTGTCATGCTGCCACGTGCTTCCAATTTCTTTCACAACTGTGCATTAACAAAGGCAGAGGTGGGATTGAAGAGAGCCAAGAAAATGCATTCATGCAGTAGTTACACAGATTATCTTCTAGTGACATCCCACCCACATCTAGAACAATGATCCTTTGGTCAGTCAACAATCTCTCAATTGTTGGTCAAACCTACCTAGAGGGAAGAGGCGGAGATGTGCCTGTGGCTTTATTCCAAAACTAAAAAAAAAATCTCCCCAGCAGCTGCTGAGGGGTGAGAGATGAGTAATGAGTGCAAGGGGCTGAGTATCAGAGCCTAACTGATCAGGCACCACTACTGGCAGGAGTAATTTCAGGTTTCTGATTCTTTTAGACACCACACAGCAGACTTGCTGCTGGAAGACCTCACTGTTTGGAAATGAGGATGAAGGCCACACTGTTCTTCCAGAGGTGCAGGAGTTCAGGTCCCCAAGAGACCATTGTCTCCCAAGGGACAGAGGCCTACTACACAGTACAAGAAAAACATGGGTGATGAGCAGAGAATGAAACTTGCACCCTCTCCCTGGGAATCCAGAAATGTTGGGGCAAATACTCCTCTCTGGGCTTCTGGATCTTATCCTCCAGGACAACTAAATACTGGCAAAGCCTGCTCATCAAACCAACCCGTTTGAGCTCTCACCACTCATCCATATAGCAGACCAACATCTCCAAATACAGATGTTGGAGAGAAGGGAGCTAGCCCATGAGATTGGCCATAACTATGGTTATTATCAAAGGGGGCACCAAGGATCCAACACCCTCAAGGAGGGAGAGCACCTAGAGCTGACACAAAGCTCGAGATTGTTGTTTTACTCAAAGAAAGTGGCAAGAGGCAGAGGAAAGCAGCAGAAGGAAGGGTAAAGCAAACAAAAATAATAACATGGCTTTGTAGCTGGCTATACCCACAATGGAAACTGTGGGACCAGCAGGAAGCTGTCACCACATCCCAGGAAGACTACTGGGGCTCTTGGGTTGGCTGTTCTCTCCTGAAGCCAACAGGTATTGTTATTTTTAGACTTCTAATTTGTATAAGACAGCTGGGTAAGAAGAAAGGATGTCCTCTTGTCAAGATCCAACTGTAACGGACACAGTGAGGAGCAACCCAGAGTTTATTTTGGCTAGATGCCATCAAAACCACTACTAATTAGTTTAGATTGAGCCTGTTAACCCAGAATATGCAAATTTTGTCCCACCTAACCTAATTTTGGGAGCTGCACTTATCTGGCAAAACTCAGAGAAAGCTTCAGCCATACTCTTCCTTTGCATGTGTGAGAGAGGCTTCAGGGAACTAGGATATGGTGACTCAGGGCTGTGTACATCACAGCAGCATATGGCAGGGTCTGTGCTCCAAGTTTCTGAGCAATGAAGAGAAGCAGGTTTATCTCCTGACCAAGTGGATAGTAGCTTTATCCTATGGAATGGAAGGTGCTGGCTGGTCACTAGCCCTCTGTTCCCATCCAGGCTGGGGCCAGCACAGCTAAAGGTCTTCATGTGCTGCCACAAAATGACACGACTAGGCTGGGCTTTGGGGAGACTTCTGCCAACACAATGGCAGCAAAGGTCTCAGCAGACCAGGGAAGGTCCAAGAAAGAGTCAATGGAACTTGGGTGTGAATGAAGGTGGGATGGACAGAGATACACAAGCACAGCAGCCTCATTCTCTCACAGCTTCTTCAAGATCAAAACTTCTTGAGAGTGCCTTCCAACCAGGCTGAGATCAGCCAGCTCCTGCTCCTCAGAGGATTGGCCAAGAGTTTCTAATTGGGACAATGAAGGGCTCGGCAACTCCGCTGAGATTCTCCTTTAAGATATTTCAAGTAGCTTTCACGCAGATGGGTCTGGCTTTAGCAAGGGGGACTAGTCAACTGGGAAACTTGACCCTTACCATCCTGGCCTAGAGGGAGTGGGTGTGCAGTGTACTGAGGGAAAACAGTTTCCAGATGGGATACAAAGCTCATAGCACAATCTCATTTTGCATTATTCGCTCCTGTTATCTGCCCCTCCCTTTCACACCCTCCTTCCTTCTCCTTCTAACTATGCTCCAAAGCCAAGAAATAGCACAAGATGTGTTTCCAAAGCTGTATTACCAGTGAGCGGTCAGGGAGGGGGCAGCCAAGGGACAGAAACGCAATGGCGAGGATGTGCTGGATTTCCTGATCCAAGCCTGATTTCTGGCTGCCCGGCCCCCTCAAACTCGAGGAGGACAGGGAGGCAGTGCCCAAAGAGGATGATGCAGCGTGTACAGGTATGAGGAGGCAACAACCACTGCATCTCTAGGTCCTACAGAGGGCCTTAACCCGTTCTGATGCCACAGTAGAATCTGCTCAGGCTGAGGCCACCTCAGCCATGGGGAGAGAGTGAGAATCTGTCAGCTCCTGGCTTCTGCTCCCTCCCACTCCTAGTGATCGACATAGGCACTGACTCTTCCAAACATATTTCCACCACATGTTTTCATCCTGACCTCATGCTTAGGGTTGTCTAAATAGCACACTGTATGTGCGTGCGTGCACTTCTCATTCAAACACCCTTTCCTGTTGTACAACAGTTATCTTGGGAGCTAAATGTAAGGCATCCAGATATCCAAATGCAAGCTCTACATATACCCCCACCCAGAGCTGGTGTTAGAACTCTGGAGGCCCCAAGCAGAGACTGAGACGCTAAGCCTTCTCCCCTCCCTAGTTGCACATGGGATGCCTTAAGGTAGCACTCTTGTAGCCCAGTGGCACCATGCATGGCTGAGGAGGTGATGACTTCCTCCCCCTGGATCCACTTCTCTGTACTCATCCCGGCTGCATTTGCCCCTCCTTTTCGCTTTCATGTTTCCATTCTTTGACTGTGACTTTCCCCTCCCCACCTCCAGCTGAGTTGTTTGGACACAGTCTTCCTTCAGGATCAGCCTGGTTCTCACAGCTTCTCTCGTCCCACCACAACGGTCTCGCTCCAAAGAGAAAGCAGCGAGGGGCTAAATCCAGCTGGGCGGCAGCCCAGGCCCAGGAGACGAAAGGCCTTTGCAGGTTGGAGGTTCTGCTCGTGCTGGCAAGCAGTGAGGATGGGGAGGGGATTCTTCTGAGTTTTCTCTTTTCTTTTTGAAAATTTTTTCCTATTTGCTTGCCAAGATAAATCTCCTGTCCCAGCTGTGACATCTGCATTTCCCTTCTCTGCTTTCACTAAGGAATGAAGCCCCCTGCACTCCAGCTGCACAGCCGAGGTTTTCTTTACATTCCAGGAAAGAAGAGCCCATACACTCCAGACAGTCCTTCTGCTCTCTTTAAAATGCAGAGAATTTTAGGCCTTATGAAAGTGAAGTTCTCAGCAGTGTTAATAAGATTCAGGCAGGGTGGACAGATGCTGTGCACACTTCTCCACACAGCCAGTCAGTGCATGTGTACCCCAAGGGACACAAGTGATCATCCAACTGCTGTGATCCAAGTGATCATCTATCCTTGGCTGCCACCCCTCTGCTGCTTCTTCATCCTGAACCGTATTGCTGTTGTACCTCACATATCACAGGCTCCTGCTGCTCCACGCCTGGTCTGCCCAGGCTCCTGGTGTGCCTGAACAGTTTGCCACTGACCTATTACCTCCTTTCTTCTCTGTGTGGCATGGCCAAAGCACCAAAGGCCAAACTGCCTGTCAACACCACTGTCATTCCCCTCCAGCAGCAGGACAGCATCTTGAGCAGCAGCACTCCTGTCTTTCCCAGGCTCTGCATCAATGCCCAAATCACCTGTGAGTACTTTCAGTGTCACAATCATGGCATGTATGGTGGACCAAACACTTCAGACACCCCAAGGTGGCAGGGGTTGACTGATCCTGATCTGGAACTAAGCCCAGAATTTGCTGCTGTCTGTAGAATCACAGAATCACTTAGGTGAGAAAAGACCTCTGAGATCATCGAGTCTAAGTAATGACTGAACACCATGTCAACTGGAACATGGCATCAAATGCCACAGCCAGTCTTTCTTTAAACACCTCCAGGGATGGTGACTCCACTACTTCTCTGGGCAGTCCATTCCAATGTCTAATCACCCTTTTTTTTTGAATAAATTCTTGCTGATGTTCAACCTAAACCTGCAGTTTAAGACTACATCCTCTCATCCTGTCTCTAGCTGCCTGCGAGAAGAGGCCGAACCTCCACCTGGATACAACCTCCTTTCAGGTACTTGTAGAGAATGATAAGCTCTCCCCTGAGCCTACTCTTGTCCCTGCAAGGCTCAGGCGCAACAAGCTGTGGAAACCTTCTTCCACCGCGCATCCGTGCCAAGGGCCTGGATTTACAATTTCCAGCGCTAGGCGCCACAGGACCTAGGAGGGACCGTCGGCGGCTCAAGGCACAGCCGGGGGAGGGCGGTGGCGGGCGCGGCGCCCAGGCCGGGCGCAGCGGTGGCGGGGCAGCGGCGGCCGAGGAGCCGCAGCCCCTCAGGGCGGCCGCGCGCGGGCTGCCCCGGCCGCGCGGGGTCGGCGGCGGCGGTTTAACGGTCGCCGCGGCGCGCTTCCAACGGCCCGCAGCCGCGGCCGCCCATTGGCCGGCGCCGCCGGGAGGCGGCCAATGGGAGGCGGCTGCCAGCGGCGCGGCGCGCGGGAGGAGTGCAGGGTTAGGACGGAGCGGCGCGGGCCGGTCCCGCTCAGCCCGGGATGCCGGGATGGGGAGCGCCCCGGGAGGGACATCGCCGCAGCCCCTCCGGCACACACGGCTCCTGCGGCGTGCCAAACCTCCCCGGCAGGCAGGAAGGCTTCGTGGTTTCACCCCCTCCTGCCCTACAACCCCGGCAGGGGGGACAAAGCCATCAGCTGACGGAGTTGGTGATGTTGTTAAAAAGCATGTGCACAACACAGACCGCATGGAAATTCCGTGGCCGAGACTGCAGTCGTGTAATATCCAGCTCAGAGTTCACGAGCCTGCAGTTCATTGGGGAGAATCCTGGGAGGCACCAGGTGCAGGAGGAGAGGGCGAGTTAAGTCTTTAACTTAAATGCTTCTGCCCCTGAAAGAATAAAGGGAGTAAAAGGCATGTGGGAAGTTGAAATCTGCTAGCCTGTGACTAGGTTTCCCAGCGGCCCCAACGGAGGACTTTGCTGCTAAAGTCATGGACACTGGTGTCTCCACACCTGGCACTAGTGTGTTCAGCATAAATGGGATTAGCAGCCGGCACACAGCACACGCACACGGGCAGTGGTGATGTGGGAGAGACTGGAAGTGCCCTGCAAGGGGAACAACTGTGGAACAGCACAGAACCCAGGCTGAGGTGATTCACAAGTGGCATTGCAGCGTGGCCACAATGATGTGGCCACTTGTGTGCTCTCCCGCCACCTGTGGGTACCAGGTTCAGAACAGATATGCATGTGCTAGGGAGGAAGGGAGAAATAGCAGGCTCCCCCTGGGCAAAACGGGCTCCACTGGCCTGGGGTGGAAAGCAGCTACAGTACGTGGTCTGCCTGTGGCATGAGAGCAGCTGAATCTGCAGAGATAGGAGCACCTCTCCTCCCAGCAGTGGCACCCTGGAGGATACAAAGGAATGCCTCTGCTTTTCAGCATGCTTTTGCTGTTTGTATGCTACATATGCAATGAATGTCCCAAATTTCCTTTGGCTTACAACTGCCTCGCAGCTGACTCCGATAAAAAAAATTAGAGCAGGACTTAAACCATACGCAGAACTGGACACAACTCTCTCAGGATGAAACATTTGGGTCAGCTGCTCTTAACCCTCATTTGGCAGAAGATTTGGGGCAAATTTCTAGGAGTTTGTGAAAGGTAAATAAAAAGCGTGTCCTGCTAGGCTTTTTTTGAGCTTGGAGAACTGAAGACACCTGCTTGCTAAGAAACAAAGCCTCCCTTATTTCTAAGCCATTGTGGTGGCAGCTGGGCAGTGTTCAAACAGAGATGCGTAGGAGCTGTTCTCCATGGGAATGCAGGTATCCCTGGGCAAGCTGGCAGGGGTCTCTTCCTCTTCTTCGCTCCTTCCCAAGCCAAGGTCAGTCTCCAGACAGACACTTCACAGGAGCAGTAGCCCTTGTATTGTCATCTCTGTCCCCAGATCTCTGCGGTCTTGGCTGAATTGGTGCTTTGCCTGTTTGTGTGAATATGGCAGCCTCATGACACCCTAACTCCACACAATGATGGAGCTTTCAGCTGCTGTAACATCTGGGGGTGGGAGCTCATGTGAACTTCATGTCCTTATGTGTGAAAATATAATCTGTCATTTTTGGGGAAGGCCCTATCTGCTACGTTAACTTGACCCACCTCCGTCCAGGTATGCCCTTGCAGAGCCCATCCACCCTTCCTCAATCCCCACAGAGGCACAGCAGCCAGAACACAACTGGGTGTCTGTAGCCATGTCTGCATACCCGAGGGATGTGTCCCTAGTCCAGCCCTGCAAATCTAGAGGTGAATCTACCCTGGAAAAGCCTACATGGATTTAATTGTGTGTGGCATGTCTGCCTGGGCAGTTTAGAGAAAAAAATCTGCTTAATGGTGAGGGATGCACAGTGTGACAGCAGGCAGGGCAAATGAAAGAAAATACTGGTTTATTCTGAGCGACTCTTGGTGAACTATACTGCCATGCTGCTGTGAAACCACGTCACACCATCACCAAAAGACATGAAATGCAGCATGAATGTTCAATACAATTAAAAATAAACTAGAGAGGTGCAACTGCTCAAGCCATTCACCAGCCAGTGGGACAAGAATGTTTATTCAATAACCAGAATAAATTGGAATAAATGCCACTCTACCATTTCTTCTATCTTTTTTGGAAGCTTCTGGCCCTGGCCAGTAAGGAGTTGAAGCTGCCAGAGTTGGCAGATCTCTGCTCTTACACAGTTTGTCAGCATCATGCCATTATGGGCCTTTTTTCTGCATCTTCCAAGAAAGTAACAACAAAGACACAGTGGGAGATAGAGGAAATCTGCTCTGGGAGATAACCAGAGAAGGAGGAAAGGTCTGAATTATCTGTACACTCATCTTCATTTGTCTCATTGAAACTGTTTCTCTTTAGTGCTCAGAGACCAAAATCAGAGATAATTCACATTTTGTCCCCTGGCAGGTCCCTGGAGACCCATAAAGAAAAGCAGGCCTTGAAAGAGGAAGAGCTGTACTCTGTTCAAGTCCAAAAGCTGAAGCATGCAGCTAATACCAAACATTACTGGTGGCTTTCATTCCTTGGGCCTTTGTAAAGGGCACTTAACAGAGCAACTAAGTCTGGGCCAGCTTATTTGTGACTCAAGGATTTGAGGGATTTTCACATAAAATCTTGAGAGAGCAAGAGCTGGGACTCTTTTCAGTGGCCAGGCTGGGCAAGAGTTGTGTTTTGCATGCAGCAGACTGAACAGGGTCCTGCACCAGGAGAGTTTTCAAAGCAATTCAACTTGGAATGCAGATTTCTGACCTTCTGCCAATATCTCAATGGAAAATCTGTGCCCTAAGCAGCAGATAGGAAATTAAATTTCATCTCCAATGCTGATGGTACCATTTTCACCTCAGCAGTGGAGCTGCAAAAACCAGAGTGTCTGGAGAATGGGGAAATCCTTCCTAGGCTGCAAAGAGCAGTAACACCTCTCAGACCATTTGTCAATACTGGGATAGCCTGAATTAACACCATCCTGGGGTAGAATGAAGATGTGATGTTGGTGAACCTGGGATAAAAGCCTTGCATTTTCAAAGATAAGGATGGATATCTGACTGGTCAGAGATCAGGCAGTCACTTCAACTATGGGATGAAAATCACAACTGAAGGAGAAAAGGAAGCCTGTCAAAACCTTTCCCAACACCTGGCTCTCCAGATATCCCTTATTCAAGCCAGACTTCTCCACAACAAGGCCCAGCAATCAAGGATCATGTAGCTGGTGAAAAGAAGTTGAAATGTGGAGATGCATGGTATCATGTACTCAAGTAACGTCAAAAGCTCCTGAGAAGAAAAGATCCCATGTTTCTTTGAAGCCCGGAAACCTATTACGCCCTGAACCCCTGCTGTGAAAGCTCCTTGATCTGAGATCAAGCAGACATCTGCACCTCAGCACTGGAGTGGTCTCTGCAGAAACTGGAGGATTTGGGAGTCTATTTTCTGGACATCCCTGGACAATGGAGATGATGGATAGCCTCATGAGTTTTAGGGCTGAGAGGAACCACTCTGGTAATTAAATATGGTTCCTTACAGAGCTGAATGCCTCCTGCTTCAAATTTGTCATCTGCAACTGAGCTCAGTTTAAAGGCTCCAGATACATCCAGACCTCTAAAGAAAACCAAAAAAAACACACCAACCCAAAAAACCCCCACGCCAAAAACCAACACAAAAAACCAACCAACTGTTGTAGAAGAGAAATAGTTACCAAACAAATGAGTCACTACACAGAGGAACTCTAGCTTAAGCCTCCAAAATGTTTTCTCAGGCTTTTTGCTCTTAGATGAACAAGTCCTTACTACCATAGATTTTCCTGACAACAAATCCAAGTCACCTTTTCATCTGTGGAGTGTGGTATGGCATGGCCACCTTGCCAGGTTGTTCTGCAGGCGGGGAGAACTTGAGGAGTCATCTAGTGGTGGCAGATTGTTGTCATATAACTCCATGTTAGCAGCATTTTCAAAGATTAAATTATCTTTCTGTGTAATTCATTCCTTTTATTATTATTTGATTATGTTAAATAGATTTTAACATAATCAAATCACAGGTGGAAGTGAGTGATTTCTCTGGCAAAAGAAGTTAGAGCCCTGCCATGGTGGCCAGTGCTGCAATGCAATAATGAAGACTGTGTGAGCCTTAGAAAGTCAAGATAAAATCTACAGTGATTTGGCTTCTGGACATTGTTTCAGACAGGTCCTTACTTTGCAGATATAAAACTCAGGACAAGAAGCAACCTTTCAGTATCCATCATGGTTTTATGTGCAACAAAAGAAAAAAAGCATCAGTGAGATCTTATCTTTTTGTCCCTTAACCTTGATGCTAAGTGAATTTTCCCAAGTATGGTGTTCTCAATATACAGGAAACGTTTCACAAGTGCCCAGTATGTGTCCCAGAACAGATCCAGTCCTCTGCTCCTGCCTGGATCCTCACAGCACCAGGCCTTCTCATGCCAACCTCTTACCTCCTGCCTCTGCTGCTTGATACCCCCCCGCTTCACTCCTCCATCTCCTTCCTCCTGTCTCTCTCCGAAAGGGTGCACACATCTGGCTTGCCTTTATTGTGTGATAAATTTCACCCTGCATCTTGGGTTCATTTTCTGAAAGTTTTGAATGGTGTCTTGGAAATGCTGTTGGACAATAGGAGCTCTTTGAACCCAGGCCAGCTGGACAGGACTCCTTGCATTGCAGCTGACATGCAGGCTTTGGCGGTCTTTCTTGACTCTTTCCTCTCTTTTCTTTACAACATTTGAGCTGTCCTCAAACTTTATTTTTGGAGTGGGCAGTGCATTTCTGAATCTTTTCATCATTATATTATTATTAATTATGGTCATGACTATTTCTCCTTCTGCTGGCACTCCTGGGTGGATCTCTCCTCTCTCACTTAATATCTTGGGTACGACTACCTTGGCCACAACCCACTCAAGCAGTGACTCAGAATCCCTGGCCTGTTCCCAGGAGAGATGCAAGAGTTTTGCCAATTGGTTTAAAAAGAGGCAATCGTTTTCCAGAGCTACTCTCTCACTCAACAGAGCTGAGCTGGGTGGAAAAGCTCAGCTCTGTGGTTCCAGGGAGTCCATCCCTGGTGGACAGGCTGTCCCTGGGTTATTATGAAAGCAAAGCCCTGCTCCCTTTGCATGCAAACAGGATGACTTCTGAACCAGGTAGTAGGATTCTCCACTGAAAATAATTTTGCTCCCTGGGGGTCACTGCACTCAATTTCCCCATTCCCAAGCCCCTGGAGGAAATAAAGCTAAGGGAGGCATGTGGGCAGGATGGGGCATTGTAAGGGAGGGAGTACTGGATGCTCAGGTCAAACTGTTGCTTGATGTATCATCACACAGCTACCCACATCTTGAGTCAGAATGAAGAGTGGCATAATCTGAAGCAGACCCTCATATTACTGGGTTTGAGGTTTGCTTGCAGCAGTGGTACATGGTAGAGATATCCCATCTTCATCCTCTGATCATCTCAGACTTTCCCAATCATGCAGGAGAGTGGAAATTGCTCTGATTCTAAAGGCAGGAGGGGACCTATGGCTTGACTGTTTGCCCCTCTACACATGGAGTTTATGTAGTGAAGAAGGCTGCTTTGTTCCTGTATGGCTCCTATGACTTAAAGACCTTCAAACAGTGTGCTCTTATGAGGGCAGACATACAAATCTTCTTCATTTAATGTGCTAGAAAGGACACAAAAAAAAAGAAATGGCTGGTATTGGTCAGGCATGTCAGTCTCCCACAGAACATGGTGGGAACCTGAGTGAATCCTTCTGACTACACTGCGCTTCCTCCTGCAAATGGCACTGAGTGATGGAGGGAAGGGGACAACAGGCCTTCCACTATCAAGAGTGGGTACTTGGTAATGTCAAGTACCCACTCAAGTCCCACCTTCCCAGCCTCCCTTCCTGTGTGCTGGGAAGCCCACCCACTTCACAGGGCAGTCAAGAGCCCTGGTGTTCCCTGGTGCTGGTATTTGTAAAGAAGAGGGACCGACATCATCAGTTGTTTTTCACTCAGATCTACCAAAGGGAGGAATAGATCTCGGATCAAGTAAAACTCTCCTTCCTCCTGTTCTGCTGCAAGGTCCAGGAGGGCAGGAAAACCTTTGAACATCTGGGAACAGTGGTCCCACCAGCCCTCTATGTGCTGGTGTTGAAGGCAGAGCCAACTCTGGAGCTCAGCTGCCATGGTCCAGGCAGAGGTGTCACTCTCTCCAGCTGCAGCACAGTGCAAACCACAGCTGGTTCCCTGTGCAGGGCTGCCTCTCCTGGGCTGGCAGGTGGCTGCAGCTGGCCTCTGTTCCCGCTGGCAGGGTGGCATTGCTGCTTCTGCTTGAGGAATGCAAACCGCCTGAGCTCCGCTTGAGGATCAGCCAGGAAAAGTCCACAAATAGCAACAGGAAATCAAAATGCCCGCTCCAGACATGCACTAGATATGAGGCCATCCAGCACAAGGAGAAAAATCAAATACTGGACAATGAAGATTACATCATGCTGTGGATGAACACGTGAGCCCATCCAGATGGGGCCATGCCAACAGGTCCAGATGGCTCAGGAATGTTAACAGCATAACTACCTCTCTCATCTTTGTTTTTTTCTTCCCTCTTTCTTTCCCTATACTCCATCCCTTCTGGCATTCTTCACTCTTTCCTTTCCCAGAATAAGTAAATAAATCCTCTGACAACTCTGTGTAATTCAATTTCATCAAATATCAGAAAGGCGTCTGAGACCAGTGGATGGACAACTAGTCTGGACATGGGTCTCTGGCATTACTTGTAGGTATCAAAGCTGTTGGGTGACCTCGCCACACTGTATGGCTGCTGGGCTTGACACAGTAATGTGTGCCTTCACCTCACCTGGGACTTCAGCTCCAGGTCACAAAGGAGGAGGTTGCAAGGGCTGTTCGCCTGGAGCCTGAAGCATGCAGGAAAATTAAGAAATCAGCATTGCTCTGCAGCTCACCACAGCTGCTTACAGCTGCCACTGACTGCTCGCTGTGGCTGCAGCTACAAGGGGAAGGAGAAAACAGTTTTGCTGTCCTAGCTAGCAGCCTCTACCTACCACCCTGGTACTAATTAGCAGCAAAGAAAGGTGCACAGCAGCCTATGCTCACTCCTCAGTATTGACCAGAGCAGCATCTGCTGCCACTGCGCTCTCTCCCAGCATGATAAAAATAGCTCAAAACCATGTAAGAAAAAAGTGAAAGGTATGTGCTTTGCCAGGTCTGAAAAAGGACTGCAGGCCATTTGCTCATTAATTACTGCTAATCCAGCTGCTGGACTGCTGCCAACTGTATTTGACAAGACCTGAAGAGCAGGAGAAGGATCTGAGAATGGAAAAGCAACCTCTGCATCACTCCTCCCAATGTATGATGGTGATCCTAACTTTACAACAGACCAGATAGTTACTATGAAGAAAAGGCACCTCCAAAGAAAGGGAAAGTGCAAAACCATGCACTGAGCAGAAGGAGGGACTGACATGGGTCTTTAATGTCCTGCTAGGAACTGATAAAACCATGACATTCTGATATTTTTCAGCTTGTTACCTTCTTCTTATTTACAAACCCAGCAGAGAAATAGTTTGGGAGCCTGAGAACTCAGCCCAGCATTGACCATGCAGCAGTTTGGGGCAAAAAATGTAACAGGGTGCTCTCAGCAAGTTGCACCAAACTGATGGAGAAGTTAGGTTTTGTGCCTGAGAAGGATCTGGTTGTACAGTGGAGTATGAGGTATGAGTACAGCCCATTCACTGGATTTATAAAGCACAAATTGTTTGGTTTTCAGTAAGGCCCAGAGTGGTCAGGCCAGTAACAGCATGGGCCAAAAGTACTTTAGTTTAAATCCTGATGCTGACCAGCATAGTCATTCATACTGACACAGAAAGATTGCTCTGGATTAGCTTGAAGTATCTGAGGTCAGATAGAGACACGTGCAGTCCGCAGGGAAAAGGAACAGGGGATGGGTGAAGGATAGCTGCGATATCGGTGGAGAATAGATCAGCCAAACTGAAAATGTGGCAAATATCATGTGTAGTTGCAAATGCAATGCAAAGTCATTGAAAAAGAGTCCAACCAGGAAAGCAAAGTAATAGCTCCTATGGACATTTCCTGGCAGATACTTACTAGCAAAACCCCACTCCAGTCCTAGTTTTTTTTTAATCTGCTTCACCCATTGATGACACTGCTCCTTTTCAGTAAGAATAAGGATGTCCACTTTTTTATAGTGACCAAAAGCTGCATCACTGCAAGTGACACCCTGAGGATCACACACTAAGAAATTGGCAGAGCCAGGACTAAAATACAGTTCTCTCATTCCCAACAACATCACTGCAGCACTGTTCATAAAGACAGGAGAAACACAACAAAAACAAACCCAAAATCATTCAACTGGCAATTCAGTATTTGTGGCTCAACAGCACCTCATCAACCCTGAGAGTCTGCCACATTTGCTTGGAAAGAGCCACATTTCCAGCACTCCCTGGGCAAAGAGCTCTCAGATTGAGAGACTGAAAAGTCTTTGAAAGAAACCTTCCATCAACAGTCTTTACAAATGTCAGAGCTGGTTTCCTCCTCCCTGAGCTGCCTGGCTTGCAGTCCCTCCCCCTGGGACAGCAGTGAGCTTAGCCAAAAGCACCTGCCCAGCCCCTTCCTTCAACTGTCATGAATTTAGCAGATTCATTTAACATCAAGCTGCTCTGACATGCAACAATTAATTCTTGAGGCTCTGGAACTGGGTCCTCTTCTTCATCCTGGTCTCCCTCTACCTTTTTCCCCTTCTGGAGGGGAAAGCTCTCTTCCAAGTAGTGAGAGCCAGAGCAGATTCTCATGGTAGACCCCCTGTGCCTTGAACAGCAGAAATGGGTTATTCTTGAGCTGCAACGCTCCCCCTGGATGTTCCATGCCATGAAGAGGAGGAGCCAGTGACCCCATGACACTGTGGTGGGGAGCCAGCATGGAAGAGGTTGTTTGGGCATTGATTTAAGAACGCTCACCTGCAGGAGGAATGCTGACAATCCAATAGGAATGTCCACAACCAGTGTAGCATCCAGTTCCCTCTTGTGTAGCACAGTTGGTGTCAGGTCCAAGTTGTAGTACTCCTTCAGCCTTAGCTGCCAGGTTCCTCACAAGGGAGCCCTGACGTTGCTGTTGCAGGGGAACTCTTGGCACAAATTGCTCAGCTGAAAGCATTATGTTTTGCATCTATTCTAGGAAAAATGTTAACTGCATTTTGAGCAGGCTTTGCTAATCGGGTCAGCCAGACTGACCTAAATGAACATTTTTCCTAATCAAGACAAAGTCACAGTGTAAAGAAGCCAAAAGCAACTTCGCTGAGGTAGTCAGGGGTGAGTTTCTTCTGGAGCAGGCTGGACAGTGATCGTAATAAATGACTTCATACAAGGCATCACCTTTGAGCTCTAAAGATGGTACTAATTACTCCAGTAATGGTTTAGATTACGTAGTAGTTTCAGGGAGAATAGCCTTGCACAGTGCTGTATGGGGAACTTCTCCAGTCTTAGAAAGTGAGAAGATAAAATAGGACAAGAAAGAAAGAAAGAAAGGAGTGAACGAGTATGTGGATATGTGCACTTCTAACCTTCATGAGACCTTGTTCTGGCTAATCGATGTGTCAAGGTAAATGTCAAGCATCTATCACTTGGACATAGACAGACCAGAGCAGTGTCACATGATTTCAAAGGCAGATAGCCATGGATAGGTTTAAGAAAATAAGAGTCAAAGGACAGATACAAAGAAAGAGAAAAGAAGGTGGATAAAGAAGTAAGAAAGGGGTGGGTGAGAGGATAAGGCTAGAGTGTTTGGGTTAGTTCAGGAAACTACAGGAAAGGAAAACTTTGAATGATGTAACCATACAGGAAAACAGAAGTAAAATTTGTTTTCTTGAGCAGCTGGAAATAAGTTAGATAGATGTAAACACTGCATGGCAGACATGGGGAACAACTGGGTTGAAAGACACAGCCTGCCTTTCAGCATGCTACTTGCAGTCCCTTGCCACTCTGGCCATGCCCTTGGCTCTTCACAACCTTTCAGCTATTTCTGCTCTGAGGAGCGTTGCAAAACAAGCAGACACCAACCCAAGGAAACACCTAGCAACTTACAACACAAGTTGAGCTCCAGATACAGGAAAAAGTAAGAGTTCCATGCAAGCACCCACTCTGTCCTAGTGCCAGGCTGAAAACTGGATCAATCATTTTAGTCAGAGGATACCAGACTACACTAGGTTGCTCACACAGAAGTTACCTGCTGCAGCAGGAAAAAGATGGTGCCAGCATGGAGGTCAGCCGAGAAAGATGGCTTTGGTTCCACCTTTATTCTCACTTCTCATCTCCCATGAGGAGACATGAAGTTCCAGCAGTTCAGATGTGTAAATACAGTACCTGGCAGAAAGCTGGGACTAGTAGGACGTGGTAATTCCAGGACTAAGACTGGCTTGGAATTGAGAACTTAACATACTTGGCTCGTCCAGCAGACAAGTCTCCTGAGAAACAATGCTGGGCACAAGGCTGCCTGTGAAGCAGAAGTGACTGCATTGTACCTTGCTGCACTGATCTGGAATTTCACTGGGAAATCTCTTAGACAAATTAGGCCAATAGACAGGTTTTGGTCATTTCTTAGGAGATCTATAATGGTTTACTTCATTGCTGGTGCCCTACCTGTTTTCCTGTAACTATGCAACAAGGAGAGTCACCAATTGACTTTTGTGAATTATCTGGTTTCTTACAGTGAACTTTTTACAACAGGACAAGTATGCATAAGCTTTAGAGGGTTGACTCATCCCTTCCTTGAAATGCACTGGAACAAGTGAGTCTTGAGAATCAAATTGCTGTATCAAGAACAATCCTGCCTGTGGTTATGTGCAGAGGATCTACCATGTGGCTGTCCCAAAGACAACTCCAGAGAGTTAAGCATTTTAATTTGCTTCCTTTAAATAGTAAATAAGTAATTACTAAATGCTAATTAAATACTACCTTTAAACATATGGAGAAATCCTGAGGAAAAAAGGTAGCAAGCAGAGGACTAACTTTTCTCAGAGGAAACACAGCAGTAAGTCACAGAGGTGTCAGCCTGGCCAGATTTTAAATAGTGCAGCTACAACTGTGGCTATAAATTCCCCAGTTTAAATTCCCCTTTGAGGGGTTGCTTAAAAAAATGCTCTTCTTTCCTAATCCCTACTCTACCAGAGACAGCTCCATTCCAGGCTTCCGCAAGAACTGTAGCACCAGTCATGGATGAGACCAGAGCAGCACAGGATGGGACCAGTGCAGTACCAGATGAGCTCCTGAGCAGCAGAAGACATTTTGCATCAATGAACACAACATATTTCATTAAATTCAGAAGCCACCACACATTATGGTGGCTTCTGAAGCCACCATACAGTACAAGCTTCTCCACTTGTGCTGACTGGTACCAAGAGGAGGTGCAGTGGGCCAATCTTAGAGGTTTTCTAAAGTCTGATCTATACAAATGAGACCTCAGGTTTGTCCCACTCTGAAAGTGGTGGTGGTGGCATTGAACAGCTGCCTTATGCCATAGGGGATGAGGATCACTTGGCAGACATGGACTGAGCAGCACACAACTCCAGCATCTCCCAGCTGGTGCTGATGACACCCTCCCTCAGTGGGAGTGGACTCTGCACAGATGTACTTCCACCTCCTGCCAAGCCCTCCCTTTGTTTATTCTGTAAGCGCTTCACCAAAGACCTTCCTGCTTCTCCCCACCAAGATGATGCCTCTGTCTCCACTGTTTAACCCTGTTTTGGACATATGCCTTCCTGCACTCCTGCTCCTAGTTCTGGCCCAAGAGCACAGTTAATGGGTCCCCCCACTTTGGCTGAGATGATAATTTAGGACAATGGGTTCCCAGCACATGCAGGCAATTGTCCAACAAATGAATGTATTTAGGAAGAGTATCCCAAATGTTTATCAATTTCCTCACAGATAGAACACACAAATGATCCACAGTCTCTGGACTAAGTATTGACCTAGAGTCTTCCAAACGACGTTCAAGTCTCTTCCCCTCTTTCTTTACCAAAAGGGAAACATTTTTCCTGGTGGTGATTTTACAGTGGTGATGCTTAGACACCCAGACTCAGAGATCCATGGACCCATGTTCAGCTCTGGTTTCATCCTGCTGTTAGCACTTCTGCAAGTGTAAATCCCACCATGAGATAGTAAGGAGCAGCAGAGACATGAAGTATAGAAACCATGAGATGGATCCAAAGAGACTAAGGAAATAGAAAGATATGGGAACTATTACCTTTGGATTAATTTCCATCAGGCCAGGTCTGATGGTCTCATCAGGTCTCTGTATCTGTGCTCCAGATCCTACAGAAATCTGGCTGGCAAGTTCCAAGAAAAATTTAAAGAAAATTGCATTTCCATGTCTAGTACTTGGCAGACTAACCATAAATGTATTACCAAATTTTACCAGGCACAGGAACAGAGGGCCAAAATGCTTGCTGCATGTGTCCCCACAAGAGATTACCATGAGTCCTGGAGACCCAGCCTCCCGTTACAGCACAGCTCCCGTCTAGCAGGTGCAAGGGATACAAAGTGGGTGACCAAATCTGCCTGAGCTCTCTATCCTCACTGTGCACTGAGATGGTGAGAGGGAGTTTATAGAGCACAACACTCACTCAGACCAAAGGTCAGTCCAACACCTAAGCACCACTTAAGTGCTATTTATGTCCCTGTAGTAGGCATAAGAGGAGTAAATGTGTACAGGCTTCCTGTGAGAGTGGCAGTCATCCATGGCGAATAGCCTCTCTTCATCTTCAGGGGAAGCTTCCCCTGTGAGTTGCAGCAGCATTGCTCTTAGCCCGCTCACAATGTACAGTCCTGCCACTCTCCTCCTCCTGCAGGCCAGGACAATATTAAAGGAAAGAGCACACAGTAAGCCCAACACCCAGTTTGCACTCAAAGAGCAAACCCACCGAGACAGGCAGTTCTTCTCCCAGTCTGCTGTCCCTTTGTTGGCTCCAGAAAATGCCAATGGTCACGCTGCCTAGGCATATAGGATCACACAGTGAAAGAGTGCCTTAATGTGCATCCCCCAGAGGAGCTGGGTTAGCACTCCTGAGACAGCCTGAACAGCCACTCTGCAGCTTCTAACAGTGGAGACCTGAGTGAGCATGCAAGCTATTTTCTTGCCTTGATGTCTCTTGACGGAGGTAAAGTATATGATTTGAAAAGCATAGAGCCAAAATAAAGCTCTGTTTACATAAATATCCAGAGTCATCTTTGAAGGTGTTTTTTTCACTATAAAACATAGAAGCAGAGGGAAGAAACAAACCCACTAGGGTACTGGGTTAAAAAGAAACACATGACTCCTGTTTGGTTGGTTTATTCTGGCTTCCTTCTGACATCAGTGTCACAAACCTAGTGAAGCACAGTGGTGAATCTGACTCAAGAGATAAGTCTTTTGAAGAGTTTCACAGTACTGATAAGAGCTGAACAAGAAAGTAAGTGCTCTCTGAGTGCAGTTGTAATAGACTGTAAGCAAATAGATGGTTGCTTGCAGAAATGCTGGACTGGATCATAAATGCTGGACTGGGTGGGACACAAATGGGTGACATTGACAAACAGGCACTGCATGAAGGATTAGCTTCACATATGGTAGATCCTTCTGGGAGAAAAAGATGAGCAAAGTTGCCTAAGTTCAAGAGCAGTATGTGGCATCTTGAGCAAAAGGAGACTGACAGTGCTGTTAGTAGCCACCCTGTGTAAGACTGGCTAGCAGAAATTAAGTGAAGAGAGGCATTTTGTGTCCTTTGCAGATCTCCCCACTAATTAACAAGCAAACACCACTCTCCATAACATTAAAAAAAAATAAAAATCAAAGTCTTCACAGTGATAAATCATTTCCTTAAACCCAGTCTAAACCTTCCCCCAGGTGGTTCCAATTTATGACCACTCATCCTCCAGCCATGCACTTATGAAAGAACCTGGCTCCATCTTCTCAGTAACTTCCTCAGCTGTGCAGGTAGGCTTCTGCTAGGTCCTCCTGGAGCTGCCTCTTTGCCAGCTGAGGAAGTCCAACTCCCTCAGCTACTCCTCGCAGGAGAAATTCTCCATCTCCCAGTTACTTGGGTGACAACCCCCTTGCTGCACTCAGATTTACCCATGTCTCTCGGCTATCAGGCAGCCCAAAACTGGATATTATATTTAAGACACAGTTTTATGATTCTCAAGAAAAAGGGGATAATCAATCACTTCCCTGTGTCTATCTACCATGTCACTCCTGCTCCTAGAGCCTTTGCACACCAGTGCTTCATGACCCCTGGTGGGTCAGTCCGTCCGTCCGTNCCATCCATCCATCCATCCATCCATCCATCCATCCATCCATCCATCCATCCATCCATCCATCCATCCATCCATCCATCCATCCATCCCAGGGGCAGGAGTTGGGGTTTGTTCTTGCTGAATTTCATGAGGTTTCTGTCAACCTATCCCTACAGCCTGGGCAGATGTCTCTGAAAGGCAGCCCCCACACATTAATTTTTTTTTCTGTTGCAAGCACACGGAGCTTTCTGAAGATGCATCTACAGATATGCCTTAATTAATTCTTTGTTACAGCTTCAGATGAACAATACAGAGAATCATTTTTTAAAGACCAAGATGACTCATTAGGACTGCCAAGGTTGTGGAAAAGAGAGTAGTTTAGACACACGCAATTCTTGCCCCAAAGGAGCACAGACTCTGCAGTAAGGTTCATCCATCTTTTCTTTCTGCTTCCTTTCTGAAAAGAGGAAATCATACTCATGAAGTTTCATACTGACATTTTATGGCCGAAATTCCTGGCCTTTTTCTAGAAAAATGCCGCTGAACAATATCTGGAAAAGTTTGCCCATCTTTGAAGTAAAGGCACTGGCAACTTTGCGAGCTATTGTGCACGGTGATGCTTTGCACAGTTCTATGTCAAAAGAACTTCTCCACACATTGCAAGATCCCAGGAGATTTGCTGGATTTAGTAAGAAAATCCAAGTGTATTTCTTCAATCCTCACCATTGTCATGCAGAGTGAGAACAAAGAGGGTGATGTATTATGTTCTGGCTCTTGTATCACCAACAGATTTGGTAAGAGAGAAGTGGCTACAGAATCTCTTATATATATCATCTGCAGGAAGAGAAGGTTTCAGCTTGACTCTCTCTCCAGCAGAAGTTTGTGGTGCTGGCAGTTGGGAAAAAAAAATACACGGGGAAAACAAAAAAAAAGCCTTTAAAAAAGCACCATTCTGCTGTCATCTGAGCACAACGATGCCTGAATCACTGCAACATAGTTAAATGAAAAGACAAGGGCAAGTTGCTTCCAGAAGCAGCTCTCCAAGCAGAAGAGCCATTTAAATGAGGCAGGACAGAGCCAGTCTCCCCACAGCCACCTCACACTTTAAACAGGTGGCACCAGATGGCACTCTTACACAAAAGCTTCTTTTTCATAGGGTCTGCTTGCAGGCAGAAGTTGTGTTTAACTATAAAAAGGTACCACCTGTATTGGTTAGGGGTTCCCTGGCTTCTGTCCACAGCCCATGTTGCACCTGGTAATAGGGCTGGTGCCAATACATACTATTTTCATTTTGGTAAAGGAATAAATGGTCTTGGCATAAAGCACTTCCTATCGGCATAGCTTTATCCATGCTGTATGTGTACAGAATTAGGGAAAGCACAAAACTCCTAGCAACAGGTCTCTCAGATATGAGCAGGCAAAGCAAGCGCTCAGTCTTGGGGTGATGTGCCATTGGAAGGTCTGCCTGAACACTGAGGAGTACGCTGCCTCTAGTAGAGCCCAGTGGAATCAGTCCTTGAGGCACAGTGCTATCTCGAAAATTAGGAGCTGGCAAGATCTCTGACGGATGGGGCTGCCTCCATAATCTCTTTCCCAGATCCTGTGTGCCTCTGCTTGGTGCCGTGCATTTAATATTTATGCAAATTCTGCATCTCTACCGTCTCCCTCACAAAGGAGGCAACATAAAAGGCTTTAGATATCTTTTGTGTAGCAAAGCAGAAGTGGGTTCATCAGTGGATTCATCCTCTCCTTGTTCCCTGCTCCCACTGTGAGGATAGTCCTCCGGGACGCTCACAGTGCTACACCGGGAACACAGGAGGTGCCAGCACTGTGGAAGGGGAGCAACAAGCCATTGCTCCGATCTCTGTCCGGGACAGGCACACTGTCCCACGGCTGCAGCCGCTCAGAGGCTGGCGGAGCCTTACGTTTCAGGCAGTGCCCTGTTGCCCAGTGCCGGATACCCTCGCTCCAAACCACCTCTGGGGTGGGGCCCTTCCCACTTCTGCCTCAGGGCTGGATGCTGCCGGGCAGAGGGGGCTGCAGGATCCCATGGAAAGCTCGGGCTCTACAGCAAAGAGTCTGTGCGTGTTCTCAGGAAGAGCTGCTGGACTGAGAACTCGCCTGACTCCTGGGAGAGGCTGGGCAGTTTCCCTAGAGGTGAACAATGCCCCTTTGGTTCCCTGAAACTGGCAACACATTTTCCTCCCAAGTCACTCTTCCCCCTCACTTTTCTCTCCAAAGTAAATTAGCCCAGCCAAAGCGCCAAGCGATAGATGCTTCATCTCCCAAATGCCACTCTGAGGAAAAGTTACAGGCAAAGGAGAGAGGAGGCGCTGAGCCCAAAGCTCTCCCGACGGCAACCGGCCGTGCCTCCGGTGCCGCCCGAGCTCACACACGGCAGGTCGTGCAGTCCCCGCCTGGCACCGCACACTTCTCCCCAGCCATCAGGCTCATAAAACCATAAGTGTAGAACAGCCCTGAGATCCCTCGGCGGGGTCTCCTCGGGGTAACAGCGGCCGGGCCAGTCCAGCGGGAAGCTGGCCGTGTGCGACGGCGGGCACCCGGCTACCTGCATCTCCGGGGCACCCCGGGGCAGGCGGGGCAGGGCGGGGACCGAGCCCGCCGCCGCGTCCCGTCCCCGCTGCCGGGGCCGGCCCGTCGGAACGGGGGTGCTGCCGGCGGTCCCTTACCACATTGCTGAGGAAGTCCGCCTCGCTGAAGTCGCCGAAGTCGAGGAAGCCGGTGCCGGCGGCGGGGAAGAGCCGCTCGGCGGGGAAGGGCTCCAGGATACTGTCCATGGTGCCCGCGGCACCGGGGCTCGGCCGCCCCCCGCGCTCGGCCGGCCGGGCTCACTGCGGCCGCACGCTCCCGCCCGCCCCCCGGCGGCGGCGGCCCATGGGCGGCGGGGCGGCAGCGACCGCCGGGCGGGCACGGGAGCGGAGCGCCGCGCCGGTGCCGCTCAGGGCGGCTGTCAGTGCCCCGCTGCCGAGGGGCCGGCGGGCGGCCCCGGCACGCCCCCGCCGCTCTCCGGGAGCCGCCGGGGCGGGACTTCCCGCGCAGACACCCCCTCGAGGCAGCGCCCCCGCCTCCCGGGCAGCCCCCGCTCCGCCGGGCGGGGCGAGGCCGGTGGCTGCCCAAGGCTCCCGTGCTCTTCCCGGCGCTGCGCAGGGACCGGGGGGCGCTGCTGGTCCCCGGCGGAGCCGTGTCAGTTTGTCGAACTGAACAAACCCTCCATTCAGCAGCCGGCCAGCCGGCTTTGGTGGCTCCTCTGCATCCCTCGGGGAGCAGCGGCGGGAAAGATGGGCATTCCGCGGGGTCGGAGCCTAAAGGGCAGCCGGCAGGGAGGTCTCTCCATGCCCCCCGCTGCCCGCAGCGGGCTTGCAGGTCGGCCTAGCTGCAGCGGCACATGTGGCTGCTCTGTAATTAAAGAGCTGGGCACCATTAAAGAGGTTCAGGAAGATTATATGGTTTCAGATAAATAGGATTGTGGATCTCTGTCCTTCTGATCATTACTCCAACCAACACTCAGGAAAACCACTTATAATAATCCCGTTGAAGAAGCCCTGATGTTTTATTAATCTGTCCCTGTTTTCATGGCTCCAAAGAGAACAGACTGGAGTCCCAGCTCCAAGGAGGGTCTTTCTTGGTCACAGGCATCTGGAGAAAAAACCCCAAAGACAGCAGTGCATCTCTCCTGGGGAAAACCTAGCCGGAAGTGGCCAGTGGTGAGGGTCCTGGCAAAGAAATGCTGAAGCCTGTGCTTTAACTGGACATGGAGTTTTCATCCATCCAGGCTCTTGCTCCACATTCTCCATGGCTGTCAGAACTAAAAGCACAACCCAAGGTGCTCCTTGGCTACTGGTTGCACAAGCAGCCACATCCTGCACACAAAAGCCTTTATACTTACACACACAATGAGCTCTTTCAGTTACATTTACTTTTACCTTATGTTTCAGTCAAGTGTAAAGAGCCTTTGGGTAAAAGGTCAGAGACATAAATTCAGCCAGGATGGAGTTGTGCGAGAAAATAATGCTGTTCCTACTTCCTGAATGGTAAAGAAACCTCTTTGTTAATGTGGATGCCAGTGGGTTTAAAGGGGGGAAACACAAAAAACTTTGCCACTGTAAGATGGGAATAAGAAATATGTCCAGATCCTTCAGCAAGAAGTAAACCTGTCTCCAAGTAAGGGGGAAGACACCTTTTCTTTAACATTCCAATCAGCAGGATTCTCAGCTGCAAGGAGTAGACAGACCGAATCCCGCCATAGAAATGGAGTGACAGCCAGGGTCACAGAGCACGGACAGAGCCACACCAGGGGCAGCTTCCCCTCCTGCCACTAACCAAACACGGATATCGCTTCCCCAGCTATGAAGACTCACTGGTGAAACCAAGAGTTTCTGGTTCAGTGCCTTGCCCAAGCTAACACAAGGAAGTCTCTTCTCAGGACACACAATGTATTTATCTTCAGGCTGAGGAAGCTCAGATGGTGTCAGCTACGGTTTGCACAGCATGGGTGGCAGTGTCATCAGAAAAGGTCAAGCAAAGCAAACCTCACTTGTTTGTCTGTGTTCTGAAGGGAAAATGTTTTGGCACAGTCAGATAGGAGCTGTGAAATCCATTCTGGAGATTAAAATATCTCAGAAAAAAAAATGAAATTGCCTGCTCTGAAACCCTGCTTCTGTTTAGTGCTTAATGCAGTACTGAGTGTAACTGCCCAGATGCAGCTTCTTTGCCTATGCCTATCACTGCTGCAGCTTTGCACACAAGGAAGAATCATAACAAATATCCTGTTTTGGTATTGAACAGGAAAGCTGCTCTGTCCCATCTTGGAAAGCTCTGATGGGAACCCCCATCCCTAGCATTTGTGTAGAGCTTTGAAATGGACTCCTTGCTTATGTCAGACATGAGTGCAGTTCACTAAAGGCAATGGAAATACCATTTAGGTGATCAGAGAGTGTTGCTGCTGACCCTCTGGAGCCAAAAAGGAGAGTTATTTCTGCAGGCAAGCAGTTTTGTGCTCCAGAATAGACCTGGAGACAGGTAAATTGTTGATGAGTGAAGGGAGATGATTGCAGAAAAATTCAGATGTGCTGCTGCAGCTGACTATGGGTGCCTGCAGCAAAGGGGGAAAAGGACAGGCTGAGGAGCACTGCTGAAGCAGAGGCCTGGCGGCTGCAGTGCTTACAACACTTGAATGGTGTGTCACCATCTTTAAAACCAAGTTCTACAGCCATCTCTTGGGACATAGATACAGCAGAGGAGGAAGCAACCCTGGGGCAGGGGCTGAATTACACGATCATTCAAATTCCTTCTCAGCCCAGTTTTCTCTAATTTTATACTTAAACTTATTTGCAATCTGATTACAGCTATTGAAATAGCTATCAAGTATGTTCAGTCTGAACAAGTCAAACTGACAACAGGTAAGTCTGCCTTGGCCTCACAATATTTGGTACTGCAAATACACGCATGACCAACCAAGCTAATTTTATCACTGCTGAGAAGTGAATCATCAGTCCATTTCTCATAAGAAAGGGATCCTGCTCTCTTGTGCTCCATCCTGCCTGGTCCTGCTCCCACTGCTTGCCTTTATGTCCATGGAGTGAGAACTGCAAGTCTCTCACCGTACCACTTTGCATTTGCTTTGCCTTCACCCTGCATTGTTGTGAGCAGGACACACAAGGTAAGCAGGCCCTGGGCTTGAACACATGGGCAGCAATCCAGGCCATTCTGCTACAAGCCGAGCTGAAGCTTTTGGTTCTCCTACCCAGGACTGTGCCAGGAGGTTTCACAGACTCCTGGAGGATGAGTGTTTCTTGAGGAATGCAGGGTGAAAAGTCGGTGATTTTTGGTCTGCTGCATGCAGGCTCTGTTGTTACAGAGGGGTCATCTGTGTAATGTTTGCAGCCTGGACAGCTGGTATGGGAATGATTCATGCTGTTAGAACTGCTTTGCTTTGGGGGTCAGGCTGGCTCTTTAGGACTGCCACCGAAGACAAGCTTTTACTTCAAGTATGGGAAAGATACCATTTGTCCTGTTTATTTTTCCAGAGCTGGTGTTCATATGGATGGAATAGACAGTTTCTGCCACAAGCTGTCTTCTTAGCCATGAAAGTTTTCTGGAGTCATGCAGGCTCCATATTTTGGCCATTCAGTAGCTCTTTGCCAACAGTCTTGCCTTCATTTTGCGTTGTCTTTTCTCTGGATTGATTACTTCTCCATATATTGCTTTGGTGTGGTTTTGGTCACTGTTTTGTGCACCACGGACAGAGGGAGCAACTGCTGCGTTGTAGGTTCCCTCTGCTCCTGAAGGCCCACTGAGAACAAGATGAGGATGGAAGGGGGACTTTCAGCCTTGTTCAAAGAAGAGGTACTACAGTCCCCAGACAAGCTGTTAGGAGTCAGGTCATGTGTGATGGCATAAGTAGTTACATATCCAACCCTTTGGCTGTGATTTCTTCATTTAGGTTTTTATGGGACAATAAAAAATCCAGGAAAAAGTCAGGATAGGGAGTGATACAGCAAAACATTCTCTAGCAAAAGGTAACTTTTGAGAAAGGACTCGCAATCACTGGAGCCTTTCTTTGCCCTCTGATCCACAACCCTGCCTCATCCAGGAAATCTCTCTCCCTTTTGATTTCCTTCCAGGGGCTGGTTTAAGCTCCCTCTCTTGCACACACACTTCTCTCTCCAGCCAGCTTCAGCTCCTTTCCATTTCCTTCCTCCTGCTGTGTACACTCCCAGCCAGGTATCCAGCACACCTGTTCCCACCACTAGCAAGCAGCAGTGGGACAGGGAGGGGAGCCAGCACAGAGATCACACCCATTGCAGCTCCCCGCTGAAAACAGAGAAGGGGGTAACACCTGTGAAACCAGTATTCATACATCTGCTGCCACAACTGAAAGAGGGAATGAATTGTGTTCTGCATGTTGCTTTGTGTGCAGCTACACAGAACATCAAATTAAATGTCTGCCTGCAAGCACATGCACTTCATCAATGACCACCAAATTCAGGTAGGTGGGAGCCATGCTGGAGCACTGCAGAGAAGTGCAGACACACATGTGTGTGTCACAAGGAAATGTGCACCCCAACTTGTGCCTTTTCCCCCCCATCTTGCTTAGGAAGTAGAGGGGAAAGTGAAGAGCATATTAATTGCATGTTTGCATATGGCAAGGATCCATGAATGCTGTGGTTTCAGTGAGCACCCTAATGCTATGTGGGGAATGAAAGGGAAGCCACAGAGCTCAGCACTGCAATTATTATTCTTTCTGGGGCAAACTTGGGGCCCTTGGATAGATTTAAATCAGCCTTGCAAACAAGGAGCGAGTGACAGACAAGGAAGGAGGAAAGACCTAGGAAAAGAAAAGCCTTGAATACAAGACACTGGACCCTAGGAACATCCCCTCACAGAACCCCTTTAACCTCCTGGGAATGTGGCTGAGCTGCCTGTGGCTGTATGTCTTTCTGCCAGTATGTTAGAAAGCAAAGCCCCCAAATAGTGGGTACTGTAACAAAATATGAGAACTGAAAACTCACCACTTTCGAAGTAACTGATATAGGAGGAAAAATGTCTTTGTAATTCTTTAATTTCTTCATGACAAGCTAAGACTGTTCCTTTGCATTGTCACACACAGTCTCCCCTTCCTGCTCTATACCTCAGAAAGAGCATAGGTTGGCAATCTCTCTGGGGAATCACACAACTTTCACACTGACTGGGTGCAGAGTAACTTCAGTATGAGGGCATCTCTTTCCAGCAGTTTGTGAGCATTTGAAGACACTGTGTGGATGGGAAGTTGCAGGACAGCAGAAGAGAGTAGCCACCTCTGCTTCCTATACACTACTTTTTATTTACTGGGCTTTTAGCCTTCATGGTTGCAAGACCCATTTGCAAAAGGGTTGTTCTCACAGGGCTGGAGACAACCTGAAGAGTCATTCTTAGGGGGATGTATCGCCTCATTTCTCATAACCATTTCCTACCATCCAAATCTTTCCCTAGGAAGGATGAAGAGCTGCACACTCTGAATTTTAACACAAGAAGATACCTTGCATCAAGGAGTGGGAAGAAAATGGCTTTGGTACAGGAGACAACTGAAGAGCTGCTGGAACAGGACTGAATGAGTCAGGGCAAGAGATGGCAACAACTCTGCTTTGACACACTGTATGTGCCATATAGAGCCAACTCCAAACTCGCAGTTAACCACATGAATGACTAGAGGGCAATCCCATGCAGATTTGTGCCACTTAACCCCCTCAAGCATGGTAGAGAAGTTGGACACTCGCATCTTGGCTAGATCCAACAGAATCCGGTCAGAACCAAGCAGATACAGCACACATAGGCTGGTCAGGGGAGTGGGAGGATGATATTCCCTGTACTGCCAAGGGTTAAAAGCAAGATCCAGATCCACAAGAAATCCTGTGAGGAGAAAAGCACAACCTAGCAATTCAGGCATGTCTCACCCCCGTTCAAATGACATTGTTTCAGTGCTGTCTGCCTCACCCCTCAGTGGTAATTACAGACTTTCACTACAGGGGGAAGAGAACACGGTGGAAGAAACCTTCATTACAGACATCTAGAGAAAAGCAACCCCAGTGTAATGTCTCAGGCACATAGCCAGGATCAGCCACCAAAGCAAAACACATTTAGGACAAAAATAAAAGGAGGAGAAGTGTTAAGTGATTTGGGAAGATCAGAAGACCACCAGGTTGGCTACTGTACAGTGCTGGGTGTGGGGAGCACTTTGGAGGAACTGGAATGCTGCCCTGCTTTTAAGTGGTGTGGTTGGCATTTACATTTTTCCTTCCTTCCTCCTTCTCTGGGTGCTTGTTATCCCTGATGTCTGCATGTGTCCCTTTGTCACCCCTGGCAAACACCAGTGGGCTGGGAATGGACAGTTTTCCTAGGCTTCCTAGCTTGATGTTTGTCAAAGGGGCACATAAAGCTGTAGGTGTCCTTGGCTGACCCCTCCTTTTTGCACACCTAGCTTAAGATACACACTCAAGAACAGGCTTCTTGTATCCAAAGCTGGGGACTCCTCACCTTGTGTGTATTACAGGGGCCCAAAGTTTGAGTTTTTTACAAAGGATGCAAGAGGGTATTTCTTCCCAGCAGGTCATGCATCTACCCATCACCATTTCCTACTGCTGTGGTGAATCGGTCAGGGTTGGTGTTGACCTACCTCAGGTGGCTGGCACCTCTGACCAAAAAAAATGGTCTTATTCCTACTGCTTTTTTCTCTCATTCCAACTTTCTGTTGACAAGTGGCATAGGTCCAAGCTAAGTTGCTCTTTTTACCCCTGGACATTCACATGTGTGAAACTGAGAACCATTATCATGACATGGTAAACTCAGTGTTTGTGGGAGAGGTTACTTCAGTGACAAGATTTTCCTACAGAGCTCTTTTTTGTCGCTGGTGCTAACACCTTGCTCTTGCAGGATCTGGGGTTTGATGCTACATTAGAAAGATACTTCAAACCTTGTCCCCAGGCAGCAAACAGCAGGGATGGGAGAGGACCAGGAGGACAAAAACGTTCAATCAGAGTGCTATTAAGATGTGTCTAGGGAACTGGCTGAATTTTAATTGTTCCTTCCTTCTCAGTGAGTGAGCACAGGAAAAGATTTACCTTCTGGCCTTTCCATTTGGGCATGTTGACATTTCCAGGCGGCACTTTCCTCTGATGGTGAGGTTTGACGTCAGGTGGGCTGATTAAAGCCTGCAGTGCCTCTGACTCATTTGGCTACGTCCTGTGCAAGGGGATTTGTAACGTGTCTCTTGTCTTTCTTTCACTCGTTATGGTTGGTTTTAAATAAATAAAGCTAAGCTCAATTCACAACTTCAGGGAAGACGCAACTCGGCTCAGGCTCAAATACGCATTACCATGGCAACCGATGCTGTCAGGCACACACAGACCTGTCACTCTCGGCAGCGAACTCCCCTGCCCTCCTCTCCCTGCCCAAGCAGTGCATGGGGCTGGGGTGGGATGCAGGAAAGCTGGGTGAGGCTGGCACTGTCCACGCCACTTGGGCAGGCAGTTGTTCTTGGGAACTTGCCTTGCTCCTCTCCCAGCCTCAGGACAGCTCACCTGATCCACCCTCGTGCTGAGCAAGAACTTCTTTGGGGGAAGCCCTGGTGAATGAAGTTGCCCCTAGTGTGACTTTCTCAACTTGCAAAAAGGAGGGGAGGGACTACCTGGATCAACAAGTCTCATACAGCTGCTGCCAAGTGTGGCATGCTCTTCATGCATGGATTGAGATCTGAAATAAGAATAAAAACTATCAGCTGCCTTCCGTAAGCCCCACTGAGCGAATCCCTCATCATTGCTAGAGAGATGTGCAGCAAGGAAACAGAAATGGGAAGAAATGTGGTTTCTGCAACTGACTGTGGGGTAGATAGGTTAGCAAGGCAAGGCAAGGCAAGGCAAGGCNAAGGCAAGGCAAGGCAAGGCAAGGCAGTAGAGTCCCTGGGTCCTCTGTCCCAGAGTACCTGTGTCTCCTTGGCATACTGAGCAAGTCCCTTTGGTGCTGCCATTTCCTGTACAGCTTTTGATTCATCAAGAACTTGAGTACAGCAGCAGCCTAAAACATGAAGCATGAAACATGGCCAAAGGCAGCATCACTAAGAAAGAGGCTCTTTGAAGTGCTCAAGAACTCCTTGCCTGTGGCTCTGCACCTGTACATCTCTAATATCCACTGATACAATCATCAAAGTTGGAAGAGACCTTTAAGATCACTAAGTCCTAACATCCACTCAGCAGTACCATAGTAACCCTTAAACCACTAAGCCATATCACCCAGCACAGATCCAGATGCCTCTTAAACACCTTCAGGGATGGTGATTTCACCACCTTCCTGGACAATCTATTCCAATGTCTGACTACCCTAACAATGAATAAATTTTTTCTAATACTTAATGTGAATCTCCCCTGTCTCAGCTTAAGGCCTCTGGTTCTTTCACTGCAGGCATGGTAGAAGAGATCAATCCCTCTACCTGGACAGCACCTCAATGTCCTTTTTAAAGTGAGGGGCCCAAAACTGGATGCAGCACTTGAAGTGTGGCCTCACCAGTACAGAGTACAGAGGGGAGACCACTGCCCTGGTCCTGCTGGCTACACTATTCTTGATACAGGCCAGGATGCCATTGGCCTTCTTGGCCACCTGGACACACACTGGAGCATGTTGAGCCACTGCTGATCAGCACTCCCAGGTCCTTTTCTGCTGGGCAGTTTTCCAGCCACTCTTCTCCAAGCGTGTAGTGCTGCTTGGGGTTGTTGTGACCCAAGTGCAGGACTCAGCCCTCTGCCTTATTGAACCCCATGCAGTTGTCCTCAGTCCATTGACTAAGCCTGTCCAGATTCCTCTGCATAGCCTTCCTACCCTCAAGCAGATCAACACTCCCACACAACTTAGTGTCATCTGCAAATTTACTGAGGGTGCCATCAATCCCAATGTCCAAGTCATCAATAAAGATGTTAAACGGGACCAGTCCCAAAACTGAGCACCGGGGAGCACCACTAGCAACCAGCTGCCAAATGCATTTAGCTCCATTCACCACAACTCTCTGGGCCTGCCCATGCAGCCAGTTTTTACCCACTGAAGAGACCACCCATCCAAACCACGAGGAGCTAGTTTTTCTAGGAAAAGATGTACTAGAGAAATGAGACATTCTGGTTTGTGTGGCAAACAGGGCTAACAGTGTTGCCAGATCTTCCTTTCTCCAAGTATCTCGGAACATTTAGCAGTTTTCTCAAAGCCTGGGCACCTGAAGTCCTGGAAACATGGAAACTTTTTGTCTTCCCTGCTCTTAGGTGACTTCTGACAGTCGCAGTGAACTGGCTGAAAATGCACCCCACTGGCTCTGACATAGGTGGGCAAACCTAGGAAACCATAATTTTAAAAAAACCCCATGGTTTTAATCCTGTTATTTTTAGATCACCCCCACTGAGTAAGTTCTGAATTACAGTTTTTGGTTTGGCTTGTGGGCAAGCACAATGCACACAGGGAAGTGTTTGAGTGCTGTCCCACTGACCTGAGCTGCACCAAGAGGCAGCATATACCCCACTGGACTTGTACAGGGGCACGAAGGGGCACAAAACAATTGAGCCAAGAACCAGTCTTCCCAAATAGATCTCTAGGGCTGGGGAATGCTTTCTAGCTTAATCCTCATTTTGTAGGTTTAATGCTACCCCATGTGGGGTGCCATGTCTTTTTTCTACCACAGATGATTTCAAATTAACTTTACCTCCTACAGTCACTGCACCCTGCCACACTGGGGAAGTTAATAGCATCAGAAGAGTTTGAACTTGTGAAATGTTTCTATGATTGCATAGATTGAGCCACATTACCATGACAAATCACTGAAATCTGAGAAATCTAATTTACAACACAGATTTCTTTTTGTGTGTGTCTTTCCCAACTCAAAGTCAGAGAGTGTCTGGGTTGTGCAGTAACTCTAATCTAGGAGAGCTGTGGGTGTAAGTAGGATGAAAAACAATTGCATGAGGTCTCCAGGGCTGGTCTACAGTGACTCCAAACCCTAAACTGCTTATCCCTTGAACGTGGTTTACAACAGCAATGGATCTGGTGGAGCTGTGTAACCAGCACTTAAATAAAGAGGAGGCAGCAAGACCTCCTGATTCAGTGGCATCTGTTCTGGAAAGGGCTGGCCCAGAGGCAGCCACAGCAAGAAGGTACTGAAACCCACTGTCTCCTCCTAGAAACAGAATTGAAGGTCACAAAGTAAAGACCCCTGCAACCAGCACTTGCCTCTAATTAAAAACAAATCCTTTCAAGCACAGACAGTGGTTTGAGGAAGGAAAATACTGAACTGCAGTGAGATCTTGGAGAGTTCATGGCTGGACACCTTGGAGTGGAAACACCAGTGGCATCAATTCAGGTAAAGCTCTGTACCCCAGCCACTGGCATCAATGCACAAGAGTACTCTGTTCTCTCAAATTTAACTTCTTTCACAATAAAACTGATTTTTATGGCGCTTTTATCTAGGACAGTGTGAAAGTAACTCAGTCTCAGGAACGACAGAGATGAAAGTGTGCTTGGCGTCACCAAACCACCTCTGAAGCCAGGAAAATCATGATTCTCTGTGAACAGTTGATGTTTTGCCCCAGTATGGGAATTAGCATCATTATTTTCAAGTGATGGGGGCTGCCACTGTCTCTGCCAGAACGATAAACAAAACAAAGCACTGTGGTGTGGTCCTGCTACCCCCTGTATTGTACTCTCAGGGCTAGCAGACAGCAGAGATATTTGGGCACTTTGCAGGCTCACTTCTTCCTTTAAAATGCACTAAAGGAAGTACTGGTAAAATACATTATATGAATGGCCCACATAATTTACTGCTGTCACTTATAACTGAGAAGGAACTGCTAAGAAAGGAACTGATATTTATAGGGGTGAAAACATCCTTCTTTATTCCAAGGGCATGGCTTACAGTCCTATGAACCCTTTGCAGAATTCAGGTTTTCATAAAGTACCTGAAACAAGGGTTTGAAAATGCAGAACCATTAAAAAACCTCAGCACCCTAAACTCCACATCAAACCAGAAATGTTCCTCATGAGCAAGTTAATATATAAATATACTTCACATCAGATCTTTATTTCTGTGGAAGACCATTACATTTCCAGGAAGTACCCAGTGCCTCCTGGCACAGACCAAGGGAGGCCGTGACTCGAGCAACAGCTGTAATGATCCCATCACAGACAGAATATTTTGCAGTATTCTACACAAATATTAATTCTGGTGCCAACAAGTAGTTTTGCCTGGTCTTTTGCTGCCTGGTCAATCCTATGTAAGACACTCTTCCCTCACTGCAGGCTGCCGTCCTCTCCTTCTTGACCAGATACCCAGTGGATTATTTTTGTCTCAGATCACATAGTCCCAATGGTACAATTACACACTGACCTCAAAGACTTGCTTTTAAAATTACCCTTCTTTAGCAAACCCTCTGTCTAGTGGGTTGGGTGGTTTTCTTATTTTTTATTTTTATATCTAAATGGTTAAATAGTGGGTGTGGTTGAGGAGAGAGGAAAAGAAGAAAGAGAAAGAAGCAGACAGAGCAAACAGTAGGGGAGACAGTTGTGAGGGTCACAAGTGTGCTCAGGACGGGGAAGTCCACGTGCTCCAAGGAGAAGACGCTTGTCTTCCTCTCTTTCCTCAGTAACATCTTCTCCTGGAAGGTCAGTTCTTCCTGCCAACAAATGTCATTTCACTACAGAGACAGTCCCTCTTCCTCACATCTACAACTAGGGACTTATTCTTGGGAACCACTACCTAAACTAGAAACCAAACAAACCAGCAACTTTCAAATACGGCGTGAAACTCGGAACTTTCCTGTAAGTGCTCACAGATGTTAAACTTTTTACAAACTGAAGAGACACAAAAGCAACTCAGAAGGGCTCTGAAGGGCCTAGAGGCAAACAAGCCTAGGGCAGGGGTAGGCAATCATAACTGTAGAGATGTGTTGAGAGTGAAACCCATGTAGGACAGGTGTCATTTGTCCATGTTGCTGTTTAGCTGACAGTTCCACCAAATTTTTGAAAGCCTTCATAGAATACATGAAATGTCTTCAGGAGAGATGAGCATCTTCTTTGAGGATGACGAGCTGGAGGGAATAGGACATCAGTCTGTCCTTGCAAAGAGAAAATAGGAAGCAACTCACAGGCTGACAGAAGAAACTTCAAATATGCTGCAGCTTCTCACATCCAGGGTGTGCACACTACTTTCTGAGTTTGCTACACAATAGGATTTTCCCCTCCACACTATAAATATCTTTAAAACCTATCTGAAGTGGTTTTAAGGCTGACAGGAGCTGCAGTGAGTTGGCTCCAAGTGATAAAAGGAGCTTTTTCTGGGCTGGTTGTGAAGGTTGGCCTTCTAATAGCTGCCTGTCACCAGGGCAGTGGCCGCTCTTCCATTGTGGTCATAATGGTCTCCTTCATCCTTCACACCTTCAGGAGTGCATATCTATCCCACACTGTTCTGCATTCCTTATTTTCTGCAGCCTTTTCTGCACACTGGCTATGTCTCAGTCCTGACAGGATAAGCTCCCTTTGTGTCAAACCTCACCAACAAAAGGTCAAGAGTAGTATTTGGAGAGGAGGCCTGCAAACGCAAACCCTGATGTATTTGAGAAGAAGGCAACTGTCACTCGGGTGACTCCTGCTCTGCATGGGAGCTTGATTGTGTAGGACAGATGTGAACACCGTCAGATTGGAAATGATCTTTGAATGTTTGGTATAGTGCATGTTCCAGCTGTCTGGGAAAAGACAATCCTCTTCCCTTTGTTCTTCCTACAGCTCCCCTTGGACACAGCATCTTACCCCTTTCTCCACTTACTGCACTATTGCACTGGGTGTTGCCCTGTGCTGTTGCACAGCTGGCTTCACCCACACCTGCAGTGACTGCATTTTATAGCGGGTGAACTGATTTTTGGTTTGGGAAGGGGTTTTTTGTCAATTTTGTGAAAAACTTTTGAAGCCTGTGAAATTGAAATGCACTTGATACCTTGCTGGAAGAGACAACAAGCTGGTTAGCACAGCCTTGGCTGCGGCAGAAAGCAGCATCAGAGCTCCAGTTAAGTGATACCTATAAATGCTGGCAAGGGACACAGTAAGGATGAACAGGCATCTGTATACTCACCACTTCTCTCATTTGGTTTTAAAAAGCCACATCCACCTACCAACATTTGCTGAAGAGAGTTTGTTTCATGACTATCAGTCAGCAAGGCGTCAAAAGTATTCATCTATAAAATAAAAAATTCAGATTCCAAACTCTGCTCTTTTAATGAGCTCTGGTAAATTTGCTCCCTTTTACAGTCCTGGGGTCAATCAATTAGCAACTGCCTAGGGGAGAAACATAATTAAGCTCAGATAACACAACAAAAGTTTCATCTCCTTGCTCTCCCTCTATACACATCCTCATTTACACATCTGGATAAAAGCTTCACTGCAATGCCTGGAGAGAGCAATTGCTTCAAGCAGAGTCTCTGAGAGCACATCTGAGCTCCCAAAAAGCATTGCAAACTCTTGCATCATGCAGAGGCAGGAGAAGGCAAAGCAGCTCGGAAGCGAGAAGATCCACTCTGGCAAGCTGCTGCCACGGGGATAGGGTGTCATTGGGAACAACAAAAGGTGGTTTTACTGAGGAAACGTGGTGCCACGACTTATTAGTCTTCCAGCAGAAGCAGGAATCCAGCGCTGCTCTGATGGTGCTGCTCTTGCAGCAGGAGCGAGCCAGCCATTCAGGACTAGTCTGACAAATCTGGCTCCAGCTGCTCGACTTTATTAACGACAGAAGCCCTGGAGGGGTGGGATCCAGAGGCATCACAGCGATTTTTTTCCCCTTTCCTAAGCACAAAAGACAGAAGTGGAATGTAGCTGAGGAATGCTTCGCCCTTGGAAGGGATGTAATAAATCTCCTTGGATGTGATATTTGGTTTATTTTGTGGGAGTCATTCAAAAGGAAAATGCAGATTGTGGGGCTTAGTGCTCAGCCTATGCTGGCAAAGGATCCCTGACAAAGAATGTCCATTGGCAGGGAATTTCCTGACTTTGCAAGTGAGCAAACGCCTCTTTCTCAGTTACTCTAAAAGCTGTTTTGTTATTATATAAAAGGTTCTACAAAGCAGACAGCGATCCGTTCTACTCCAGATCCACCAGAAGAAGGACAAATAATCATCAGCTTTATTTGCAGGAGGAAGGATTTGTGCTATGCTCAAGAAAGTGCTTTTTCTCCGGGACGGTCTCCTGGGCCACAGGGGGCTGCTGGGGAGGCTGTGGCATCCAAATTGCTGGAAGCATTTAACGTCCACATCACGCTCTGCTCCTGGGTGACTCCACTTTGGAGAAGGGGGGATAGCTTCAGAGATCTCCCAAAGTCCCTGCCAGCCCTCTGGTGATTATTACTGTATGATTATTATTTAATAGCAGAAGTTACCACCTTTGGGGCTTAAGGAGGATTCTTCCTGCGCCAAAGGTCACTAGACCTAGGGATGCATTAGCAGGCAGAGGTCAGGGGAGAGAAAACAGAAGGTTACTGATGTGCAGCTGGATTGGATTTACTGCAGCAGTATGGCAAAGAAAAACCCCAAAGGTGACTGTGGACCCACCATAGAGCAAAATGACACCAGGCTCACTGACAGTGCTAGGCAGGGAGAAGGGTTCTCAGGTCTACAGGAGAACTCCCTGGGGAGATCATGACAGAGGCCAGATGGCTGCAAGCCACCCGGGAACCCTAAACCAGGTTTAAAGGGGACCTGAAAGGGAAGAGGTGCAGACTGCATGGAGCCAACCAGAGCTGTCTGCAGCAGTTCCACCACTGAGAGAATCACCACAGTAGAAGGTAGAGGGGACAACCAGCCACTAGGGGTATACAAGCTATTTTTCCATAAACACTTAATTACTGCCACCAGTGGTAAAGTTCCAGCCATGAAAAGCCTAAAGCCCTTCCACCTGTCTATTTGGACAGAAGTGGGGTAGCCTGAGCAGGCAGAGCTGCCATTAGAGCACCAGGACACCTGAGGAAAGGTGGGAATATGGTCCCTACACACACTCAGTGAAGCCCAGAAACCGCCCAGGTTATGAGTGGTGGCATCACTGATGGACACCACAGTTCAGAGGGGTCAGCCACATAAGCCTTTGTCTTGTCACTCTGCTCATCCTGCAGAAATACAGTTTTGCTCACTCCATCAGGTTCTGGAGATTCCCCTTTCTCATTTGCTTATGAGAAGAGATTAAAAAGGATACCAGATTTTTGCTAAGATTTTGATTTCCTAGAAGGGAACATGTTTACAGTGCTCAGTGGAGGGATGAAGACCTCTACAATAGATTGTAAGAATCCTTCAGGTCGTTGTCCACCATTGTCACCTGATGGAAACTACATGTTTTCAGTGTCTCCTGTCTTGTCAAGGAACACAAATATTTTCTGTGCTGCACCCTGTGTTTTCACATGGAGAGGAGGTGCCTGTGTGAAGCAAGTGACCTTATCAAGAAATTAGCACTCTTGGGTTATTACCAGGGCTGGACTGAGCACTTTGCTGCTGTTATCACTGCTATTGATTTTACATTTATAGACACCTGCAAATTTACACAGTGCTTAATAAACACAAAGTTTCCTGGACTGCAACTAGTGTAGGAGAACTGGGAGGTATTAAAAAAAAACCCAAACAGCCCAACACCGTTTTAAAAAAACAATTACATGACATTTCTATGTAATTTTTTCCACTACAGTCAGAGGCTGAAGATTAGGGGAGCTGTTGCCACACTGCCATACTGCCACACACACATCAAGACACTGCAAGAGCAAACAGGTTTAACATCTTCCCAGACAAAATGGCAATTTCATACCATTTATCCCACTGACATCATTCAAAGTTTTGGACAGAGAGGTCTAAATTGTGTTGGGTAAGACTAAGCCAGCAGAAGACCTTGGGTTCTACTGCTACTGTGCCACTTAAAAGTTCACCCAAGTTTTCCAAAGATGCAAGCATTTTCCTCCTGCAAGAGTGGGGTCATGAGTCTCAGACCGGGATACAACAAGGGACATTGCTGGACTGAGGCATTTGTGAGTAGGAAAGTGATAGTTGAATTAATTCTCTGAGGGCACAGCACCATTATCATCACAAACATTTTGACTGTGGACAAATTATTGTTCATCAGCTCAAAAATTAAACCCTTTTTGTCTGGTGGGTGCTTAAAGAATACTGTTCTATCTAAAGGAACCTCTGAGAGCAGAATTAATATCCCCCCTCCCCTCCATACATCTGAAAGTATCACTTTGTGTGACACTGTGGCAGAGAGACTCAAAAGAAGGAAAAGGAATAGCGAACAATCAGGGTGACAAGGAAACTGGAAGATGCAAGGGAAAAGTGGAAGTCATGCAGCCTTGACAAAAGGGAAAGGAGCACATGCTGAATCCAGATAATCTCTGAGGAATTAAACAGGTAGGTTGAACAATTTCTAAGTGGAAGCAGTGGGTTAGGCTCCAGATCTGAGTCATCACATATTGCTGGTCAAAGGGGACTAGACAACAGTAAGTTTAAGCCCAGTGTTTGGGAAGCACTCAGGTAAGTGGAAACAAATGGCTGAAGGTGATCTTTAAGGGGAAAAAAAACCCAAACCCAAAAAAAACCCTCCCCAAACAAAAAAGGCTTTAAATGCAGAGATGACATGTGGTACGGCTGAAACTCTGGCAGGAAACCCTGTGAGATACATGCTCCTGCCAAGAATTTGGGTCGTCTGCAGCAAGTTCTGTCTTCAGCCCCTCCCAAGGAGTTAAAAGTTCTGCCACTCTTCACTCAGTGCTTTTGCTGCAGACCTGGCTGTGAATCAGGCGCACTGCTCACACAGTTTACCTTGGCAGGATGTGAATGTCTACTGCGGGCTACAGGGTGTGGACAAGTGTGCCCAGGCCCTTTTCTGCACAGCTTCTCCATATTCTCTAGAGGCTGGCATGGATGAATGGTCCAGCCTTGGAAAATATTATCGTCTCCCAGAGAATGCTGGTTCTGAGCTGTACCCAAAGGAAGCCAGGCAGTGCTCAAGGGAAAACCTAATAAGCAGCTGGGTGAAACTCCCTGGGCTCTAAACATGGAGGGAAGCAGAAACCTCCTCTTTTGAAAGGTTCACCTGAGAACATTCCCTTACATTTTAGCCTTGACACTGGGCTTTCAGCCCAGTACATGTCTATGTGCCACACACAGTGCCATCCAACAAATTTTGGAGTGCTGGGCATGTGTGGACATAGCATATTTATTTGTCTGCCACTTCCACCAGGCTATCCCAAAATACTTGACCAGGTGTTAACAGCTTGACACTCCAAGGTCCCACAGAATTTCCCCAAGTAATGCTCCTAGTGAGAAGGACCCACACATCCAAAGTTCTGCAACCACCTTTCCAGCTATGTTCTGAACCTCTCCCTCAGAGACCAAAGGCAGTCTGTCCAGTTCTATGATCCCGCAGGGAATTGCATATTGTTCTAAGTAGGAATTTTTCCTCTGTATGTGACTGCCTATCTTAGCAAAAAAATCATGAGGGCTAAGCCGTGGTGCTTCTGCTGTCCACAGTGTTACTGCAGAGTCCTTGCCAGTGCTCTTCACTGAACATTTCAACTTCACTTTAACCCACCATTGCTCCACCAGTACATCTTAATGCATATGCCAGGGACAGATCATGTGATTCAATTTGGAGTTTTTCTACATGGGCCAATAGATATCAGAGTCTGTATTTGAGCATATACAAGTTATTTTCAGCTTGTCTGTGACATGCAATTCCACCCACCAGGCTTGCAGAGATATATAAATCATGGAGGTGTCTAAAATAACAGGCCCTGAGGAAACATCTGTCACCTCCTCAAGCTTGTGAGGGAGGAGGACGAAGCATTCAACTCCACAACTTACTGAATTTTCTTTTAGCTCCAAGAAAGCAGGAGCAGCAAGTCTTTCTGACACAGCCCAGATGCCCTGGCAGTTGGATATTCTCATTGACTTCACACTGCATTTGACCTGTGGGTGTAACACACGCAATGCTGAGATGCTCAGCAATTTGGATGACATTTGTGCCACCTCACCCTTATCACCAGAAGAAATGGATTGCTTCAATTCTCTTTTGTTTCTGTGGGCTCCCCCCCCTCCCCAAATTGTGTGGTGGTTGGCCCTTTGCACTCGATCTCTTAATTAAAGGAAAACAGAACTTGCTGTGCTGGAATCTACTGAGGGCTGTTCTAGTCCTGAAACTTGCCACCGTCTGCGTTGGTGAAGAATGTGGGCCAGAGCCTCGCCTAGCCTACAGATACTCCCCTTTCTACTTGAAAAACCAGGAAAAGCTGTGAAGTTTGCCCTCTCTCTCGCTCCTCCTTCTGAAGTGATCTGATTTTCTTTCTTGGACCTCAACCCCACTCACTCTTTGCTGCTCGTCTTAGTGGAGGAAACCGCAACAGAGCAGTGCAAGAAGATGAAAGCGATTTCCCTGCGGCGGACGGGCGCCCCAGCGCCGGGGCCGCCATCAGCCCCGCCCCGCCCCGCGCTCGCTGACGAGACGCCGTGAGGGCAGCGCGCGGCCCGGCCCGCGCCGGCGCTGCCCCCTGGCGGCAGGCGGGCGGCACTGCCGTGTCCGTGTCCGTGTCCGTGTCCNCCGTGTCCTCGTCCTTATTCTTGACCGTGCCGGGACCCTGTCCGTACCCGTGTCTGTGTTAGTATCCGTGCCGTAGCTGTGTTCTTCCCTGTGCCCGTGCCGGGGCCGTGCCCTTGTCCGTGTCTGTGCATGTGGCCTTGGCGGTGGTGTGGCCCTGGCCGTGCTGCGCCCGCGTCTGTGCCCATGGCATTTTGGCCGTGGCCATGGCCACATCCGTGTCCTTGCCTGCGCCTGTGCTGTAGCTGTGGCCAAGTGCTGTGGCCGTGCTCATGGCCATTGCCTTTTTGTGTGTGACATGTCCTAGTCCATGCCTATGCTGTGGCTGTGGCTGTGGCCATGGCCATGGCCATGACAGCTGTCCCTGTCCATAGCTGTGCTGCAATCATGACTCTGCCGTAGTAGTGGCTGTGGCTGTAACTTTGTCCATGCCGTGCCCATGTCCTTTTCTGTGCCTGTAATGTGTCTGTGGCCGTGGCCATGCTGTGGCTGTGGCCTTGTCCATGCCCGTGGCCATGCTGTGTCCGTGCCCATGCCTATGCCATAGCTGTGGCCGTGCCAGTGTCGGCACCATGTGCACCATGAGTGCTGAGCCAAGCCTCGAGGCCGAGGTTGTTTTTGTTGAGAAACCTACACCACGGACCCACTGCCCAGGCAGTAAAAGGAGAGCCGAGTACTCCAATGCATTTCCCCACCCGCCCCCGCCAATTATCGGTGATTTTCCGGAAAGTTTGCGCAATCTTTCCTGTAAAAGCCGCTGGTCTGTAACGTAACTTTAGCTAGAAGAAATCGCAAACAGCACAGAACCCAAAGCCAAGCCCCGGAGCACTGGTGTGCCGCGGGCGACGCCGAGCCCGGGCAGGGGCGCCGGGCGGGCCCGGGCAGCCGCGGCACGCGGAGCCGCGCGCACTCGGCACGGCCGCCAGAGGGCGCCGCCGCTGCGGCCACGGCGGGCCAGGGCGGGTCCGCGTGCGCCGCCGTGCGCGCCCCCGCGGGCAGGCAGGGGCGCCGGGGGAAGGCGCCGGGAAGAGCGCCTCTCCCGGGTCTCGCCTCCGAGTGAGCTCCGCCCGGCGGAGCTGCAGAGCCGGCGTCAGGCCTGCCGGCCCCTATCTCGGCCTGTCCATTCCGGCAGAGAGGAGCTGCCTACCCCCCATCCTTAAGCAAGGCCGTGGGAGAGAAGACCTCGAATGGCTGCTCTGGCTAAGCGACCACTTCTTCAGCTCCAGCTCAAAATGTACTTGGTTTCACTAAGCCATCCAAGAGAGAAGCTTTCCTTGGGGGATGCAAGACGGAGGAGATACTAAAGCTGCCTGTTATTGGAGAGGTCATTGTGTTGGTGTTCCTGTACATCTTTGTACCACTGTGCTGACAGACGAGCCCCAGCCTTGTCCAAATGCCAAAACAAGTCCAAGATACAAATGCAGAGGAAGATTTTTCAAGGAGGAGATAACTGAGGATGTAATTACCTGTCCAAGCTGACTATTTCCATACTGAATAAAGCTGACTCCAACTGAGAAGAGGGGTTTGAATGGTAGTGCTGATTTTCACTGGTAGCTTGGTCTCTAAGTGGAATGTTGTGAGCAACGTGACATTTCATGCCAACTGCAAACTTGCTGAGAGGCTGGGGAAAAACCCAGCACTGAACCCCCAGATGCCACGGCTATACTGGTGGGATTTGCTAGCTGGCAGCTGGTTCCAGTCTGTCTCCACTGCCCTGGCAGCAAGGTGACCGTGCAGTGAGAAGTGCTGCTGCTCACTGTGTGTCAGTATGTTGATGGTGTCATGTCATCTGTTCCCTGCAGGAGCCTGGATTTGCAGTGCAGAAGGATGGGAGAAGCGAGGAATTAATTCTTTCCACTTCTGCAGTCTTTTGACTTATGTTCTGAATTGCATCAAACACCTACCTTTTGCAAAACCACTCAGTATTTTAAACAAAATCCAAACAAAGCTAGAAAATGAAAATTCAGAGTTAGTCCAGGTTAGCTCCCCATCCTTGTAAAAACTAGGATTTATAAAGCATTCATGGTGCTTGGCTAAAGGGAAAATCCCATATTCAAGAAGTGATCAAAGTTGTATCAGATAGAGGATAATTAGCAGAACATGGGAAGTTGCACAGGCATTAATTTTCTTGGTGACAGCAGGCTGCACTGGCAAACATACATTTAACAAAGTGATGTAAAACGGTAGCAGATCACCTTAATCAGATGGATAGAAGAAGGAGCTGCATAAGGGCATCCTTACAGATTCTTCACACGTGCAAGAGCTGATTGCCAGTGCCATTGCTGTGTCAGTATCTTTAATGTTTTATCTTTGATGTTGGCTCAGCACACTCTAGGACCTGCAGTTTCTGCATAGAAGTAGCTCTTTAGGCTGCCTTGGGTTGCCAAGCCGTCTCCAGGTCATGAAGAGGAAGGAACATCCATAGAAACAGAAGTGGAAATCAGTGGAAGATCTATAAAGTGATGCCAACTTATGCAAAATCTGCAAGAAACATGGTAGTGAAGCTGAATACATTGTGTACTACACAGAAAATTGTCTGTATATAAGCTGGAAAATATAAACAATATAAAATGAATGTAAGGGCTGAGCTGTCTGTTCCAGAGGGAGCAGGGGCAGACCTTGCCCAGCCACAAGGCACTGCAGAGACTGCAGTGAAGTGCAGCAAGGAGAACATCAGACACAGAAGACTTTGGACTGAAGTCTGAATCATGGACACCAGAGCTGACAATAGAAACAGGAAGCTGCTCAGGAGCAGCTTATCCTGGACAGTTCACCCTATTCCTTTCACATCCTATTCTTTTTAACAGATATTCCATGGGCAGTTTTTCAGTTGTAGTGCATATTTATTTAAAGGGGGAAATATCTGGATAATTGGTAAGTTCTTCAGGAGATGGCATCTCAGTTCAAAAAATTATGTCTTGAACAAAGACAGATTCCAGTGAGCTTCTGGTGACTGCAGATTTTGTTTTGATTAAAAAGTAGTCAGAACCAGAGTCTGGAGAAATTTATCCCTGGAAGGTTATTTGGGTTTGTTTTTTATTTTTTTTCTTTTTGCCCACAACAGTACCCAATTACTGTTTCTGATACTGTAATCTACTTTAATAAGCAAATTCCCTCGAACAGCAGTTGGCCCTAATATATCCCTCTTCTTTTCCCATGTCTTTGGCCACATATTGCTTGCTGTGTTAAGTGCTAAATGGCTCTTGGAAAGTGCTAAGAGGGTGTTGTGAAAGGACTAAGCCAAGTTTCAAAAACAACAGCCTGTACAGAGAAATAGTCCTATTGGTAGGTGGTACCCGCAGCACCCGGTTGAAGACCCTTGTTTTGACAAGATCAGAGAACCGAACTTCATGCTTGCTTTAATATAATTTAAAGGAGGCCTTTTTTTCTTGTAGAAATGAAGGTTTCTTTGACCCTAACTGAAATGAAACCACTGAATGCTTTGTTAGAAATATTTGACAAGATCAGTATGTTCCTGCTAACCAGGTCAAGTTCATCCTCTCTGCCTGCTCCACCAGCGACCACTTCACCAATCAGTCTTGGCACTTGGTAATTCTCAGAACTGAAAAGGGATTCCTGGAAGATGATGGAAAGGAAGGCCCTGATGTGAACTTGTCTTCTGAAGCCCCAGACAAAGTCAGGAAGAATCCCAAAGTATCAATATTGCAAAGAGGCACTGACTTACCAATGCCTGTTCAAACATTTCCCAGGTAATCACCATTGTCTGGCCATTGACAGAACTAAAAAGAATGGACTGATGTGTTTCATTTTCTCCAACAAATGGCATCATGCCACCAATAAGCATTACCCAGCATATAAACTGCAATCTACAAGTAGAGGAGAAGACCCACAATACAAGAATCCCCTTACTGGCAAGAATGTTTCAAGAAAGTGGAGTAGATGGGGTCTTTCAAGTGAAGCAGTTTTCCTGGTGAACCATCTCAGTCTGAGGTTACAGCTTGTTTGTCTTTGTAAGTGTTGGAAGATGTGGGTCTTGGCCTGTGTGCACATGAATTGGGATCACAAGATACCCCTTTGCACTGTTAGTCACTGTCACTTGGGGCATCTCTGTGACACTGGGCTGTCGCACATGGATTTACTACTGGGAGTGCTGACATGGACTGGCTTCCAGCCCGAGTAAGCAAACACTCTGTGACTAATCGACAAAGTTACTTATTTTAACTCTAACCCAAAAGATTTGCAAAAAACATCTCCTTTAGTTAGCGATTATTTTGTTTATTTCATGGGATGCTTCAGATACTATGAATTTCTGTATAAAATAGATGTAGTATTATGAACATTGAGGGCTGCCTTGATAATCATTTTAATTTCATAATTAGATTTTTGCAATTACTGCAGGTTAGATGCTTGCTAATACATTTAAATCAGTCCAATGAATTGGGTTTTTATACTAACAACACATTTTGAAAGCACATGCTTCCCTTAAGTAGCATAGCATCTGTAACTGTTTTACTGAGCTATTTGGGTTTAAAAATGTGTTTATTATGAAAAATGCCACAGAGCCTGTTATGTCCTACGTAGCATTTGCCATATAAGCTATTTATAAGGCAAGCTATTTATAAGGAAAGTCATTCATAAGGAAAGTTAGTTAGAGTTATTTATAACGAAAAGCTAGGCTCATCGCATTTTATAGTTGGAGATGTTGTGGCACAGGGACAGGTGAAAAGTTTCCTCAGTTTCATGCAGAAGTCTGATTAGTCTCAACTCCCACTGCCTGCCCAAGCATCCCTCTGCCTGGTCAGCCACAGTGCTCTTTGTTCCTCTACACCCCACTCCACAGCAAACAGGATAGTTCAGTTTTCTCACATCCTTCTAGTTATGGTCTACTGCAGCGGACACAGCGTCCTAAGTAATGATGGATCTCCATGGAACTTCTCAACTTCCCAACTTTTACAAGAATCCTATGTTTCTTGATTGATTTTCAAGACCAATATACATCTGCTAATCCCATTTCATCCAAAAGAAAGGAGATATTAGTCACTAGATTCAGCCAGTGGGGGTTGGCAAACCCATATTTGTCACTTAGCATTAGCTAGGCTTTTCTTCTCCTGGTTGAGAAACAGAGTGAAAAACTCAGTGAGTTTCAGAATTTTTCTGCATTTTTTGTTTTACTGTTTCCTCAATGAAATTCAAAGCTCTGGTATTTGAAAAAAAGTGCAGCCAGCTCTAGAGAAAACTGAAAACATGGAGGAAAATATTGTCAATTTTTTTCCCATTTGAATCACAGAATCACAACAGAGACTAGCAGCTACTGAAACAAAAACCGTCCACATGGATACAGGCAGACAAGCAGGGACTGCTTGCACTGACAAGGACTTAGGCACTTTATATTACCTCCAGAAAGCCTCCCAGGATCTCCTCACCAGGATGTTTAGAAATGGCTCAATAGGAAAGGCCAGGGACATAATTCATGGCCTTTTGCTGTCAGCTGCCACAGGGTTTCTCCATAACTTGGTAGGTAGAAGAAATTTGCTTTGCTTTCACTGTCAAATTAAATGTTGACATCTGAGGGCTTCACACCAAAGATTGTCTTCATTTCTGGGATGGTCAGCTGTGGCCACCCTACGCAGGTGCCTTGAGCTTGTTTCCATCTGCATCCTACATTTGGTGCCCACTGTCAGGCCTGATCTTACCTACAGCATCCCTGGATGAAGTTGGTCACAGCATGACAAAGGACACTGTGCACGGCCACCTCTGTAGGTCTGTGACTTCACACCCTTATGCCTAAATGGCAGGGGTTTTCAGATCTTCCTAGGGTCTCAGTTTTGAAGCAGAAACCTCTATTTGTCCTACTCCCAGCATCAGCAGAAGCCAATGGTTACTGTATCGTTCTCTAGTCCTGCCTGTCTTAGACAAACGTCCTTAATCTTCCAAAGCCTCTTCTCAGGTTTGCTGCTGGGCTGTGAAACCCTCCATTTGTGTCTATCATTCCCCAGGCGAGGAAGAGCAAACTGGTCATCTGCTGCATTGTGCACCCAGCACCCTGCATTAGCTCAGCCTTTTTTTGGAACAGCATCATATTGTTGACTTCAGTTCATGGCTGACACCCCGAGCTGCTTTTCTGCAGTACTGCTGCCTTGTCGCCTTGATTTTCAGCTTTCTGATTGTTTCTCATTTTACTGAAGCTTTCTTACGATTTCCAGGGGGAAAGGCAAAGTGATGGACTTCTGAGTTAACCACTGGGGTCAGAGAGGTGGTCCTCTCATCCCCCAATCCTTGATCAAATCCTAAATCCTATTTAAACCCCAAATCACAATAAACTTCCTTTTTTCTCTGCTCATCTCTGAACCTGATGTGAGTGTGGTTCTTTTATGTCCTCTTGCGACACTGCCTGGCCACTTAGTCCCCATTTTCTCTTTGTGCTTTTGATTTCTTCCTCTTAAGTGTAGCACTTTGCACTTTTCTTTACTGAGTCGTTGATTTTCTCCAATTTAGTAACATCATTTTGAATTCTCAGTCCATCCACCAAACTGTTTGCATCCTCTCCCAGCTAGATGATGTCTGCAGATTTTATGAGTACTCTTTATTCCCTCGTCACAGGTTGTTAATGAAAATACTGCATAAAATGGATTCCACACAGATGTTGGAAGGATCCCATTTGAAAATTCCTCTAAGTCTGACAGAGAACAATAGATAACTGGGCTTTAAAGCCATTTTTTTAACCAGTCAAGCGCCCACTTCATGAAAATTTTTATCTAAACTGTATTTTCTTTGTTTTCTTACGAGAATGTTCTGTGGAATGGTGTTCAAACTTTGTAAGAATCAAGATGAATGATGACTCTTACTTCCTCCTTACCTGCAAAGAAAGGTGTGGGGTCCATGCTGACCCAAGCAGAGAAAGGTATTTTTCTACAGGCTTGAACTGCTTTATCAGTTTCCAGTCTTCAGTTCAATTGCTGCAATTTTGCGTGTAGCCACAGCCTGAGTAATTGTCTCCAGTATCTCCGTGATTAAAGCTCATTCAAAATTCCAGCAAGCTTCAATAAAACATTTTCCTCCCTTGCTACAACAATATATAGTCAAAGATCAGGGTGGTTTTTTTTTATAATTCCAAATTCAGCAAGGGAGAAATTGACACTAATATACACAAAGCAGCAAAAACCACCTTTGCAAAACCACAAAGATGTAGGTAGATTCTTGAAGATATTTCCTACTTTGTAAAACCCACATTCAAGAAAGCATGCTGATGTGTGCTAATAGCTGTGTTTCCCCTCAGTCTAATGATTTTAATTTATGTACTGTTCTGTACTACTATGAAGTTCCTGATGCAATCAGTATCATTGCAAGAAAGTAAAGCTGTTCTTGCAGATGAGTTACAAATACTCATTAGCCATCAGATGTTACATGAGACAAGCATTTGCTATATCCTCATTACATTATGCACTTTTTTGTGCTGTTTATTGGTCACCTCTGTGCTTAATATGCTCCATCACTCCAGTATCTACGCAACTTGATCCCACATACACACGGGTTAAATAGTGGCCCACCTCTCAGAGATCAGAAACCCTTTTTTTTTTTTAGTACTTTATCTGAAGGAATGAATGGTTATGATTCTGTGATATTGGAAGTGACTAATCCAGTGTTGTAAATGGGATAAAGGGAAATGGCATGTATTTTGAGAACAAACAGTAATCATTGACACAGTAATTTGCATCCCTGGATGTTCTAATAATGACTAAGTATCACTTCCCCTTGTTTGCATAAGGAAGAGGAGGCAGAGAAATCCAGTGATTTGGCTAGTGCACCACCAGCAAGCCGCTGGAAAAGAGAAGATCTGAACGCAGATCACTTTTCTTGCTCTTTGTTTTTCTGTTTTCTGCTGCATGTTTGAAATACAGCATTGCAACATGTGTGATCCCTTCAAGTGCTAAAATCTATGTAAGGGCCTCCCTAGTTCATGCCAGAAATAATCAACAAGAGTTGGTCAGGACTATGCTAGATTTGAGACATGGGGCACAGTGCTTTGCCTTCAGAAGAGCTGGTGTGGATGGGTGGCTTGGAATTCCTGACAATTTACATATATTAAGTGCCAGCAGCCTCAATCTGTGCTGTCTTGCTGATGGAACTAACAGATTTGTGCTGCCAAAGGAAACTTTCTGCTCTTCAGAGGCTGATTGCAAAGAACCAAAGTATATTCAGTGACCCTTCTGCTTCACAACCAACTTACACTTGATTTAAAGGGAGGGTACTCACTACAAGTGGATCCTAAGGGCGTATTTGTACAGTGAGCAGCTGTGCACAAACATTTTCTAGAAAGGCATCCCCCTGGAAGTCAGAACCACTGCATCAGAGGGATGGAGCATTGCAAGCTAAAAAGCAAATATGTTTAATGTCCTAACTTTTAGAAAAAAAAAATAAGCACCTGAAGTATGATTTTCTTTGTACTAAATAAAGGGAGTGCAAAATACCATCAGTAGAACTGGTGACAGCATTCTAAATTGTCTTTGAATTTCACACTGGCTGCATACCACAGGACAAGGGTAAATACCAGTTAATACAATCTTTACTTAGCTTCTCCTGACAAATATAAAGGGTGAGGCAGTCTCACACTGGCGTATGGTCAGATATAGGCAAGATGTACCTAGAAAAGGTAATCCTTCTTTATCGTAACTATTTATTTTCATGTGGTTTGAGTCCAAAGAGACGAACAAAATTGGTAGAACTTACAGACTTCACAGTCCAAGAATACAATAATCTTATCAAGGGTCTGTTTAGCATGTTTCTCCAGTTAACACAGCTAAACATGGGGATTAGACTTTACTGAATACATGAGGTTAGAGTTATTTGGAACTATGTAGGATTCAGTTACAAGAAGCAAAGGGCAGAAGAGCAGAATATCTAGCTGCTTGATATATTTCAGGCCAAAGCTGAAGGACCAGAGCTGGTGAAGGCCAGGCTCTCCTGCCAGAGTAGCCACGCTGGCTCACCTGTGGGCAAGCATCTTCACAGAATTGGGAAGTTGGAAGGGATCACTGGAGGGATCTAGTCCAACCTCCCTGCTCAAGCAGGGTACCCAAGAGCACTTTACTCAGGATGGTGTCCAGGCGTCTTTTGAGTATCTCCAGGAAAGGAGACTCCACAACCTCTCTGGGCAACCTGTTACAATGCTTGGTTACTCACATGGTAAAGTTGTTTCTCATGTCCATGGAACTCCTGTGTGTCAGTCTCTGCCCATTGCCTCTTGTTCTATTGCTCGGCAACACTGAGCAGAGCCTGGCTCCATCTTCTTGACACCCTCCCTTCTGATACTGATAGGGCATTGATGAGGTCCCTCTCTCAGTTGTGTCTTCTTGAAGTTTAACAGGCTCAACTCTCTGAGTCTTTCCTTGTAAGAGAGATGCTCCACTCACTTAATCATCTTTGTTGCCCTTCTCTGGATCCACTCTAGGAGTTCCCTGCTTCACTTGTACTGTGGAGCCCAGAACTGGATCCAGTGCTCCAAGTGAAGCCTCATCAAGGCTGGGTAGAGTAGGATCACCTCTCAACCTGCTGGCAATGCTCTTCCTGATGCCCTCCTCCCAAGATACCATTGGCCTTCTTGGTCACAAAGGCACTACTGGCTCATGGTCAGTGTGTTGTTTACCAGGACCCACAGTTCCTTCTCCACAAAGCAGTTTTGCAGCAGATCAGACCATGCCATCTTTCCAGCAGGTAATCTTCATGTGTCTCAGGTTTGATGGGAAAAAACCCCTGGAAAACCTCAACCAGTTATTACCCCCCAGCCTGATCCCCACCTGACAGCTTTGCAGGTATGCTGTACCCTCCTTCTTCTCTTTGACTTTGCCTTAGAGCAGAAGTGCTGCTGGAGATTGTGAGGTCTCTTGTGTGCAAACAAGCCTGCTGTGCTGTGTGATTGGCATCCTTTGGGCACCACTGCAATAAAGATGAAGGAATATTTGTTTACATTTGAGTAGGAGATCAGAAACTCGCTGATTCTGACTCATTGCCACAGCACTAGATAACTAGGAACAGCCTTATCTTTTCTGTTGCGTTTTCCAGCTGTTTTATTTTTTTTTTCTCTCCCCCTACCATGTCTGGGAGTTTTTGTGACTCTTAGTTCTTCTCTCTGGTTTTGCCTGCCTGGTCTTATTTCCCTTCTTTTACTTTCTTCCTGCACACTTCACTTCTTCAGCTTTCCCTGTGGCATGTTCTTCCTGATTTCTCATTGTAAGTCCTTCTTTTCAGGCTTGTCACCCTCACAGACTATCTCAGGCTGGTCTTCCCAGAAATAGTGAGAGCTGGATACTTTTGGGCTGGAGAGGGGCACTACCAGGAAGAGAAATCTGGAAGCCAGGGAAGTTGCAAAATAGCAAGGAAGAAGATGGAGGAAAAGGAAGGCAGGAAGGGACACTCACTGGGATACAGGCAGCAAAAAGGAGAGGAAAGAAAAATGTCAAGGAAGGGGCAGAAGAGAGATGGGAAGCTAGGGAAGCACATACACAAGAGCAAGGGGAAGCAGAAGGATGTGAGAGAGAATATTTGTTAGGAGACAGGAGAGAAGGGAGATTTCATGGATGAGAGTAATTAAAGGTAGAGGTATTCTTGCACTTAGGTCTGAAGGGAAAGAGAGGGAAAAAAGGAATGAAAGACCTTTAATATGAAGTCCAACCATCAACCTAGAACCACAACCATGTTCACCATTAAACCATATCCTCAAGGGTTATATCCACATGTTTTTAGAACACTTCCAGAGATGGTGACTTCACCACTTCCCTGGGCAGTCTGTTCCAATGCTTTATTACTCTTTCTGTGAAAATTTTTTGTCTCATATCCAATCTAAACCTTCCCTGGTGCAATGTGAGGCTATTTTCTCTTGTCCCATCACTTGTTACCTGGGAGAAAAGGCTGACCCTCACCTCACCTAGAGAGTGACAAAGCTACTCCTGAGCCTTCTTTTTTCCAGGCTAAACACCCTCAACTGTTCCTCATCAACTTGTGCTCCAGACCCTTCACCAGCTCTGTTGTCCTTCTCTGGACTTGCTCCAGTGCCACAATGTCTTTCTTGTAATGAAGGGCCCAGAACTGAACATAGTATCAGACCTCTAAAGGAAGAAGCCTGTCTGGAATGACAGTGCCTCACCATGACGTTTTCTGAGCCTCACTATAGCTTGCAAGCCCTCACCTTGCTCTACAGCACAGGAACTAATGCAACATCAACCACTCTCGTGGGTTTGACCACTAGCTTGCCATACCCAAGAATGCTGCTCAGGCCTGTTTACCACCCCTTGGCCAAGCCCCACAAAGCCTGGATGTAGACACAGAAAGCCCATACAAATTTGGATTTGAATGTTTCCCTATACTCTTCCCACCAACTGCATAGAGGTTGCCAGAAGTACTGTTTGGACCATGGGTTTCACAGGAGATGAAGGCATAGTGGATCTTCCCAAAGTAAGAAGCCAGAGACACAGGGGAGATGGTGCTCAGCTCCATATGTGTTTTGCAGCTAAGTTGCAAGGTACCCTCCCAGCTCCAGATACCCAGAGACCTCCAAGCTCTGCCCTTCTGATAGCCACTATACCCAAGTATCCTGGCAGCACCATGGAGGTGCCCTTGGGCAACTTCTCCTCCACAAACTGAACTGAAAAAGTTCTCTGGTCCCCCTTCTATATCATACAGTCCTGCATTCCAAAAACTAATGTTCCTAAAGCTAATTCCCTATCCAGATGGTTGTATCCTTAACATCAGTACTGGCCTATTGAGGCCAATGGACTCAGATCTGGAGGTCCCTGAATGTTGAGTGCCCCCTTTGTGCCTCTCACAGAATCAGTGCTCTGCAGTGAATCTGAGGCATCCTTTCAATGCCAAACTGAGATATCTCACATCACCCCAAATGGAGGCTTAAGGGACACTTCTGAGTTGTGGCAGTCTGAGGTGTTTTTCTTGAAGCATCATCCATCTCCCTGGGACTAAGTAACCTCAACTGGTGCCAAAAGAAGCATCTCAGTCCCCTTTTAAGTGAGATGACCTGTCCTCACCTTAAAATGTAAAGGAATCTCAGCCTTCAAATTACTGTGAAGCACTCCAAATTGCAGGTGTACCACCCAGGCACCACCCCGCTCCAGCCCACACAATGCTGAGTTATCCTAGATCCTCATAAAGTACCATAGGGACCTTTCTCACCCCACACCACTTGGGGTCTCCCTCAAAGCGATCCAACTAGAGGTGGTCCCATTTGAAGTCAATAGAATGGAGCTTCCCGCACGCACTAAACTGTGGCAGTGTGGAAAGAACCTTTGGCAATGTGGAACGCTGGCATTGTGGACGACTCCTTATTACTGTATTCAGTATCCTTTCTTTCTTCCATATACTGTATTTCTTCTCCTGGGTGAAGGTAAGGCCCATATTTGAATAATCCTAATGCTGCACACTCTGTGCTGAGCACCAGCATGTCCCCCCTGCAGATGTTAATCCCAGGTTTGCGGGTGGCAGAAGCAGAAAGACAGGTGCATGTTTTCTCTCTGCATGCAGATTCAGACTGAGCTAAGGGCTAGAGTTTGTTAATGCTGATGTTGTGTATTAAGTTCCTAGGGGTGGAAATAGTCAGCCTTTTCCTTAACTCTGCCAAAAAATGTGTACAGTGCCAAAAGATTCTCATCTGAGTCAGGTGTTGATGCTGTTGTACTGTGGTCAACATTGTACACCTGGGACAATCCTAGCTTGCAGTGGAAAATCCCCCCACTTCCCACCATGAGGTCCCATGCCTGTATCATTTCAAAGCATATCTATAGGGCAGCTGTATCTTGAGCCAGAGGGTGCAAAATGATGCTATTGTTTATCTGATTGTACCATTTTAGCCTCACCATTGAAACAAAGAAGTAGCCTCTAAATTTTTCAGTTGCATAGCAAAGAAGCAGGACAGACTGGCCTCAGGGGCAGATTCCCCACCAAGCAGTTCACTCCCTCAACCAAAAGTGAGAGACACAATTAACTAACAAGCCAAAAATCAAGGAAAAAAAAAAATCTCTGCTGCTCCTGCAGCTGCCTGATGGTGAAAGGAAGCCATATCGATGACAGAAGGAGATAATCCACTGACAGCTGGTTATGCTAGTAAAGATAAATAAACACAAGCTATTTGATCCCCTCTAAGGGCTCCATGGTAGAAGGGGACTAACTTCCTATCCCTTGGCATTTTACAGATAGCAGAAAAACATTTGTTTCTGGGGAATAATTAATTTCTTTCAGTTCTAGGAGAAAATAGAATTGGTAAGGGATGTGGTGATCAGGAAATTGTATTTTGACATTTTCATTGAATATTTCCCTAAATCTGTAGAGGAGGCATTTCTTCTCCATGAGGGCATGTAGAGTTTTAGGTCTATCATTTTATCCATGAAGGTTAATATCTAGTCTTCTCATCTTTGCCACAAGGCATTCCTGAAAGGATTTTAAACTTTTGAGTGAATTCCCCAGAAGTATCTATTGACAAAATTACTCTCTGGCCCTCTAAGTTCAGTTTTCCTCATACTGAAGCTCTAGAAAGCTGCAAGTAACCCATGCAAGCAAGGAAAGACATGGTTCATGTGAAACTAGGGAGTTAAAAATATATTTTGCCAAGTCTCAGTATTATATTTAGTAGTGCTGTCGTTGCCATGGTCTAAGGATAAAGAAGGGCAAGTTGTGAAGGTAATATATGTATTATGAAATCAACCAGTATTGCTGAAAAACACCAACAAGCTTCTAGGCACACAAACCTTTCATTAGGTCCAAACTGGAAGCGTCAAATTTCATACAGATATTTGTAAACGGAACTTCATTGTTGTGTAACGTGCATTGCTTCATCTCTAAAGTGCTATGCATAGGACATTTCACCTTCAGATGTTCCCTCAGGTATGAGGGATACAATGCTCTTCGAAGTTTATATAGTTCAGGGAGAAGGGTTTGGAAAGAGCGGTGACTTTTCAGCAAACTAGCCCCTGCAACTCCCCATGGCCATCCTTTTTCTCTTGTGCACCTCAACAAGAACCAGTGGTACTTTATACATATTCACCAAGCCCTTTACAGGCAGATGTGCTCAAGCCTGGAAATAAACCCTCAAGAATCTGATGCTTTCTGAATTCTTCCCTCTTCTTTCTCTTCCTCCTCCTCCTCTTCCTCCTCTATATAGGAGTGGCCCCTAAGAGGAAGCTGCTGTGTGGGTTGGCTCTGACCTCCCCCTCTCCAGGGAAGAGGCTACCTGGGATGGAAGTGTGCTGGCAGATGTGTAAGAACCCACCACAGAGGCCCAGCAGAGCCACACCAGGCAGCAGCACCACTGGGCAGTCCCCAGGCTGGCTCCTGCCTAGTGTTGGCTGCCTGGAAACAGTGGTGGAGATCAATGATCAAGCCTTTTTGGTTTAGTAGGGACATGCAGTCCATTTCCTCCACAGTTTTCAAACAGCCCCCTTATGTGAATCCTCTCAGAACAGTGTTTTTATTAAAAGATAAACTGCATCTCATTCCAAAAAATGTGATATGAATGACAATGTAAGGCCTGTTTTCATTCTCAGAAAAAAAAAATCCGACCCACAGTACAAGAAGTTTCACTTCATTCAAGTGAAGAGCAAAGCCTGTATAACATTGGCACTCATGAATACAGAAGCCTCTTGCACTGATTTTTTTTTCTCCTTCACTGAAATATTACTGCTTCCTTTATTCCTGAACTCATCAAAGTGACAATACTGAAGGAGACCAAAGGTGGGCCATCTAGAGCAGGCTTTCTCTGATAATGTTCCAACTCAGATGTTTATGGGGAATTGTAAGAAATGGGATGTGTCCAGAAGGATCTTTCCCCATGAGCCTCTGGCAATCATTGGCAAAAGTGCTTGCTGAGTCAGATGTTGCATCCTTCAGTAGATTTGTTTCATGCCTTTCTGAACACATTTATACTATCAGGGTCCATGAAATCTTGCACCGATGAGTTCCAAATGTGATTATGCATTGAGCAAAAAAGTATTCTTTTTCGTTTGTTTCAAACATTGTCTAATCATTTCACCCAGTACCACTTACTCTTGCAACTTGGTGGTGAACAATTGCTCCTGATTTTCCTTCTCCATGCTGCTCTCCCTTTAGCAAGCCTCTTATGTTCCCTCTTCAGTTTCTCTTATTTCATCTGAAACACCCTAGTCCCCAGGTTGGTTTTTTCCCTCAAGGTGAAAGTTATTCCCTATCCCTTCTGTTGCCTTTCTAATTCTAGCGTATCTTTTTTGAAACAACATCCTTCAGCTTGCTCTGAGGGGGTGGGTGCATAATGGCTTCATAAATAGACAAAATACAAGCTCCTATTGAAATTTATACACTTCAGATAACTTCCAACTCCTTGTTTAACTACCTAACTGATGGCAAGCACCGAGTAAATGTTTTCAGGAGCCCTACTGGTATTACCAGTGACTCTAAAGTGACCTGGAACTTTGCAATGTTTTTAAACTATCTTAGGCTTTTATTCAAATTCCATATGGTGTTTCCAAGTTCACTGCAAGACAAACTAATTAAATTATGTATGTTATGATTGTTATGAGCTGAAAATGGCATAATCATATGAAGAAGATTATTTTGGGAGTTATTGGAAAACATCTGAAGGACAATATGGTTATCAGCCACAGCCAGCACAGGTTCATAAGGTAAAAGTTCTGCTTGTCAAACTTAGCTTCCTTTTATCACAAGGAAACCCAACTGGTTGATCAAGGGAAGCCAGTTGAAGTAATCTTTTTGGATTTCAGTAAAGTTTTTGATACTGTCTTTCACAGCATCCTCCAAATGTCCAACCCACAGCTGGGTAAACACATCCTGTGATGGGTGAACAACTGGCTTGCAGGTCAGGCACGAAGGTTTATAGTGAATGGGGTAACATCAGACTGGCAGCTGGTCACTAGTGGAGTTCTGCAGGGCTCCATCTCGGGGCCAGTGCTCATGAACATCATCATTAAAGAACTGCATGCAGGACTCAAAGGCATACTAAGTAAGTTTGCCAGTGATACTAAAAATTGGGAGGAGCTGCTGACTCCCTGAAAGGCAGGGAGGCCCTGCAGAGAGACCGTGACAAATCAGAGACCTGGGCATTCATCAACCAAGTTGAGCCACAATATAAGAAAGGCATGAATTGTAGATTGTCCAAAGGAGGCCAGTGAAGATGGTGAAGGACCCGGAGGGGAAGCCATATGAGGAGTGGTGAGGTCACTTGGTCTGTTCAGCCTGGAGAAGAGAAGACTCAGGGGAGACCTCATTGCAGTCTGCAACTTCCTCATGAGGGGAAGAGAAGGGGCAGACGCTGATCTCTTCTCCCTGAAAACCAGCGACAGGACACAAGAGAATGGCCTGAAATTGTGTCAGGGGAGGTTTAGGTTGGATATTAGGAAAAAAATTTTCACCCAGAGGGTGGTTGAGCATTGGAACAGGCTTCCCAGGGAAGAAGTCCCAGCACCAAGCCTGACAGAGTTCAATAAGTGTTTGGACAACGTCTTCAGGCACACGATGTGATTACAGGGGCTCTTGTGGGCAGGGCCAGGAATTGGACTCATTGATCCTTGTGCGCTCCTTCTAACTCAGGATACTCTACGATTCTATGATTTCTACTTGATAGCCTAATAAGAATTTTGAAAGAAACAGTCTTTTCATTCTGTTCCTCCTAGTGAGAAAAAAAAATGCATTTGTGCTTATATGTGCTCTTCATATACGGAAGCAATGCCAATGAGATTTGTGAATTTATTGACATTATCTAGCTGTCTTTTAGCTGAAAAGCATGATGTTGGTGTATCTTACTGTTATTAATCAATTTTGAACACAAAGAACACACAAATATATTTAATTGCGCAATTCTCTAAGTCTTGAGTGATATATTTTGCAACTTGCCTATCACTCAAACAACAGAAGACTTGAGTGGAAGATATTAAAATCAATTATAAAGAAAATATCTGTGAGGACCTCTCTCTACAAACATGTGTCTCTGAATTTATGATTTGGTAGCTGTATTGTAAGACATGACTAAATAAAGAGGGCATTGCCTCACTGTGCAGATGCCTCCCCTGTCCATCAGGTTTATTGACTTTTTTTGATCTTTACTTTGCCCCTTCTCACTCCGTTCAAAACCAAGCCACAGTAAACTCTGGATTATCCCAGAAAGCAGCAAAACGAGATAACACAGTCAAAGCAGAAACCCAGAAATAGCCAAGCAAGCTTGGATAAGGAGGTGTCATGCCATTGGGAAGGACTGGTGACTCCAGGGCTGTGATGGCAGGGGCACACCCCAGCTCCTCAGAAGATGCAATGCTGTGTGGCACAGTGCTGTGTGAGTGAGCCCATGCTAATTCAGCAACAGTCATCTCAGGGGTATCTTTATCCATGATACACTTAATCCCAGATAATCTAGAGGTGACTAACACTATTGTTAGGCCATGAAAACTCACTCTGAATACCTGTACTAGCACTGACCTTTCTGTCCACTGAGTCACTGTTAACTCTTACTCTTGCATGCAAAGCCAGGCACAGCTCTGCTCCTAGATGCCCCTTCCCCATCCCTTCATAACACTTGTTTCACAGCTCATCTTCCCTTCCTTGTCCCTGTGTATATGCTGGGTAAAGCGTGGTAAAGTCAAGGCAGCCTGTAATAAATACAAAAGATTCCAGTAGTTTAATACTTCTCAAAACTTAATAGTTTTTTATTGCTTTCAAACACTGATGCTCTTGCTACATTACTCGATGTGACAAGATGCTGCTCAGCTGGTAGTGCCAAACTGGCGGCTCAATTGTATGTTTAATTAAATACTTAGAGAAGTGAATTCCTTTTCAGATGCTCTGTCCACTCAAACTCCAGGCTCTTTATGTATCTAGTGATATTGAAGGCTTTAGGGAACAAATTTATGGAAGTATTTTTGAAAACCACAATCAGTATCTATATTTATATTCCACTTAGCATCGTGGAATTATCATCATCCTGTAGTTTTCCTTAGGTCCTCTGATACCCTGCCTTTCCCCTTAGTGACCTTTTACATTGTATGTTCCTTGGACTTTGGAACAGACTTTGCTTTATGATGTCTCTCCTCAAGGTGCCAAAATGACATTGACACCTAAAAAGACTAAAACGACATGATGTCCCTTCTACTGGTATTTTATTGTTTACAGAAATTGACTTTTAAATTTTTTTGGTTGCTGTTTGTCACAATGTCTGATTTCTGTGCATGTGGGAGGCTGTTGAGATGTCTATATGCCTGCAATACATCCTGCTAGCTGCTGTCTTGGTCTGTGGCTCATGCCCCTGGTTTACCACTCTGCATTTCTATTTGCTTATCAGGTTAGTGACACACTGAAATGCTTCATTGCAAAAGTTGTCATTTCCTTTCAGCAGTCCTTGAAAACATACTCAGTGGTTTAATTTCCATCCACAGTTTTCCAATTCTACATTTTTTCCCTCCAAGTTCCTCAAAAATAGAAGTGGAAGAATTCTTCTGAAAGCATCTGGAAAAGGGCGTTTTGATGGAGACTAGGTATCCCTGATCACTAATGGTTCAACAATCGCCAGCTGAAAAATTTAGTAGGGTGACCAACATTACAACAAATCAGCTTGATATAGGGGGAATGATACTGTTTAACAAAAAGGACAATGAGTCAAAACCATTTTCTTTTACCTGATAATGGAACTGCAGTTGCTCCTAGGATACTTCATACTGCTGGCTTAAAAATGAGGATCCTTTCTCTGGACCATTTGCATCTTGGCACACAGTCTCTAGCTCATTGTCATTCTAAACAGTGTACAGGATCCGAAACCATGCTTAGTCAGCCTGGCTAGCCACCTGAGAGCCATGAGCAATGTCCCCTTTATGAATGCTCACATCTACTTAAGGAGAAAGGAAAAAAAAAATCAAGGAAACACATTCTTCTTGAGTCCCAGAGACAGTATTGCTCCTCAGATCTTCCTTCAGTATGGAAGCAGCAACATCACCAGCCTCTCTGAAAGCAGATGCACATTCAGAAGAAGAAAGCAATGGCTTGTGAAAGGTAAAATGTTCTCTGGCCTCCCCTAATTGCAGATCTGATACAGAAGTACGGGTTGAAATAGTGTTTTGCTGGAGGTCAGATTAGATACGGAGCTGACAACCTTCCTGACTTTACATACTGAAACCTTAACAAGACTGAAAGCCTAAGAGGGAAGCCAAGGAAGAAGAGCTCTGGGTGCTTGTCTTGGTTTAGAAAGACAGGTATCTGCCAGGGAAACTGGGGTTCCCCTTAGAATAGAGGATGTAAACCCCTCACCCCCCGCCAAGTTCTAATTTTGCAATTAACGGCTCTCAGGCAAAGATTTGGGAGTAGGAATAACAGCTTTTTACTAAGAATATAAGAATACAAATGTGGTAGAAAAGAAAAAGAAAAAAAACCAAAACCACCCCACCAAACCAGCAAACCAACAAACAACAATTTTGAAAAGCCCTGACAGGGTCAAAGCTACAACCTTGTTAGTCAGGGTGTGGAAAGCAGTCCAAAAGTGAGTCCTCCTGGAATGGCAGGTACAGCTCCGCTGAGGCAGAAAATGATCCAGTAGCAGAAAAGAAAGGGGTCCTGAGGTGGTGAGAAGGGTCCAGCCTTCCTCCCGTAATCGGATGAAGCAAGACACTGTGCTCGTTTAAAGTTCCAGCTTTATCCAGGTAAAAATGGCTGGCTCCTCCCACGGGGTGGAGCATCACACAATAGGTACGCTAGGATGTAGGTATGTGTTGGGAAGGGGAGACGGCTAGAGAAGACTGTTAATGGCCCATTAAAGATAAGAACAATGCTCTACCTGATACTGACCGTTGGCCCATTATCAAAAGGCACCCGCCCCCAACTGTTTTCAGCAGATGAAATTGAATAGACTATAAGCCAGGACAGTGCTGCAGGCAGGTATGAGACAGTGGTGAGTGCCCCATGCGCTCTGGTGCAACAGGCCAGGCTACCCCTGAGCTGCGGTCCTCTGCTTTCTGTATGGAATAACTGATATCTGTGGTGAGCAAAGCAGTAAGTGATCAGGGGAAGAGACAGCAGGATGGAGTCTCCTTTCAAGGCTGCTCTCAGAAGAGCTTGCATCTCCAGTGAAATCCCACTGCAGACACAATGCGGTGCCGTGCTAACAGGCCTTCCCTGGCTCAGCTGCTGAGGACAGCCTGAAGAACATGAATTTTACAAAAGCAACAGGGCAGCCTGAATGTTGAATTACTTTTACCTGAATATAGATCCTGGGCAATGCACTCCTATGACTGTTTTTAGCTCACCCTAGCTGCCTCCCGGGCAGAGAAATCAGGAGAGTGAGATTTGCAGCTGCACCACTCCTGGCTGGACCAACTGACAGCTGACAAGTAAGAAAGGCATTTGGGGATGAGACAAGGTAAGCAAGGATCTGCTTCATTGGCTACTGTAAGCAATAACTCCTGTGTAGGGCAGTAATCCACAGTCAAAGTCAGAGGTTGTTGTGTTAAGCAATGCAGTTTCCACTTAGGCTAATGTCCTTAATGGCGAGTGCCTCATGCACATCATGTTTTCAGGCTCTGGCCCCAGCTGGTGATCCAAACAGTCTGGTTAATTTTCCTTATCGTCTGGAAGTGAGTGATGCCCTATCCTTCCCTGACCTGAGAAGGGGAAGATATTTGCTTGTAGAAGGCACTCTTTGCCTGGATCCTGCTGGTGAGATAACCCTGTGTTCAAACACTGATGAGAAAGACAGATTCCCAGCTGCTTTCTTAGTCTGGGGTATGTCTTGCCTGAAATGGTCTTATGGCTTCCATTTTTAAGTTGCACAGGCTATCTCCCCCCTCAGTTGCAGCCATCTAGCATCCCTGCCAAAAGCACATTGAAAAACAGCAATAGGCAAGTAACTAACTCTTGGTTTAGTTTTCAAGGTAGTTTTGTTGCTGAAAATCAGGGGAACAGAAAGTGCTATGTGGCTTCTCCACTGTCAACCTAATCTGTGACCTGTCAGTGCACTTGCTGCTTACTCCTTTTAGCACAAGTTGCTTGAAGACTGTTTCTGCATATTAACTAATATCTTCTCATATTTTGTTCTAACTATTCTTAACAAACAGCACCGCAAGATGGGCTGGCTATAGCAAACCTAGCATGTTATGATATAACTTTATATTTTGAACACTTGTTACAATAACTAGTTAGCAATGACTATTATTCTTGGGATGCCTCTGCATTAATACTTTACATGGACTGTGCTTCTTTCTCTGAAATTCTTGCAAACTGGTGAAATGATATTCAATGAGAAATAAAATCTAGCAGCTGCTTACAAGTCTTCATCAAATCCAGTTGAGTTTTGTGAGTTTTCCATTAACTTGGATAAGGCTTTGGATTTGGCTTGTACTTCTAAGTGCTCTTGGAATAAAAACTAGGTAAAGGGGACTGGATGAGCATCCAGAGTGATGTGATCAAGCAGAAAGTGAAAAACCCAGACAAACTGAACCATGACTTTTGATAAGCAGCACAAACATCACATTCAGAGGCAGAGGTGTATGGGTCAACTTTTTGCACAAAGACTCAACAACCAAAGGAGGAATTTTCTCCCTAAGCTTCTACCAAGATTTCCTTTCACTGAAAGGAAACCATGGTAGATATCTCTGTATAAGAGCCAACATACAAAACCAGCCAGTTTATTCAAACATTTAGCTGTGCCTCTGATGATACCATTGCTTTCCATTTTGTACATGAAACCACTTCTCATGCTACTAGAAGGTGAATTCTTCATATGCACAAATGGGGGCCCTTTTTGCTGACGTGGAAATGAAGCTAAGTAGCACAGAGGCAGGAACCACTTCTGTTCAGCATTGCAAGTCTGAACAAAGGAGTTCACATGCACATGCACAGTTTTTAAAGGAAAGACTTTTGGCATGCCTGCGATAATCAAGGTCTGTGGCTTAAACTGCTGAGTTCAGGCTGGTCGATGAGAAGTCCAACACGACCCAGCAACGTGCTCGCAGCCCAGAAAGCCAACGGCACTCTGGGCTGCACCAAAAGCAGCATGGCCAGCAAGGCGAGGGAGGAGATTCAGCCCCTCTGCTCTCATGGGACCTTATGAGAAGCTGGAGTGATTTGTCCAGCTCTGTGGTCCCCAACATAAGAGTGATGTGGATCTGCTGGAGTGAGACTGAAGGCGTGCAATGAAGACGATCAAAAGGCTGGAGCATTTCTCATGTGAAGACAAGCTGAGAGGGTTGGGGCTGTTCAGCCTGGAGGACAACTTATAGCTGCCTTCCAGTACCTAAAGGTAAGTCTACAAGAAAGCTGGAGAAGCACTTCTGACAAGGGCATGTAGTGAGAAAAAAAGGGATAATGGATTTATTCTGAAAGAGGTTAGATTTTGATGAGATGTGTGAGAGAGATTCTTCACTGTGAGGATAGCGAGGCACTGAAACAGGTTGCTCAGAGAGGCTGTGGATGTCCCATTCCTAGAAATGTTCAAGGCCAGATTGGATGGGGCTCTGAACAATCTGGTCTAGTGGAAGGTGTCCCTGCCCATGGCAGGTGGGGCGGAACTAGACAACCTTTAAGGTCCCTTTCCACCCAAATGATTCTGTGATTCTGTGAAAATGGTCTGAGCCACTCTACCTTGCCATGATCCAGAGATCACTGTGGGCAGTGTGTGAGATACTCATCATGGTCTGAGCTCTAGGACAAACCATGAAAAATTTCTGTGTGCATCTACAGTAACAGCTGACGATTATTTTTCCTTTGAACTTTGTCCAACGTTCATCCCTAAAAAACAAACTTTGGGCTATGTCTATTGACTCCTCAGCAAAATAAACATGCCAAATCTCTAATAACACTTAAATCACTCATTCTAGATTCTTTCAACTTGCTTGTTAACCAGAAAGATAAAAACCAGTAAAATAAACAAGCTTTACTCAGTTATTTATTTTTCTGGTGCCTCTATCAAAAAATCTGAAGGACAAAAGCAACTCTGGTCTGATTGTTTTCCAAGTAAACTGACTCCTCTTCTTGCTTCAGACTAACTGAAGGTAAAATCAAAATCCAGGCTGTCTTGGCTGTAACACTTAGCTTCTACAGCTCGAAGTGCTGGTAGTAAAAGTTTACATGGAGGAGGGAAAATGTGAGTATTGGAGCTGGGATTTTCAGGGGGGTTTAAAAATTAGTTACAGATTTAAGATTGGAGGGCTAAGGAGGGAGTGGGCTGGGCGGTGCCCCAGCCAAAGGAGAAATCACAACGAACTACAAGCAGATCTGACAGTAATAGAACTTAGCTCAGGCTCACTTAATCTATTCAAAGACTGTAGAAATAAAGTAGAAAGAAGAAGCAAATGTATATTTATTAGAAATGGTGCAATATCTAATATCTTAGTTACACTAACCATAACACTTCTTGTCACAGCTGGACACACTGAAAGATCTACTGTGATGGCTGCTAGATTTTTGGTACTCCTGTGCACGTGACCTTACCTGATATCCCATGAACTGTGCACCTACCAGTAACTATTTGATGAGCACCCAGATATAATTTCTGTGGTTTTCTTTTCTTAGTATGCTGTCAACTGTACTGTTTAGTATTGTACCTGGCTTGCAAAAAAAGAAAAAAAGAAAAAAAAAACCCAAAAAGATGGGGTAGGAGACATTGCCTCAAAAAGAAAAAGCTAAACAATGTGACATTAAAAAAAATAAAGGCATTTTTGGATGACTCTATTTGCTTCACACCTTTTCCTTTTTGTGGATTTAAGGTTTGTGCCTTTAAGGTCACATGCACAAACCCACAGGCTAGAAACTTCATTAAAAAATAATAAGCCTGAGTTTCTTGCATAATTGTATGAGTCCTGGAGCTACAGCTTTAAGAAGGGCACTAAATGTTGTAAAGTTCACAGTTAAATCACACAGACCTTGGCAACAAATTGATGGAAAAGAAGTGGAAAATTAACAGTAATTAAATAAACAATGGCTTATAGATCTCTTTTTTACAGTTGAGAGGAAACCTTGCTGTAAGTTCTCACTCACGCTGAGCCCTCTAGAATCCTCTAGATGATAAAACTGTGCGTTTCTGCCCAATTACGACTCGTCCCCGAGTTACTCATCATGACTGCTTTATGGATTTAGTTTCACAATATAATAAAGAGTTCATCGTGGCTTCCTGAAGCATTTGCAGAGATAACGCAAACACTTACTTTTCTTCACAATTTGTGAGCATTTCAAAGGAATAAAGCGATAAAAGAGCTATTAAAAAAATCAGTTTTGCATTGCATCAAACCCTGGCTTTTCGTGAGAGCTCATGCAAATCCCGCGGCGTCCAGAACACGTCCCACTGCTTCAGCAATGGTAGCTCCGACAGAAATGCGAGGTTTTCTGAGACTCAGGAGACTTTCAGAAGCCGGAGACGCACAGGGGCATGCCTGTAACTTAAGCTAGTGTACTGCAGATAAGGACTGACCCTGCATGGGTTGGCTGCTGGCGTTCGGGCAGCCCCCAGCAGCTCACGGTGCGGTGGCAGGGAATCGGGGGGACCGTGGTCCGGCACAGGCGGGCCCAGGACCACCGAGGGTACGAGGGAGGGACCGAGGAGCCCCCGAAACCCAAGCCACGTATTATTGATTTTCACGCCAACGAGTACCGCAGAAATGTTCTAATCCATGGCGTATTAACTTCCTTGCTGTGAACCTGCCCATGAAAGTTTCTGACTCGCCACGGTAGTTGGTGGGTGGGTGTTTTTGGGGGTTTTTTTTTGTTTGTTTNGAAGAGGAATGGGGAGGGGGAAAAAAAAAAAGCCGAGAAGGGTGATGTGCCGCGGCTCGCACGAAAGCAAATGGAGGCATCGCCGGCACTGGAGTAGTAAGTTAATAAATAAATACGCCAAGCTCGCTGCGTGAACGGCGAGGTGGTGGTGGTGGTGGAGGAGGGAACACCCTCCCTCCCTATCCGGCCGCGCGGCGAGTGGGTGCGCTATTCCTTCGAATAACATGGCAGGGCCGGCGATGCGGAGAGGGGAGGGGGGGAGGCTCTTGGCCCGGCCGAACGGGCCGTGGCGCATCCGCGCCTCATTCACGGCGATGAGGCCGCCGCGCTCCCGCGCTCTCTCCCGCCGCCGCCGCTTCCTGCGCGCGCCCCCCAGCCCCCCCTCCCGCGGCCCTGTTGCATCAACTTCCTGTGCGGAGCCCCTCGCGGCAGGGCCCCGCGCGCCGACTCCTCCCGCCCGCGCGCGCCCCCCCCCGCTCTCCGCTTCCTGCGCGCGGCCCCGCGCGCGCCCCCGTGCGCCGCCCCCGCCGAGCCCCGCGCGCCGGGCCGGGCGGGCGCGGGGAGGGAGGGGAGGGGAGGAGGGGAGTGTGTGTGTGTGTGTGTGTTATGTGTGTTGTGTGTGTGGGCGCGGGGGGGGGTCTCGGCTGGCGCGCGGCCGCCCCCGCACTGATCTCCGCGGCCCCCGCGCCCTCACGCCCGCCCGGTACCGGCGGTGTGGGGCGGTGCGGCCGCCCAGTGCCCCCCGCGGCCGCGGCCGGCGGCGCCGCTGCTCCGGCAGAGTTTGGTGCCCTACTTCACTCTACTTTAGTTTCACTCACTTTACATCCGGGCTTTTTCCCTAGGCAATGGGGGCCGTAGCACAGCCCGTTCCTTAGGCAAAGGGAAATAAATTCGCCGCACCGACACGTCAAGTAGTCCCCCCTCAGGAGAAGCCGCCGAGCCCGCCCTCCTGGCTCCCCCTCCTGCCCTGGCCCGGGCCCGGCCCGTGGCGTCCCGCCGTCGCAACGGGGAGGGGGGAGCGTGGGCCTGCCGGTCCCCGCTTCCCCAGCGGGTCTCCAGCGGCGGGCCGGGCCGGGGCGGGCGGGGGCGCGCGCGGCGGCGTGTCGGGAGCGCGCCGCAGGCAGGCAGGCAGGGAGGCCGGCGGCGGAGGGATCCCGGCGAGCGGTGTGCTGCGGCCGGGCCGGGTGAATGGGATTGAAGAAGAGTTCAGCTTCTCGGCTTGTTTTTGTGTTACAGTTTCTCTCCTCCTGCGCCTCTTCGGCTTCGTGCCGCCCTCCCCGCCCGCTCCCTCCTCCCCGCCGCAGGAGGAGCCCCCCGCGGAGAGGGGGAAGAAAAAGGACCCCACAGAGGCGAGAGCGAGCGAAGAGGAGGAGGAGAAGGGAGCAACCTACCATCTTCCACTCCCCGCTTAGCTTAAAGAAAGTGAGAGGAGGAGAGAGAGAGAGGCGCCCAGAAGAGGGGGACAGGGAGGCCCAGAGGAGCGGCGGCGCCGGCACCCTCCCCCTATGAAGAAGAGTCCTCCCCCTCACAGAGAGGTCCTGCCAGGGGGACCCCGGCCGGCCCGCAGCAGCACCGCCGCCGCCAGCAGGGTGTAGTATCCCACCTTTCGGATTCGCCTCCTCCTCCTCTTCCTCCCTGCCCCCCCCCGCCCCCGGGCGCCGTCCCCCCCTCTCCCCCCCCTCGCCCCCCGGGATGGCGCCGGCGCGCCCCGCACTCTCCGGCCAACTTGGCGATGAGGAGCAGCAACTTCGCCGCGGCCCCCGGCCCCTCCCTCGGGGGGGTGGCGGGGAATAGCGGAGCGTCCCGGGGCGGCCCCCCGGCCTCCCCGGCAGAAGTTTGTGAGCGGGAGCGGGAGAGGTGGAGGAGGGTGACACTTGGGGTAAAAGGAGGAGGTGACACATTGGGGTTGGGGGGAGGAGCAGGGGAAGGAGATGACACATTGCACTGGGGATGGGGTGGGGGAGGGAGGCTTATCCCCTCCCCTCCGGTTTCCTTCAGGATGATTATTTCCAGGCCCTTTTCTCTCGGTCGGGTCCTTCGCCGCGATGCTGTCGGGGAAGTTTTATTATTATCTGGGAAATGATGCCGCTCTCGGTGATGGATAATTCGTAGTAAATCCGCTGCTGCGGTTTTTCCTTTCTTTTTTTTNCCCTCCTTCCTTTCATTCGTCTTTGTGGCCCGAGCAGCGCCGGGAAAATTCCGTTTCTTCAGCAACTTGTTATTCCGGAGCCGGGCCTGCCCCCCTCGCCCTGGGGCTGCCCTTCCCGCACAGGTACGGGGCCGGGGGTGCCCACGCCTGCCCCAGCACTGGGCACGGACACTTCTTTATTTTGGTTTGTTTCCCTCCCTCCTGCGCCCGTGTAGGTGGAGTGGGGCTCTATGTGGGACTCTGCCATTTGGTGTAGTCCTCTTATGCTTGTTCCTTTCCTTTCTTCACTTGCCTTCCTGCAGATTTTTTTTTTTTAATTTTTTCTTCTTTTTTTTTTGTGGTGGTGGTGTGTGTTTTTTTTCCTGTTCTTTATTATTCCGTGCTTAACTGTCGGTAGAGCTTTCTCCTCAACCACCTCTGCAGTTTGGTAGGTGCCGGTGGGTTAGTACGCTGAGGTTTTTTGGATGAATTCGTATTTTATTAACGCATGGAGCTCTTCATTCAACTTCTTCTCAAGTGTCAAAAAATAAGGCTATGAACAGATGTGTTTCAATATGGAGAAATTTCTAAGTTCCTAATTCTTGGGGGTGGAGGAAAGAGTGCCATTGGAGAGTGGCTTTTGTTTTCGATTGGTGAACAAATGTCATCACATTTCAGTCACGTGCTGTAATATTCTTTGTTCGGCTATCAAAGTATGATATCTGCTACACCTGTTCCCACTTTTTAATTGTAAGTAACGGTGATTGCCTGCAAATCTTATAATTGCAGATAGGAGCACTTTCTCCCCCTTCTATCCTCTTGGATATTTGTTTGGGCCCAAGCACGGAGCTTGACAATGAACTTTTGTTCACTGTGGAGACTGCATGTAAAAAGGTCCCACTGGGGGTAATAGCGTGCGTGTGACGAGAAAGTTGTGTGCTGTGATGTACGGTGGGGCTGAGCGTGGAGAAATCAGGTGGGGATGTGTGCTCCGTAATGGCAGGGCTTGAGGAGGAGCTTGGCTTTTTTGGGCCAGGCAAATTTTCTTGTGCTGTTGCTCGTTATCAGGTTAAAGGATAGATACTCCCGTATGCCCATATGTGTAGATACATGCATCTTTTTTTTTTTGCGTACCTTTAGGTTTTCAGGGATCAGAAATAAAATGGATTTGGGCTATCTGTTTACTAATTTTTATTTTTTTTTAATTCTCT